>CM035407.1:144774701-144784701 GCA_020310875.1 Ceratopteris richardii
ATACACATGGGCCATGCTTATATGGCATTTACTTTGGGAGTCAGTATAGATAAATGTTACTCAAAAAAAATAGTCAACAAAACATATAATCTGATAATATCTCCACAATTGGAAGTCCTATCTTCTTGGCCCTACAAGTCAGGGGGATAGGCCCCATGGACCCCATAGAAGGGGGCAAGCCCCACTCCCCCCATTACGGTTCTATGGGAAACAATGTGGCACAACAAAGCCTTTATTTTCACCCACAATGGCAACCCAATGGCCCAAACGTTTATGCCCTAGCTAGCCTAATGGCTAGGCCCACAAAGATAATCTAGTACCATCAATGATCAACATAGACCTCATCTAAATTGGAACTTAGGGTTCCACAAATGTTCAAGCTCTCACAATGGCTTCTCCTCATAATGGGAGCCTTACAACTTAGAGCACCATGGATCATTTCTAGTCACTTCAGGGTGGATTATTGAGTATATCTAACAAAAACAACATATGTTTGATGGATGAATGCCTAATTTTCTATAGGTAAATCTATTGGAGTGATCCTAGATGAGGGATAGGGATGAACTGTAAGGTCGATTGGTCAATGAAAACACGATACCACCCCCATGATGGTAATTTTTATGATTGGATAGATTGCTTGGACATTTATCAAGCAACAAAGACATACACACACACACACATCCAAAACCAAAAGATGAAACATGCCCCCCTAATGATTTAAAGAAACCCACCAAAAGAAAATTGAATCAAAAGCAAAAGGAAAAAACTAAGGTGGAAAAAAAAACAAGACAACTAGAGAAAACTATAAGCAACTCATGCCATGCTCTGAATGAGTATCCCTGCAGCAAGGATGGTAGGAGTGCGATTTAAGAGTAAATCTCTTTTGTGGAGTACAAGTGCTCAATTTACAATCACAATTTACAAGCACTCAAGCTGGTGTACCTGCAAGTCCAAAAACCATCACATAAGTTATCTATATGGAGTTCCCTCTTCCCCAAAAATGGCACCAAAGAGTGTCGACATGTAGTATGAGGGTGCACTTGTATAGTTGTAATTGATCAATCCGTGAGTAGTAGACCCAATCTAGTTGCCACTAGAGTCTATAAGTAGACATGATGGACAGCCCCTTTTCAACCTCCCAAGTGATCAACCACTAATGCACATGATCATTCCAAAGTTTCACGATCATTGGAAAAAGATAATATATGATCAACAACCAAAATATCATTGATGTCAATCAATCTCAACTTATTGGAAATCCATAATTTCCAATCAACAATCTACAATTAGCAATCAATCAACATCACCTCAAAGTGAAAAATCATGCTCACATGAGCAATCTAGTGAAAACAATCGATCACTAAAATAGTCATATCTCTCTTATCTAACCACAAAACAAAAGTGCCACAAGTCTACATAGATGAAAAAAGAAGTGTCACGAAGTCTTGAATAGAGAAAAAAAAATGTCATACTAAACATGAATACACATATTCCACGCAAAATAGAGCTTAAAACTTCGAGAAGTTGATAGAAAGGGATAAACTCAAGATAGATAACACAAGAATTGAGCATCAAATCCTATGAAACATGCACATGCCACACTTAAAGAAGAAGAAAATCTTAAGCACAAAATTTGCAAGAAGAAGAGATCTCTTAATCACTCTAACAAAACGTATAAGAGAGGAGCTTGGACTTTTTATAGTGGTCCCTTCATCTACCATCTACATGGAGTTTGAATAAACCAAACACATGAAAATACGCTCAAATTCTAGCTTTTCTCCTTCATTTGTCTTGTGGAAGACTCTTCCCATATATATATATATATATATATATATATATATATATATATCTTAAACCATATTTACACCACTTTGAAGCTACAAAATTTGCAGAAAAAATTACATGTAAGCTTACTAAGGATAGCAATAGCACTTATTGTAACACGTCTAATGAATTAATTTAAACCTATACAAACAAAAAACACAAAAACTCAACAAGTACAATTTAAATATAAAATAAATAACGAAGTGAGTTTGAAGAAGATGCACACTAATATAGATGTCAAAAATGGAAAACGTGATCCGAGAAATACCCAAAATATATAGCATAATAACTTGAAGTACTTCAAAATCAAATAGTGATAAGATGTATAGATATCTTACCACAAAAGAGTGCATTCTCCAATGGCGAATAAATACTTTCAAGCAAGATATGTAGACAAAGACCCTCTTTGACCTTTTGATCCTTTTGAAGACTTGAGCTTAATGATGATGCTCAAGATCTTGTGGGTGTTAATCTAGTTTTCTTAAATTACGACTGTTTTTAATTTATTTCCTTCAAAAATCAAGATTGATTTAAAAAAATCGAAATTTTATTTTTAATAAAAATCATATCACAAATTTTCTTTATTAAAATACCATAAAACTAGTGAAAAAATAGATTTTTTCATTAAAAATCTAAAATTGAATAATCATGATTTTACTTTGTGAGGAAATTTTAAATTTTTAAACTTATGATTATCTAGATGTTTTCAAAAGAAACAATTCACTCTCTAGAATACATACATAACTATAAAGATCTACTAAAACATCCCTTTGAGGAATGACATGCTGAACAACATTTAGTACTCATATAAGCTCTTGTAAGTGGATTGATTAATCCAAAAATAGGATTGAGTCCAAGTATTTCCAGAAACCTTTGATCTTCTCTTTAGAGTAATCTTTGTGCAATCATATCTATGCTATCATGTTTGGACACATAAACCATGCGTGTATCTTGGAAAAAAGTCACTCCTTATCATTTTTATAGTGCACCTCTATGATTTCCACAATGCATGGAAAAATAGGTTCATTGCAACTTTCTATGCACTTGATACTAGTTAAAAGAATTTGATGTATTTTGTTCTATACTTTAAACATGAATTATCAAAAAGAGGTATGATCCAAACACACTCAGTACTAGTTGTGCAACTTCTATTAATTTTGTCCTTATAATTACATGTAGTTATTATAGGTTGGTTCTTTTTCAATGAACAGATACATGATTTATTGAACAATTTGAGGTTCAAATCAACATATTTCTAGCAATGGTATTGTCGTATACTTGGGAAGCATTAATAGTCCCATTAAGTAAGAATATATCATATAAGAATAATGGTGAGTGAGGCTTCATCCTTAATGTAGACTTTTTATGCAAGACTACTGGTAAACGTAGTAGTCAAAGTATCACATACATGTAAGATGTAAAAAGACAAAAAATTTAATAATAAGATTCACAATATAAGCAATGGAAATTAAGGTGATTCAATTCTAATGCAATAGAGAGAGCCACAAGTATCTTGACATCATATATCACTAAACCGAAAAAAATTGTAAGATGAAAAAAGCAAAAATGGGGTTGCCAAGGAAAAACAAAGGGACATTTCTATCTCCAATATGGATATTGATGTTCTTATTAAAAAGATGATAGTTAGATTGCCTATTGGAGTCTTTATTTACTCATATGATGATTCATATTTGATAGATTCCATTGACGCATTATTCTCTATTCATAATGAGTTGGCATGATCATGGATAGTAGATTCCATTTCCTCCTTCCATAATACCCCTTTTGAGTCTTTCATAATATCTTGTAGGTTCTCTTGGAAAGCTTTAATTGGTAATAATTATGCAACGCAAGGTGGACATATCAATTCTTTTCAATGAATAAATTCTCATATTCTTTTACGTGCTCTTATAAAGAAATTCTCATTCTATAAGATTTTTCCTTTGATATTTGATCTATTTGATTCACATCCATTTGTGTTATTGGATAATTATGAATACACATCAAGAAATTTTGTCAAATATGTATTATGAGATAAAATGTTTTCTCTCATTTAAAATCAACATGGGTCCTTCTTAAATTTACAACAAAAGTTGAACATTAGACATCATATTCTTTTGAATGAAGGAGCATATCTTAGCTTATGTAACACCACTACTTATCTGATTTCCAATGCCATGTTTAGATGAAAACCAATGTAATTTTAATATGTCAAAGATGCACCAAAATTATGGGCTATGATTAATGTTAAAATAATGAGGAAATTGAAATTATTGAAAATAATAGAGTGTCCATGATGATTACATGAATGTGCATTTATGGAAATCCATAGATAATTTGAAAAATAAAGCATGCAAAGAGTTTTATTGACATATTGCTACATGCTAGTAATCTATAACAAGTTTGCGTGACAAAATCAAATTTACAAAGAAAGAGATTATTTTGATCTCATAAAAGTGGAGAATATGATCACAGACCATGTTTTAGATGCTCTAATGTTAGTAGAGCTATTTGTGTGTGTATGTCTTTTTTTGTGTGCACAAATATGCTCATATAGCATAAGTCCTACAATAATAGTAAGGAAAAATAGAGTAAGAGACAATAATGTTAACATATGAATAAGGAAACATTTGATCATAAAACAAATATATAATCAAAAGGTGCATCTACCTTCTCATTTGCAACATTGAAAAAGAGAACTAAAACATACGCATATTCATACTATCATATGTAAGATACGTTACAAACCCAAAAATTATATAGAAGCAAGATAGAGAGTGAGATTATATGTGATAAGGGTATGATAAATGCATAGTAAGATGCTTTAAATCTATCACACTCCAAGGATTCTAAGTAAGGTTTTATAGACTATAATATTCACCATCAAATCTAGATATTTCTCAAGGGGCCTAAGTACAAGAGTTTGGGGCTATCTATGTTCTCTTTATCTCTATTCCTTCTCAAGATCCATAGGGGTTTCATTGGGGATGTCAAAATTGTCCCAAAGTGACTTTCAATGAGGTTTTCCTACTTCATTCCATCTAAATAAGTTTTATCTATCATCTCGTTTCCATTTATAAAGCTTGATCAAGCATCTATGAAAATGCTTCAAAATAG
Source organism: Ceratopteris richardii (assembly GCA_020310875.1). NCBI lineage: Eukaryota > Viridiplantae > Streptophyta > Polypodiopsida > Polypodiales > Pteridaceae > Ceratopteris > Ceratopteris richardii. The sequence continues at coordinate 144,779,643 of CM035407.1, forward strand.
ATGCATAGTGTATCCAAGATAAGGAGGGGTTGTTCCAAGTGTGTTTCTATATCTTCTTCTCCTGCCTTTATACATTAAACATGTACAAGTGAAATATTCGTTGTTCTTTATCTCTCATGAACACAACCTACATACTCCCTCTCTCTCTAGGCACCCATGAGCCCTACATCACTTTACCTTGTTTTGGTGTGACGATACTCTAAAATTTCTTTTATGAACACTTTAGATGCATGTGGTGTGTATACACCTAAGTACCATTGATGCTCTATGAAACCCATCTAGATGTTCTCCCTATATTTTTACATCTCTAATTGAAGTGTCTAGCAAGGTAAGCCATCTCTTGGCCAAGTCTCCTATTTCAAAGAGAATTCTCTAGATCCCTTAAAATTTCTATGAGACAATACTACATAATTTATGGATGAATTCCACAATCAAAAAGATCTCCTACACTAGCATAAGCATCATGGTTAACTCTCCTTACATAATATCATGGGGTGATAGTTACTTGGAATAGATCATGCAATATAACATCATGTGCAGTGGTAGCCAACTATGTTTGAATATTTTTTGAGACACTTATTCCCATATAGTGGGTACATATGTAAGTGGTTTAGTAACAATCACATCAAACGGGAATCTCTTGATGAAAGAAAGTCTAATATTGCTTTATATGAAGTTGTGAAGGAGATTGATAACATTCTGATAGTCTATCTCTAGTTTCTATGCACCATAATGAAAATGTGTGTCCATGCAAAAAATGCTACTCCTTAGACTAGGAATGCATGATTAGACCACCATGCCTTTTCACTTAAGTAGATGTATAGAAAATAAGAACCTTGCTAAAACATCTCTCTCTACAAAGTAAATAAATTTCTTTATAAAAGTCCAAAAGGAAAAACATCGTTCATGTCTTCAAACTTTTCCCACATCAATCAAGCATCTCAATGTGAAGATATCATCAATAATGAAGAAGGTGCTACTTTCCCATTCATCTTTAAGTCATCAAATATTCTTTTTCTCTACATATCTAGTAAGCTATGCTTTATTGATCAAACCATATAGCTTGGCCAAAACATTCCCAATCATGATAAAATCATATGTAGTCAAATCCATTCAAGCTCCTCCCTTACAAATAGGGATCATTACAGTGGTAATCGCTTAAACAAAGTGTTGTAAAAGATGTGAATAATAGTCACCACATCACTCTCTTAAGCATAAACACGATGTCCCACCTAGAACTTGATTTAATTTGAAATTCATCATAATTATAATATCTATATGGTCTACATGATCATTGATATGATGATAAAATGATTTTCCAATATGGAAAGGTGTATGGGTTCTAGGTATGGAAAAATAATATGACAGTTGGAATAATGTTTCTACCTAAGTATACCATGTATCAAGATAATCAATGCATTATAAATATCTTAGCTCTTGACATCTTTACCATGCAAAATTACAATCTTTGTGCATGAGCCTATGGTATAAATGCCAATGATCTACTTGAAAACCTACACGTGAATGATCTCTTTTTAAGTTCTCAATATCGTGGTATTTTCTGCAACCTCCTAATGTCTTAGGATGGATCCAAATTGATCATAATATAAATGTGTTTTTCTATGAGTAAAATTTGTTGATATATTTTGGTGTTGATGTGTATGAACACTTAGGACCATTGGGGCATTTATTTCCCTCTTTAAGAGGTTTTTTCCCCCGATTTGTATATACGCCTATAACGCTAAAGGGTCACTTATCTTTGTACATCCAATTGGTAATTCTATCAGTATTGTCTATTGTGCTCCAAGCTTCTTCTTCTTCCTTGTGTTGTTCATGTGCTCAGACCTCAAACTCAACCAAGTGGTATCAAAGCAGGCTGTTGCATCTAGGGCATCGTCAACACCCCTCTGGTCACAATCTCCAAATCACACTTAAATTGGTGAGTACTCAGGCTGATTAGGAGTTCAAAAGGACATCGTTTTGTCGTGTCAAAAATTTGATTTGAGTTTTATTTCGACTTCTAAATGCACTACCATAGTGCCTATGTAGGCAATTTTGTCCTTTTTTGCCAAACATATATGCATGTTTCCATTCACCAATACAAGTGGCTCAAAGTCTACTACATGTTTAGCAAAGCTCGAAAAGATAATTCTATTCAAAATTTTAACATACAATCATTTTTTTGCATCATGGTATTTTAGTAAGTGGTCATGGCTAAAAGCAATGATGTATTCCATATGTTGGTTGTTGAGGACAAGTTGGATTGTACCAATTACCCATTATGGGCATATATGATTATCAGGTATTGATGGCAAACGGACAGTGGAATATTGTGCAGGGTGTTGAAAAACGACCTTGTACACCTACAAACACAGTTATTGAAGGTGATATAGATGGCATTAAAGATGAAGATCTTCAAATTCCTATTCAAGTTGTAGTTCATGTGGCACCTACTACAGAGCAACTTTGATGGGATTGTAGAGATGCTCATGCACATGCACTGATAGCTTTGTCTGTCAAGTGTGCCATTATCCCTCACATTTTCTCTTGCAAAATAACAAAGGATATTTGGGATACACTTACCACTTTATACCAGACATGAAATGAGGCTCATGTTGCTTACCTCCAAAAAGCATTGGAGAGTAAGCATATGAATGAGGAGATTCTATGGATGGTTGTTTCAAAAAAGATCAAAGATTTAAAAGAGTAATTTATTTCTACACATGAAGTCTTCCCAAATAGTCCACTTATGTAGACTCTTCTTAATGCTCTTCCAAATTCATATCAAATTCTTGCTTCTACTCTTCAGTTGATGATGAAAGCAATCCAAATGCCTTAACATTTTAGGCGTTAGTATCTGTTTCATTGCAAGAATATCAGTCTAGGTAGAACATGTCCATTATATGTGTTGCACATCAAGCTTTCTTAGCCAGTTAGAAGGGTAAAAGTAATGGAGCTCATCTACTAGTAAGCAAAAATCTGCTAATTCTGCACAATCGAAAAAGGAAGAAAAAGATGAGAAGAAAAAAAAAAACAAAAATAGTTATGTAAATATTGTAAAGGAAATGATCATTTCATAATGCGTTTTAGAGTCTGCTAATCTTGTGCAGAATGAAGAATGGGTGTTTTCTATTGTTTGTAGCTATGACCATCTTCTCATGAATAGTGTATGTCTACAGTAGACTCAGATGTTTGGTACTTCGATATTGGGGGATCCAAAAATATTTTGCAGTGCAATTTCTTCAGTTCACTGGAGGTTGCCCCTACAGGGAATACTATCACATGTGCTAATAACTCCTCTTATCTTGTAATGGGAGTTACTATAATGATTCTGAATACTAATGGTAGTTCTTCATATTGTCAGATGCTTTTTTTGTGCTAGGGATCAAGAAAAATATGTTGTCTATTTCAACATTAGCCAAGATTAACTTGGTTGTCAAATTTTTTGATACTAGATGTACGACTCATGATCTTTCAAATGGAGACATTATTATTGCTTCTGCCATTTTATGTTGTGGGATATATACGCTCATAGTCTCTGCAAAATTTGATAATGATTTAGCATGTGCAATAACAGATTCTCAAGCTATCTCAAATGCAAAGTTTTAGCATGCACACTTTGGTCATCTAAATTTTTCTAGTTCGCTAGACCTATAGAAATCTAAAATGGTGTCCTCTCTGCCCAAACTTCAAAACTTGGTAGACATGCCTGTGAAGACTGTAATTTGAGCAAAATGCAACGTTCCACCTTCCCAAAAGATGGTTCAGCTAGAGCTACTCAGAAATTACAGCTTGTTCATTGTGATGTTTGTGGTCCTATGCAGACATCTTCTTTTGGCAAGTACCTTTACTTTGTGACTTTTATTGATGATTTTTCCAAGCATGCATGGATGTATCCATTGAAAACAAAGTTCAAAGTGTTTATGTGCTTCAAATAGTTTCTGCTTTTGGCTAAAAATATGTTAGCATGTAAATTGAGCACCCTCTGTTCTAATCTAGGGGGGAATATATATCTTCTAATTTTAATGCATTTCTAGTTGAATATGGGATAAGACATCAATTTACAATGTCCTATACACCTCAACAAAATGCATTTGCTAAAAGAAAGAATAGGCCTCTCATGGAGATGGCAAGGTGTATGGTCCAAAGTCACACTTTATCCCATATCTTGGTTTGAGGTTGTTATGTGTGCAGCGTATGTACTTAACAGGTGTCCCACCAAAGCACTGCAATCCATCACTCCATAAGAGGATTGGCATGGTCGCAAGCCATCTATTGCTCATCTGCATGTCTTTGGTTGTCTTGCATATGCATTAGTGCCTAAGCAAAATTGCATAAAATTTGATGATAAAACATCAAAATGTATTTTTGTTGGGTAGAATTCTGAAAGCAAAGGCTATCATTTGTAAAATCCGCACACTAAACGTACCTTGCTTAGCCATGATGTTTTTTTTGTGGGAGATGCAATTTAGCCATTACTTTCATGTACTAGGGAGACATTTAGCTCCAAGGATATGTATGACACTTTGCTTCCTCTTTTTACAGGTGGACAGTCAAGTGTTGGTCCAAATAAGGCGATTTCTTAGCCTTTATAGGTTTCACATGATGATGTGGATCATTCCATTTCTGATATATGATGCACTTTTTGATGAGAGGGTTGATATAGAGGAGGCAAAAACTATGCCTAAGTGGCTAGTGCATACTTTGCAAGATAGAAAATTAGATGCACATTTGTCATATCGTACTTGTTCAAGTTCTCATAGTGCTTGTTCTACATCAGATTCCTATGCAATGGCTTCCTCTAGTCTTTGTGATGAGAAATTTTGATGAAGCGCAAAATTCAAATACATGGATGGCTTCTATGCAATCAAAATATGTTGCTATTATGAAGAATGGTATCTTTCCTTTATGTGATTTGCCTTTAGGCAAAAAGGACATTGGCACTAAATGGGTATAGAAGCTGAAGCATTAGGCTAATGGAACATTTGACAGCTATAATTCTAAGCTTGTTGCAAACAACTATGCTCAAGAGAGAGGCATTGATTTTGATGAGACCTTT
>CM035407.1:144789701-144797201 GCA_020310875.1 Ceratopteris richardii
CGTCGCTTCATCTAGGGCGCCGTCGACACTCCTCCGTTTGCAATCTCAGAATCGTAAGAAATTTGGTGAGCATACTCAGGGTGTTTCCAAGATCAAAACTGCTCCGCTTTGTGGTGCCGAAATCGCGATCTGAGCTTGTTTCGGCCTCCGAATGCACTATCGCAGTGCTTGTGCAGGCTATTTCGTCTTTTTATGCCAAAGGTATATACCAGTTTCTGCTCGCCAATTTAAGCGTCTCGAAGTCTGCTACAGGTCTAGCAGAACTCGTCTGGGCAGTTCTGTTCAACTTTTTGAGATACAGTCAATTTTCTACATCAAGGTATTTTAGTCACCGGCCATGGCTGAAAGCTGTGATGTATTCCGTATGTTGGTTGTTGAGGATAAGTTGGATGGTACCAACTACCCATTGTGGGCTTATATGATGCGACATGTATTGATTGCAAAAGGATTGTGGAACATTGTGCAGGGTGTTGAAAGACGTCCTGTTACACCTCCGACTATAGGTACTGTAAATACAGATGCTGGAGCTAATGAAGATGGTGTCGAAGATGATATTCCGCAGATTCATGTTCGTGCTGTTGTTTCTACTGCACCTACTACAGAGCAGATTCGTTAGGATGGCAAAGATGCCCAGGCACATGCATTGATAGCTTTGTCTGTCAAACGTGCCATTATTCTTCATATTCGCTCTTGCAGAACAGCTAAGGATGCTCGGGATACACTTACCACATTGTACCAAGCTAGGAATGAGGCTCGTGTTGCTTACCTCCGAAAACAGTTGGAGAGTGAGCACATGAATGAAGGTGATTCTATGGACAGTTTCCTAACGAAGATCAAAGATTTGAAGGAACAGTTGATTTCTGCTGATGAGGTTATACCAGATAGCTCACTTGTGCAGACTGTTCTGAATGGTCTTCCTGATTCATTTCAGAGTTTTGCTTCTACTCTTCGATTGATGATGAAAGGCAATCCGAATGCCTTATCATTTGAGGAGTTAGTTTCTGTTTTGTTGCAAGAAGATCAGTCCCGACAGAACAGGTCCATTATGTGTGTTGCAGATCAAGCTTTCCTTGCTAGTCAGAAGGGCAAAGGAAAATGGAGCTCTTCTACTAGTAAGCAAAAATCTGCAAATGTTGCACGTTCGAAGAAACAGGATAAAGATGAGAAGAAATCAGAAAAGCAGAAATTGTTTTGCAAGTATTGTAAAGGGAATGATCATATCATAAAGAACTATCCAAAACTGGCTGCAAAAGAGGCAAAGAAAAAAGAGGCTGGAATGGTTGTTGCAGAAGCCTCTACACCAAAAATACAGTCTGCTAATCTTGTGCAGGAAGAAGAATGGGCGTTTACTACTGTTTGCAGTTTTGACCCATCTTCTCATGAGCAGTGCATGTCTGCAGTGGACTCAGATGTTTTGTACTTTGACAGTGGGGCGACCAAACATATCACCTCGGAGCGCAGTTTCTTCTCTTCACTCGAGCCTACCCCTACAGGGAATACTGTCACATGCGCCAACAACTCCTCTTATCCTGTTATGGGAGTTGGTAAGATCATTTTGACTACTAATGATGGTAGTTCTTTCAACTTGTCAGATGCTTTATTTGTGCCAGGGATCAAGAAGAATCTGTTATCAGTTTCTGCATTAGCCAAGATTGGCTTGGTTGTGAAATTTGTTGATGACAGATGTACAGTTCATGATCTGTCAAATGGCGATGTTATTATTGCTTCTCGCATTTTATGTTGTGGGCTGTATAAGCTCATAGACTATGAAAGATCTCTGAATGATTCAGTATGTGCAGTTCATGATTCTCAGGCTATGTCAGATGCAAAGCTTTGGCATGCACGCTTTGGTCATCTGAATTTTGCTAGTTTGCTACGCCTGCAGAAATCTGATATGGTGTCTTCTTTGCCCAAGCTTAAGGCACCTGGAAAACATGTATGTGAAGGCTGTATTTTGGGCAAAATGCGGCGTTCCTCCTTTCCAAAAGATGGTTCAGTTCGGGCCACACAAAAATTGCAGCTTGTACATAGTGATGTATGTGGTCCTATGCAGACACCTTCTTTTGGAAACTATCTTTACTTCGTGCCTTTCATTGATGATTTTTCCAGGCATGCATGGGTATATCCATTGAAGGCAAAGTCCAAAGTGTTTTTGTGCTTCAAACAGTTTTTGGTTTTGGATGAAAATCTGTCAGCATGTAAAATGGGCACCCTCCGTTCTGATCGATGGGGGAATATATATCTTCTGATTTTAATGCATTTTTGGTTGAACGTGGGATAAAACACCAGTGTACAGTGCCATATACACCTTAACAGAATGGAGTTGCTGAACGGAAGAACAGGTCACTCATGGAGATGGCGAGGTGTATGGTCAAGAGTCAGGCTTTACCACATAGTTTCTGGCTTGAGGCTGTCATGTGTGCAGCATATGTACTTAACAGGTGTCTCACTAAAGCGCTACAGTCTATCACTCCATATGAGGCTTGGCATGACCACAAGCCATCTGTTGCTCATCTACGTGTTTTTGGTTGTTTGGCATATGCATTAGTGCATGAACAACATCGCAAAAAATTGGATGATAAGGCAGTAAAATGTATTTTTGTCGGGTACAGTTCTGAAAGTAAAGGCTATCGTTTGTATCATCCACAGACTAAACGCATTTTGGTTAGCCGTGATGTCTTTGTGGAAGATGCTATTCAGCCATTGCTTTCATATACTAAGGAGACATCTGTTAGCTCCAAAGACATGTATGATACTTTGATGCCTCTTTTTACAGGTGGACAGTCTAGTGTTGGTCCTAATGAGGAAACTTCTCAGCCTTTGCAGGTTTCGTATGATGATGTAGATCATTCCATTTCTGATGCAGATTTACATGATGCACTTGTTGATGAGAGAGCTGATATTGAGCAGGCAAAAACTATGCCAAAATGGCTGTTGCAAACTTTGCGTGACAGCAAATTAGATGCACCTTTGTCATATCGTACTCGTTCAGGCTCTCATAGTGCCTCCTTTGCATCAGATTGCTATGCTATGGCTGCGTCTAGTCTCTGTGATGAGAATGAGCCTGTTTCTTTTGATGAAGCACAAAATTCAGAAAATTGGATGGCTGCTAGGCAATCTGAATAGGATGCTATAATGAAGAATGGTACATGGTCTTTATGCAACTTGCCTCCTGGCAAGAAGGCCATTGGCACTAAGTGGGTATACAAGCTGAAGCGTAAACCTGATGGTACAGTTGACAAGTATAAAGCTAGGCTTGTTGCAAAAAGGGTTATGCGCAAGAAAGAGGCATGGATTTTGATGAGACCTTTGCACCTACATGCCGTATGACTACTGTTTGGAGCATTTGTGCGCTTGCATCCCATCATGGTTAGAATGTACATCAGTTGGACATTAAAACAGCATTTCTAAATGGTGACTTGCATGAAGAAGTGTATGTTTTTCAGCCCCGTGGCTTTGTGCAAAAAGGACAAGAAAACCAGGTGTGCATGTTAAAGAAGGCATTATATGGTTTAAAGCAAGCACCACGTGCTTGGTATGAGAAGATCCATGCCTATCTGATTGCACATGGTTTTGAGAACAGTCCAACTGAAAGCACCTTATATGTTAAGCGTGCTAATGATGTGCTTCGGATCATTATTGTCTATGTTGACGACATGCTGCTCACTGGTCCTATTGAGAAGCATATTGCTGATTTCAAGACTGATTTGCATGCTTCATTTGAGATGTCTGATTCGGGGCATTTGCATCACTATTTGGGCATTCAGTTTATGCAAGTTGATGGTGGGATGGCTTTGTGTCAAACGAAATATATTGACACATTATTGCAGCGTTTTGGCCTTGAAGACTGTAAGCCTATTGCTACTCCTATGGAGACAGGTTTACGATTGAGTCTTCATGATGTTGGAGATGCATTTGATGTTGTTCTCTATCAGCAGGCTGTTGGATGCTTGATTTATTTATGCATTACTCGGTCAGATATTCAGTTTGCTGTCTCACAGATGAGAAGGTTTATGCATTGCCCAGGAGTCACGCATTGGAAGGCGATTAAGCGCATCTTTCGCTACTTGAGTGGTACTTGGCTACTTGGGTTGTTTTATCCCAAGAGGGGATCACTACCGCCAGATTTGCATGCTTTTTCTGACTCAGATTGGGCTGGTTGCTATGACACTCGTGTGTCCACCAGTGGTTTTTGCTTCATGCTTGGTAGCTCATGTATGCCACTTCCAGTTGTGAGGCTGAGTATAGGGAAGCTTTCACAGCGACTGTTGAGTGTGTGTGGCTCAGACGCCTTATGGCTGATTTGGGTGTTGGCCAGTCTTCTGCCACCACCATCTTCACTGACAGTCAGAGCGCATTGGCAGTTGCGAGGAACCCTGTGTTCCATGCTCGCACTAAGCACATTGAGGTGCATTATCACTATGTCAGGGAGAGGTTCTCTGCTGGGGAGATCAGCTTGGCATATGTGCCCACGCAGGAGAACATTGCATACCTTTTCACGAAGGCTCTGCCTAGGGAGAAGTTTGAAGCTTTCCGCAAAGCTTTGGGCTTACTTCCTTTTGTGGAGTGATTTCCATATAGCTTGGCACTTCCTTATACATGAGTGCCAGCTCCTTGTTCACCGCATCACTCCCAGGGGGGATTTGTTGATATATTTAGGTAGTGATGTGTGTGAACACACTAGGACCGCCGGGGCACTTTTTTCCCTCTTTAGGAGGTTTTTTTTCCTCGGCTTGTATATACGCCTATTGCCCTAATGGGCTAATCATCTTTGTACATTCTCTAGTAATACATTCAGTATTGTGTGTTGTGCTCCAAGCTTCTTCTTCTTCCTTGTGCTGTTTGCGTGCTTCCGCAGACGTCTAACTCCAACAGCAAGTCTTCGAAAACCTAAAATGTCACTTCGACTTTGTTGCAAGATGAAAATGGCTTTCACTTGCAAACACTTATATTGTGAAGGAGCATGCCAAAGCTTTGATACTAATAAAAAAGAGCAAGGTAAGAGCTTCAAGAATGCTCAATTGCTCAATAGCCCAAGAAGTAGGGCACTAGAAATCAAAGAAGAGAGTTAAAACCTTTTGATGGAGATAAAGAGAGAGGAGCATGATTCTAGAAAGACATCTTGTGTACAATGAGTTTTAAGGGACAAGTTTCAACATAAGTGACTTTAGGGCACTAGGCATGTCTATTAGCCAAAAAATATATAAATGTCTATACAAGACTACCATGTGGGCCAAAAAAATACTATAAGCAATATGTGTGTAGTTGTTGATGAGAATTTTCTAGAAGGGTACATGTATAACAAAGGCCCCTTGGCACCTGTATTCCCAATATCACAAATCGTCGATATATATATATATATATATATACATATATATATATATATATATATATATATATATATATATATATATATATATATATATATATATATATATATATATATATATATATTCACATGCAACAAATGTGTTATTGCACACGATCAAAGTGCAAACTTCTTACAACTTCGATGCAATACTTTATGGCATCATCAAGCATGACGGCGAAGTTTGTTTCAACAATGAAAACTTACAAGTCGCATGGCTAGGCAATTTAGTGGAATTCATGGGAGTCCCGAGCAGCTGAAATATTACTCAACTAGTAACTATTCAGACGGTTCATCCACAAGGAGTATGCATTAGTACACTAGAGGACAAACACTTATTTGCTGTGGAAAGCTTCACGGTAATAAGAGTTTCACACTTCTAACAAATACCTACCTATTGAGCTACTTGAATATTGTCAACTGCTCATAGTTCTCAAACAGATTATGTCATAGTTGTTTGACATTGTACTATTCACGCAATATTTCACATGCTTCTCTTACAAGCATAGTGGCTTTTAAGCACAATGTTATTGAAATGATAAAGCCAAATGGTGCATATGCATGTGCAGCCCTCAGTCTTATTTCAAACAAAGGATCATCTCCTAACACTAACCAATTGGTCTCAAGTGAAATAAGGAACTCGTTCCCTACAATGGCTAATTGGATAAAATGCATCGTCTCAAATACATTGAATGTAACGAATGGACAAAAAGAATAAAGTGAATAAAAGAACTAATAAAGATCGTATGTGACCACAAATCATGTTTCCTTCACCCAAAAAATGTGGATCATCTATTTAAGGTGATGGAATAATGTTTCGACTTTTCACATTGTCCTTCTTGGATTGTCCACAGAACATTCAGCCACATGTTTGACAATGCAATGCGTGTGAACATCCTTAAAGAGCGATCTTTCAGATTAAGAATAATATTAGTTGGATAGTTTCTTTTACATTCAGAGTACAAGTCACTCTGTAGTGGTAATATGTAGATCAAACTATGATACAATCTCTACTAATTATCTTACAAATCGTAGCGTGTATGATTCAGAAATTAGAAGTGCCAACCTACGTTTTGGAAGCACAATCTCTCCCAAGGAATACAGCATAGCACAATGGCTTCTTCACCAAGCATGCAGGATTAGAGCAGGCTTGTTATGTTGCTACAAGTCCGTGTTCAATGTTCTAGCATAGGTACCCAAGTAAATGTCATCAATTAAAATGTGAAGCTTTCTCACATCGTAGAACAAGTATATTTTTACGTCTCGCTCCTTATACCCACAAGAACGCCATCCATGTTCTGTCCTTCCCATATTCAATTATAGGCAACTGCTCAGCTGGCTTCTATGAATCTCACCTCATTCCACTAGAAAAGCATTGCTGTCCAGGCTCATCATTTCCGAGTCTTCAACTGCACTGATTTCTTTTCTACACTGATTTCTTTTCTAGGACATTGAAATAGACTTCTCCTATGAATAATAATCAGACTACGCATTCCAAACCTTGAATTTTCTTCAGCCTCATCCAAAATCCAGGAAGCGTTTGGCAGCCAACATTAACTTGCTACACATGTATCTATTCAATCCACATGGTCATGAACGAATTTCAATGATGTTTACACAGGACACAGTTCTACGATTGGTCTAAAGCTATGCAAAATGAAGTTCCTGTATATCAGATCTCTTTACTTAGGATCTCGCACTGAATGAGTAGCTAAGGAAACCACCTCTCAGTAGCTTAAATTGAATTTCTTCAATTAGCTCTTCTAATCGATAAATTGATTTAATAATAAGAAATGGAAAATCCTCAAGAAGTTTTCGTGCGCGTGCGCGTGCGTGCGTGTGTGTGTGTGTGTGTGTGTGTGTGTGTGTGTGTGTGTGTGTGTGTGTGTGTGTGTGTGTGTGTTGGGGGGGGGGGGGGGGGGGGGGGGGGTGTGTGGGGGGGGGGGGGGGGGTGGGGGGGGGGGGGCGTGCGCGCAGTGGGGGGGTGGTGTGTGTGGGGGGTGGGATATATAACCTAAAATCGTAATCTGTGACTGACCCATGATTGAAATATGACCTGTGATTGATATAAATCTGTTATGCCGAGTCAACAAACATTACAAACTATAACAAATTTGAGGGAACAATTGTAC
>CM035407.1:144802201-145007201 GCA_020310875.1 Ceratopteris richardii
AACATAGAGTAATAGATTTTAGGAATGACATCATACATACATAGATGCATATATAGATACATACATACGTACATACATACATAGCTAAATAAATAAACATATCTTTGGGTAAACATACAAAAATAGGAATATACATCATAGATTACACATATAGTTAGTACATACATACATACATATTACATAACCACACACACATATATATATATATATATATATATATATATATATATATATATATATATATATATATATATATATATATATATATATATATATATATATATGCACTTCTCTTTTCCACCTTGAGGTATTGGTCTTTCTTCCTTGATCAACAACTTTTTTGTTCATAAGTTGTAAGGGTTAAGACTTAAAAGACCCTTGTGGACCATTTTTGGACTTTTGGGAAATATTTTTTTTTGAAAGATTAGCAACGCGTTGCGAACGTGTACGCAACGTGGAGTTGCGTTGCGAAAGTTGCGAACGTTCGCAACGCGTTGCGTATGCAACACTGATATAATGTTATTGATAGAAGTTTCATGAACAATATCTAGAAAAAAGTTTGCTTGAGACTTTGAACCTTTGTTATGCCTATGGTCAGTACAAAATGGCATATAACTCACACATAACAAGTGCTAGTAGATACATCATACTTTCATGCCCCTTTGCCTCCTCCCTAGTTTTCTATCCAGCCCACCTTCGTGTTTGGGTGGTTTACCCTGCTGCACCAAATTGTGTGCAACTGTAAGGCGAGTAGTAACCATCCATGCCTTTGAAGTTTGGACAGCTGACCGATCTGAGTGCCCTCCAATGTCCAGGCGACAACGCACTACTGGGCGTACGTGCTAAGCCTTCCCTTCCTCACTTTTCATGGCAGCGTCGGATGTCCCTTGCATCGTGGGTAGATGCCCAGCAATAGAAGCGCCCCCTGTTGAACCTTGATGGCCGGAGGGGTAGGCCCATCTTCATCTTGCCTCCTCACTCAAAGGGGCTTTGGGCGTGTAGCAATGGAGAGCCACTCTTCCTCTTGGCAACCAGCAACATGGACTTGAGGACAACCTATCGCCGGGTCGGTCCGCTGTCGAAGGCCGCCCCTTCACGCTTTCAGGTTAAGAACTTAAGTCCTACTTCCACTTAGACTAAGTCCCATTTGCTCTGGGGTAGCTCATGGGGATCTGCCCTTTTAACTTCACAGTCGTCTGTTTCCTTTTGGGCTAGGCAAAGAAGGCCTCCCCTTGGAGCAAGCCATCACATTTGGTATCAAACCTTCGTCTCTCGATCAGTTTGCGCATCCGTCGTCGACGACGTCAATTGTTGGGCCGTCGGCAAAGGGAAAATTTTTTTTTGCATGAGATACATTGTCGTCGGTCCTCGCTTGGACGTCGGCTTGTTTTGGCACAAAGTGGGAATTTTTTCTTTTCATGGACATTGCAATGTCTTCCGTCGACCCCCGAAAGCGTCGTCAACAATCGAAAGCGGATCGGAGCTTCGGACCTGCGTGGCACGGGTCATGGGGTCGATGTGGAAGGCCACCCCAATCTTTTATGATCCTATGGAAAGGCACAATGATTGTCTCTCAACGTGTTTATGGGCTAGACCCACTTGTCGGGTGTGAGGTAATCCTCCCAATGAATCCCTGACCCCCTTTTTGGGTGGCAAAGGAGGACCTTCCCCTAGCATGACTCCAGAGAACTACCATGCGATATATCTACTCAACTCTCTAATGCGATATATCAATGTGAGAGATCCAATTCTCCTCCCAACCATGCGATATATCTACTCAACTCTCTAATGCTCCTAGTTAAGAAAAAAGATGGCTCTATAAGGCTTTGTATAGATTATAGAGCATTGAATAAGGTAACTATTAAGAATGGATTTCCAATGCCTAGATTGGATGATCTATTTGACCAGTTGCATCAAGCTCAGTATTTTAGTAAGCTTGATTTAAGCTAAGTATTAGAATAAAAGCAAAGGATGTACCTAAGACTACTTTTAGGACTGGGTATGTATATTATGAGTTCTTCGTGTTGCCATTTGGTCTCACTAATCTCCAGCGACATTCATGACACTCATGAACAGTGTTTTGAAGCTTTACCTAGGAAAGTTTGTACTACACTTTCTTGATGATATTCTCATCCATAGTAAGACAGAAGAGAAACATTTGGAACAGTTACGGATAGTCTTTCAAGTGTTAAGAGAAAATTCACTCTTTACTAAAGAAACAAAGTGTGAATTTTTTTAACTTGAGGTTAGATATCTTGGACATATGATCTCCAAACATGGCATTCAGATGGATCTTAAGAAAATGCAAGTATTATTGAATGGTTGTATCCTAGAAACCTGGAAGAATTGCAGATAAGTCTTCTTAAGGGGAAGGATACGGGGAAACACTACCGACAGATGACCATGTACATCATGTACAAGGGTTCAATGGGAGTGATTACTACTTTCTCTTTCTCATTTATACTTTCCATCATCATGGTTATGGACAAACATGAACTTACAGGGAAGGAAATCTTATGTGAGATATGAGGTGTGAATCCCCTCATATCTTAACATAGGTTATATGGACACTTGGCACACATGCAATAAGTAATTGCATGAAAAATGGAGAGAGAGTTGAGTAGAAATATCACATGGTTGGGAGGAGAATCGGTTCTCTCATGCGGGTAGTTCTTGGGAGTCACGCAAGGGGAAGGTCTTGCTTTGCCACCCAAAAAGGGGATCAAGGATTCATTGGGAGAATTATCTCACATCAGCCCACTCCCATTAGCGCATTCCCTCACTAAGTGGACCCACGTCGAGGATTCCACAACAACCACCGTGGGGAGGGAGTTAACGCACTCCACATTTAGGTAAGGGGACCTTGTTCTCTAGGCTAGGGTAGCGCAGTGCAGTAACTCGTTATGGCATGCCATAAGTCACATCCCTTTGGGGTGCCCCCCCCCCATAGAACTTAAACTAGGGAGCAACACAGTGCAATCCCTCCGTGCTCCACCGCGGGTGGGCATGCTAGGTATAGTGCTAAAATGGTGAAGCTTCCATGTGCAAAAATGCAAACGTACGCTCTACACGCTTTTTGACCGTAAGACATTACGGTATGCAAATAAAGTCATATCTTTTATACGAGTTGCCCCCGGCTAGCGAGCAATTGAGGCCCAAAAATTTTATGGACGAAATAAAGTCCAATCTTTTACTCTTGTGCAGATTTTACTCGCAGGGTTGTACAGGGCCGAGGTATGCACTTTGAAAGACGGTGGCCAGCGGCTCTCGCCTTTGCACCCTATGTGGGAAGCCGCCCATGGGTCCCTTCGTGGCTGGGGCGAAATTTCAAGTAAACCGGTCGGCGTGACTCTAAGCCACGTTATGCGCCGCACGTCCGGGCCTTGATTGCAACGTAGTTTGGGCAGCCGATAAGTCCATTTCTAGGTGGCCGGCGAGTATGTAAGTCGTCACACCGAAGCTCTATGAGATTGTAAGTCGATAGAACGCCATCTCATCCGCGCCCAAGGTTAGGGGATGCCCGCGGGTTCCTTCATGGCCGTGGTCTGTCTTAAGGGTTTAGTTTGGCCGACATGCATAAATCATTTCATGCAATAAGTTGTCTTAACACACTGTAAATCGTTGTGCCATAAGCCGCTTTGATCACCATAAGTCGTGTGCATCATAAGTCACAATGATGTGTGGCATGTCCGTGTTGATTCTGGAGCGTAATGCATTACCTTGGCCGACGCTTTCAACCTTGGCTTCGTCATTCCTTAGTAATTATGGAAAGTCAAAATGGACACAAAGGATGTGCGTGGATTGGTTGCGGGCCTTTCCCATCACACAAATGGGCATGGACCCTTGAACGGTATATTTGCCCGAGATGGGGCAATTTTTACATAGAACCAGCTTGGGGCCTTGGTGTCTCACTTGGAGTTCCTGGCTTGTGCAGAATGGCCCAATGAAGTCTTTTGACAGCAAAGGGCATATGGATGACCAGTCGTGAATTGACTTAGCGGGATTGGCGATCCTTTTGACGATAGACGTCCTTGGAACCGAGGCAGCACATTCAGCCTAAGTAGAGGCAAAGTGCCATGACCCAAACTGCGAGGTCCGCGTTATCATTTACGTAAGACCCCGCTCATGTAGAGCTTGACATGTCCCGACGAAGTCGGAGTGGGGCATGCCATCCCTGTAAATCCTAAGTAGTCCCTTTTGCTTCGAGCCGAACCAACGGTGTTAGGTTCACACCTCTCTGGCATAAGTTAAAGTTCCCTGAGGTCCACGTTATGCAAGATCCGGCTCATGTGGAGCTTGGCATGTCTCGATGGAGTCGAAGTGGGATATGCCCTCCCTATAAATCCTAAGTAGTCCCTTTTGTTCCGAGCCAAACTAGCAATGTTAGGTTCCCACCTCTCTTGCATAAGTTAAAGTTTCCCTTAGCTATGCATTCGCATGACAACCCATGGTACTAAGGATAGTGCCTCAAAATTAGTGGGTAAGAACACCATACAAAGTCTCATAAGCCATCACAATTTTCACCCTTTCGACTTCACCACAAATGGGAATCATTCTAGGGCACGTAGGTGAACTTTTCGAGGACGAGAAGTCTGTCGAAGAGAGGGTGGATGTCATGCCCCTTTCCCTCCTCCCTTGTTTTCTAATCATCCCCCCTGGGTGCTTGGGTGGTTTGCCCTGTTGCACCGAATTGTGTGCATCTATAAGGGGAGCGGTAACCATATATGCCTATGGACGGAGGACCAGCTTAGAGTGCCCTCCAACATCCGAGCGACGACACACTACTTGGTGCTCATGTTGAGCCTTCCCTTCCTCACTTTTCGTGGGATCGTTGGATGCCCCTTGCATCGTGGGTAGCTGCCCAGCAACAGGAGCGCCCCTCGTCAATACTTGGTAGGTCTTGTACATTGAAAGCCGAGCGAGCAGTCCTCATCTTCCCTGCTGACTCAAAGGGGCTTTGGACATGTGTGGCAATGGAGAGCCACTCTGCCTCTTTGCAACCGGCAACATGGACTTGACGACAACCTATCGTTGAGTCTATCCGCCATCCACATTGGACAACCACCCCTTCACTCTTCCAAGTCCAATCTCGCTTTCGCTACACAACCGGCCTTTGGGCCAACTTCATCCAAGTCTTGCTTTCTCTCGGGTAGCTCAAGGGTATTCATCCCTTTAACTTCGTGGCCATCCGTTTCCTTGTGGGCTAGGCAATGAAGACCTCCCCTTGTAGAGGACCATCACAGATACTATACATGGTTTTTGAAAGCTTTTATAAAACTTTTTAAGTTATGAGCCTTAAATGATTCATGCCATGAATATCTCTGATGTGAAACAATGGCCCAATGCAAGCTTGTACTAAGCCATGTAAACATACTTTTACCCATGCTAATAGACACCTCTCAACAATTCAATACTTAAAAAAAACATGGAATCAAGTATATTACAACATATTCAAAAATTACTTTGGCTATTATCAATGTCCCTAAAACATAGTAAAGAAATCTCAAGATTTTTTTCATATAAAAATTGCAAAATCGTGCTTGCAGTTTGAATCTCTGGGTATGATTTTTATTTTAGCACAGATGTCTTTTCACCTGATTTTGTACGGGTTTTTTTAGCCATTTGCAGTAACAGAGGCCCCAGTTATCTTGATCTCTGAGAGAGAGAGAGAAAGAGATTAGGAGAGACGCGAGAGAGAGAGAGAGGACAGAGAGAGAGAGAGAGAGAGAGAGATTGGGATGACAAAAAGTATTATTGTTTCTTAAGGTATATCATATTTCATGTACGATCATTATCATTGACATACCATGATAAGAATCAAGATGATTCATGGACCTTCACTAGATGTTAGTGCATCATGTATACATTACCATTTCAGTATTTTATATGTGCTATGAATGAAACGCCAATCAGAATCCACACATATGATCGTTAATGCATCATATTATGACTTGTCACTTTTTTAAGTGTCCTTTAGTTTGACTTTTTTGGTGTAATTTGCAAATTCTAATCTGTAATATGTAAAATTGAATGTATGAATTTCAAAACATGATCATTAGCCACCTGTGCAAAGCTCGCTACGAATGACACCTTATTTTCAATATAGACAATATAATATAGGCATTTTATGTGATTTTTATATCAAATATGTAGTAGAAATACATAATATGTATTGGTACATTCTCTAGGTTGGGAAAAAAAAAACGTAAAGACCAAGGAATAAAAACCTCTTTTTTTTTTACCTCTACAATTTAATGTTGGTTTTTAGGCCCCCAATTAATGTAGACACATAAAGAAAATAGAGACAAGATGGAGAATAAACAGCACATGAGAGAGATGTAAGGAGCAAAGCTTCAAATATAGTCATTACATTCTATAGTTGAAGTTACAAGATAGCACAAGAGATATACAAGATGAATAAAAGCTATCCAATAGCTCCAATAACCTCCAAGGCTGAAGATGATCTCCTCGAAATTTAAATAAGCTGCAAGGTGCTGCAAGCTGCTGCAAATCTTGTACATGATGAAGTAAACAACTGCAATTCTCCAAGTTGAAAGGACTCCAAGCTAAGCTTTGAAGAGCTCCACAAGTGATAATATTAGTGCCCAATGTGTGTTGTTTATATAGGCTATGTTTCCCTTGGTAAGCAAGGTAGAAATAAAGCATCACTAATAAAACAAAGCTGCTTCTCACTAATAAAGCAAAAGCTGCTTTTCACTTAAAAATTGCTTTTCAAACTAAATCTGAAAATTAGGTTTTCAGTTTTGACCTTGATTTAGGTGCCAAACACATAATTGTTATATATGGTTTGATAGCTCTCATTGAGCTCTACCACATCATGTAATAAAAAAATTTTATTTTATTTTTACCACTTGCCAGAAATAGGACCGTTTCTGACCATTTCCAAGACTTGAGTTTATCCATCTTTTTTAAACTTGCAGTTAGGGTCCCTAGTGGAAACTCTATTCGACATATTTTTTAACATCTAAATGATTTCAATCCCGATTTAAATCTAAGATTCAAAAATCTCTGATTTGTACTATGCTCAAAAAGCTACCTCTAAAAGACGTTCTGCACCAACCATGCCCTCCCATGAGCGCATTTTTTGTCCAGTCAGAGGATCTACTATCATAATTGTTGGCATTGTTGTCAGCTTATAATACGTGCAAACCTTTCTTCCTTCCTCAGTATCATCATAAACCTAACAAACACAACAAATGACTGAGTAATTTGGCATTTTGCTATATTGATATTGGAGGAACCTATTGGAAAGATATAAAAAACCTGCCAGAAGATGAACATTGATTGCACCATGTACTGCACAGTGTGATGGGCCCAAGTGTCTCTATTCAACTGGATGTAGCATAACTGTTGGTAATGGTAATCGACTGCATACAAATTGAATAGTCTACAACAAAAACATCTTGCAAACCATGTAGCTGGAGAACTCTTTAGTCGATTGCAGATTGACAAGCAACCACTTCCCTTGCTTTGCTGCTTCCACCTTCGCCTGCAAGTCGACCAGCATATTCTACTTTTCATACATCATTAAAAT
Source organism: Ceratopteris richardii (assembly GCA_020310875.1). Classification (NCBI taxonomy): domain Eukaryota; kingdom Viridiplantae; phylum Streptophyta; class Polypodiopsida; order Polypodiales; family Pteridaceae; genus Ceratopteris; species Ceratopteris richardii. Next base: position 144,809,757 of record CM035407.1, read on the forward strand.
TGGTAATCGCTAAATGATACCTATGGTTACCACACCTGTTCAAAAGAACCTTGGTAAATGAGTGTAAATGGAGGCCTATATAAAGCAGCTAATGAATCTTTACTTCCATCTATATTTGAAGCATCATCTCCAGATGCTTGATTACGGAAGTTTGCCTCATCCTGGAAATTCCGAAAAGCATCAATCGAAGCAGGCTGGTTGGATGACTGTGCTAGATGTTGTGCCCTGTCAAACATGCCGAATTTCGATCATAATCATGTAGACTATGGCTGCATGGTGCAGCAAAGAAAGCCATAATAAATAACTTAGATTGTACCTATACTCAAAAATGTCATCATAAAGAGCCTCCCGTTTTACTGGCAGTGGTGGTCTTACATAATCTTCACCTGGCTCAATAGGACTATAAATTTTATCACAGTTAGTGCAAGTTCACTCCAAAAAGACTCTAATCAGATAGGATCCCACATTTCACCTGGATGTGGTGGGCTTCAGTCCAGATTCAGATTGATTCGCCGTTGCATCCCAAGGCAATTCTGTGGTTGCATCACCCGTCGGAGCTGTGCTACCAAGATCATCTCCACCAGCATAAAACAACTGAATCGCTTCCTCCAAGTGCCAGTTTGTTGCCTGCAGAGAACACCCTGTCATTCAGTAGCAATACACACCAGATGAAAAGTTTGGGAAAGGAGGCAGGCAAAACTAAAATGCTGTAGATGGGTTAATGTAGCATGTATATACTAGTCAGTTGAGAAACCTCTGGCATGCCAAGGGTGTTACTCTATTCAAGCAGCTCACCCCAATCAGCATTAGTCTAAACTCCTGCTAGTCAAAACTCAAAATTGAGTGTCGGTATCTAGAATCAGAGTCACCTAGGTGTTGGGGTAAAGGTCCTAAATGACCCCCTTATTTGTACACATTTGTATAGGCCTTTTATAAGGCTTAATGTACTCATTATTTATTCTTTTGGCCAAGTTCAATGTGAACTTGGCCAGGTCCTATAAAAGTGAACTCAAATAAACTTAGGGCTCACTTCTTTCTTTAGTGAAGCCCCCAAACAAGCTGCCTCTCTCCAAATTCGAATTTCTCTCTCTCCATCTCTGTCTATCTGCTGTGTGGGCTGCTCCTTGCACCTCCAGCCCTTCTACTCAGCCAAAGGGGGTATTACCACAGCTGCTGCATCAGCTGCTGCATCACCTGAGCACATCTCCTCAGCTCAACAACTGGTATCAGAGCCTATATTGGGCCTCAAATCTGCTGCGCAGGTTCTCTACAGAAGCATACACTCGCCATTTGGCAAAATCATCAAGTTTCATCGCGAACAAAGGGTCCAGAATCCGCTGTACCATCATTTTCAGTGATGTTCCAGTTTTTCATCGCGAAGAAAGTGATTTTTCTCTGATTTTATCGCGAAGAACATGTGTTTTTCAGCAAAATCTCAAAGTTTCCAGTAAGAACAGGTGTTTTTCAGCAAAATATCTGAGCATACATAGTGGGAGATACATTTTGCTGTAATTTCTATAGTTTCAGCAAAATTGACTCATGTATGAGAAGTTGTGGAGTATTTTGCCATAATTTCTTGTAAAACAGTGGCAAAAATTGGGGTTTTTGCTCCTACATGCATCTAAAGGCTGAGTATTAGCCTTATGTACATTCTTTGAGGTTAAAAACAACAAAATTAGTTGTTTTTGAGCATAAATTGAGTTTCTGAAATTCTCTGCGCAGAAAATTCAGAGATCAGTTTTGTGCCCAAAATCACTCCATTTTTGTCCCAAATTGCTCTTGTGACCATTTGGAGCTGTAGTGCATCATCTTATCATCTTTGGAGGATGCACTTTGATTTTGGTGCATTTGCCCAAAATTCCAGCAGGTTTTTCATTGTGCAACTATGGCGTCATCCTCCTCAGATGTGAAGAATCTATTTGAGATTCGACGGTTTGAGGGAACAAGTTTCGACTTATGGAAGGAGAGAATTCAGCGAATCCTCTTCTTGAAGGATTGTGACAGGGCATTGGAGGCAGAGAAACCAGAGGACATGTCGGAAGATGCATGGTTTACTTTGAACAAGAAGGCCATTATATACATTAAGATGGCTGTTTCCGATGAGATTCTAGTAGATCTCAAAGGTTTGACCACTGCTTTTGAGTTATGGACAAAACTCAAGGCGACGTATGAAAACACTACGGTTGTTAACCAAGTACACCTGATGCGGAAGCTTGTTGGCATGCAGCTTGATGAGTCCAAGAGTGCAGCTGAACACTTGTCATCGTTTACAGGTACTTTGTCACAGTTGCAGGACTCAGGAATGCCTCCTTTCGATGATAAGCTTAAAGCCATTTTCTTGCTTATGACATTGCTTGACTCTTGGGAGACATTGGTAGTCTCATTGTCCAATAACCCCAACTTGACTTTTGATGGTGTTAGGGGTTCTATTCTTAATGAAGAGATCAAGAGAAAAGCAAGTGGAGAAGGAGGCATCTCGGCCAACATGGTTAGAGGCAGGACAGATAAGAAGAGTAATTATGCACAGAGGAATAAGAGTAAAAGCAGGGAAAAGGGGAATTGAAGCAAAGGCAAAAGCAATGATGTGACATGCTATCAGTGTGGCAGGAAAGGTCACAAGAAACCCGATTGCCGCTATTACAAAGCAGAGCTTGAAAGGAAGAAGAATTCTGGAGATAAGAAGAAGGACAGGAAAGAAGACAAGACTGATGCACAGGACAGCCAAAAGGACAAGGAGAAGGCCAATGTGGCTTCTAGGGTAGTCATAGAGGAGCTGTCAGATGCAGAGGACATTTTTATGCGCTACTTTATCAGCGGATGACACTCATGCATTTGATCCTTCTCTAAATGTTCATGCACAGGACATGTCAATCACTAAGAGTGACGTCATAGATGCTTTGCTGACTGTCAATGATGCATTGGCCCAGACTTGGATAGTAGATTCTGGTGCTTCATTCCATGTGACTCCTATCAAGGAGTGTTTTTCTACTTTTATTGCAGGCAGCCATGGCCATGTATACCTTGGAAACAATCATGCATGTTCCATTGAGGATATTGGCACAGTGCATTTCGCTACAAATGGCACTAATGAGCTGGTCTTGCATAATGTGCGTTATGTACCAGGGATCAAGAAGAGCTTGCTTTCTGTGGGTCAAATGGATTTGCATGGTTATAGCATTCTCTTTGAGAAAGGATCATGGAAAATGACTAAGGGTTCAAGGCTAATTGTGAAAGGCACAAAGAAGGGAACTCTCTATTGCTTGCATGGAAAGGCCTTATCAGGCAAGTTTATTTCATTGGCTGAAGTTCGCTCCCATATGGAGTTGTGGCATAAGAGACTTGGCCATATGAGCCCAAAGGGTCTCACTAGGCTTTGTAGCTTAAAGAAGCTTGATGCTAAAGGCACAAAGCTTGATTTTTGCAATGAATGTCAATATGGAAAGCAAGTGAAACGTTCCTTTTACTCTGGTGTGTCTCGTAAGTCTTGTGTACTTGATCTTGTTCATTCCGATGTATGTAGCATGCCCACCAAATCTATGGGGAGTGCTTTGTATTTCATTTCCTTTGTCGATGATTTCTCTAGAAAAATTTGGGTTCGATTGCTTAAATCAAAGGATGAAGCATTTGCTGCATTTAAGCGTTTTCATGCATTTGTGACCACCCAAACAGGTAGAAAGCTGAAATGCTTGCGTACGGACAATGGTGGTGAGTTCACAAGTGCTGAATTTAAGAAATTTTGTGAAAATTTGGGCATTAAGAGGGAGCTTACTGATCCATACAGCCCCTCTTCTAATGGTGTGGCTTAACGCTACAATAGGACACTTTGTGAGAGGGTGAGATGCATGCTGTCCACAGCTAATCTCCCTCATGGATTTTGGGGAGAGGCACTCAAAACTGCAGTACATGTGTGCAATAGATCCCCTCACATGTCTTTAAAAGGTGACATCCCTGAAGAGGTTTGGTCTGGCAAACCTGCTTCCTATGATCACTTACGTGTCTTTGGCTGCGAGGCGTTTGTGCATATAAGGCCTGAGCTGAGAAACAAACTTGATGCTAAGTCCATTAAAGGCTTCTTCATGGGATATGGTGAAGAAGGTGAAATGGGCTACAGGATTTGGATACCTCAACTCAAGAAGGTCGTATGCAGCCGGGATGTTGTTTTTAACGAGGCAAGGCTTCTTCAAAACAATTGTGCCTCAAAAGATGACCATAAAAGGGTAAGATTTCAGTATGACCAGCCACCTGTTAGGCCCAATTTTGACCCTCAGGATGCACCACAAAGGACTGAAAATGTTGACAATCCAGTGGTTTTTGAGCCAGAAGATGTTGGACAGCAAAATGAGGCTCATGAAGGGCATAGGCAGCCGAATAATAATGCTGAAAATGGTGCTGGAAACAATGGACAGCAGCCTAATAATAATGATTTGATCATACCACCTGATGTAGACCCATTGCCTGACAATGTGGATCATTGGGTGAGAAGATCTACTCGTCTTAGAAGGAATGTGAGTAGATTTGATCCTTCATTGCATTACATTTTGTTGACAAATGAAGGTGAGCCTCTCACATACAAAGAGGCAAAGGCATGTGAACACAGCAGCAAGTGGGAGCTTGCTATGCAGGAAGAGATTAAAGCTTTGCATGCTAATGATACTTGGGATTTGGTTGAATTACCCAAAGAAAGGAAAGCCATTCCTGACAAATGGGTGTATAAAATCAAAACAGTTGATGGAAAACCCAAGTACAAAGCAAGGCTGGTTGCAAAGGGATATGCCCAGACAAAAGGCATAGATTTCCAAGAAGTATTCTCTCCTGTGGTGAAGATGAACACTTTGCGAGTGTTATTTGCAATAGTAGCTGCTCTTGATTTGGAATTAGACCAAATGGATGTACATACAGCTTTCTTGCATGGTGATGTTGATGAAGAGCTTTACATGAAACAGCCAAAGGGGTTTGTTATTCCTGGAAAGGAACATTTGGTATGTACGCTCAATAGAAGCTTGTATGGGCTGAAACAAGCTTCTAGACAATGGTACAAGAAGTTTGATGCTTTCATGCTCAAACAAGGGTATAAAAGAAGCCATGCTGATCACTGTTTGTATACGAAAACTGATGTAGATGGCAGCCCTATTATTCTTGTCTTATATGTTGACGATATGCTGATTGCTGGTAAGAAAAGAGACACCATTGATGCTTTTAAACAGAGCTGAAATCTACTTTCTCATTGGGGCAGCAGAGCATGTCCTTGGAGTGAGGATTAGAAGACAAAGGGACCAACACATATTGTACTTGTCGCAGGAAAAATACATTGAAAAGGTTGCTGGACAGATTTAACATGGCTGATGCAAAGCCTCTTGGAGTGCCATTGCAGCCATATGTTAAAGTTTCCAAGGAAGATTGTCCCAAAACACAAGAAGCAATCAATGACATGCAAAATGTGCCTTATGCTTCGGCTTGTGGCTCACTTATGTATGCTATGGTTGCAACTAGGCCTGACATTGCCCATTCAGTGGGAGTTGTGAGCCGGTTTATGGCTAATCCAGACAAAGCTCATTGGAAAGCAATAAAGTCTATTTTGAGGTACTTGAAGGGGACCAAAAATAAATGCATTTGCTATGGCAAAGATCCATTGGAGCTGAAAGGCTTTTGTGGATACACGTAAATCCACAAGTGGATATATACTCACTCTTGAAGGAGGTGTTGTTTCATGGTGCTCAAGGCTTCAAAAGATTGTTGCTTTGTCCACTACAAAGGCTGAATACATTTCAGCCACTGAGGCTTCCAAGGAAGCCATATGGCTGGCACGATTATGCAGTGAGTTTGGCTTGTCAAACAAGGCACCTATGCTTGGCCGTGATAGCCAGAGTGCCATATGCTTGGCAAAGAATGCCATGTTTCATGCACGCACTAAGCATATTGATGTGCAATATCACTTCATTCGAGAAGTGCTTGAGGATGGCCTTATCACATTTGTTAAGGTTCATACATCACAGAATCCCGCAGATGTTCTCACTAAGTGCTTGTCTAAAGCACAACATGAGCTATGTATACAGATGGTGAGAGTCACGTAGCTTAAAGGCATCATTTATGCCTTTAAGTGGGAGGTTGTTGGGTAAAGGTCATAAATGACCCCCTTATTTGTACACATTTGTATAGGCCTTTTATAAGGCTTAATGTACTCATTATTTATTCTTTTGGCCAAGTTCAATGTGAGTGGGAGGTTGTTGGGTAAAGGTCCTAAATGACCCCCTTATTTGTACACATTTGTATAGGCCTTTTATAAGGCTTAATGTACTCATTATTTATTCTTTTGGCCAAGTTCAATGTGAACTTGGCCAGGTCCTATAAAAGTGAACTCAAATAAACTTAGGGCTCACTTCTTTCTTTAGTGAAGCCCCCAAACAAGCTGCCTCTCTCCAAATTCGAATTTCTCTCTCTCCATCTCTGTCTATCTGCTGCGTGGGCTGCTCCTTGCACCTCCAGCCCTTCTACTCAGCCAAAGGGGGTATTACCACAGCTGCTGCATCACCTGAGCACATCTCCTCAGCTCAACACTAGGATGGGGGAGGGGTCCCGGAACACGGTCAGCCAATAAGGGGATTTCCGGGATGAGGGCCTGGACAGAGGCCCAGGACCCCCTGGGTTAAAAGGAGAGAAGAAGGGACCAAAGTTTGGATAAAGTTTCTTGATTTTGAGATGATAATGATTCCATATTGAACCTTGAGCACCGGAATTCATTCTCTCTCTCTCTCTCTCTCTCTCTCTCTCTCTCTCTCTCTCTCTCTCTCTCTCTCTCTCTCTCTCTCTCTCTCTCTCTCTCTCTCTCTCTCTCTCTCTCTCTCTCTCTCTCTCTCTCTCTCTCTCTCTCTCTCTCGCAGCAGAAGCTCCCGCCACTGTCTCTGTCGCAGCAGACATTCGAAACCCTAAACCCGTCGCAGGTCTCTGTCGCAGTCTCCCGCCACTACCTCTGTCGCAGTAGACCGTCGAATTCGAAACCCTAAACCGGTCGCAAGCTCTGCACCATGCCGTCCGATTAGGAGAAGCGCATGCATTCAGAACCTCTCTCTCTCGCGACCGGCTGCCCCCATTCATCCCGTCGACCTACTGCGCAAAACCCTAAACCCGTCGACCTCCTCTGCCCCTCCTGAAGCCCTCTGCCCTCTGACCACGTCAACCGTCAGCCCTCTGCCCATTAGGGTTTGTGTAGAGATCGACCATGGATCTGCCCCCCTTCGTCGCCCCCAACACCATCGTCTTGAGCCACCTAGCATTCCTAAACCTAACCTTAAACCTACCCCTAAACCGAACCTGAACCCTAACCTTAACTTGAGAACTCAACCCTTAACCTAACCCTAATCTCAAACCCTAAGAAACCTAAGCCTAACCCTAAGCCAATCCTTGCCGACCCTGAACCTCCTCTTTTTTAGGATCCTCTTGAAACCTTAACCCTAATCCGTACCTAACCCTAGTTCAAACCTAGTCTCTCTCTCTCTCTCTCTCTCTCTCTCTCTCTCTCTCTCTCTCTCTCTCTCTCTCTCTCTCTCTCTCTCTCTCTCTCTCTCTCTCTCTCTCTCTCTCTCTCTCTCTCTCTCTCTCTCTCTCTCTCTCTCTCTCTCTCTCCCTCCCTCCCTCCCTCCCTCTCTCTCTTTCTCTCTCTCTCTCTCTCTCTCTCTCTCTCTCTCTCTCTCTCTCTCTCTCTCTCTCTCTCTCTCTCTCTCTCTCTCTCTCTCTCTCTCTCTCTCTCTCTCTCTCTCTCTCTCTCTCTCTCTCTCTCTCTCTCTCTCTCATGGCTCCCAAGCTGGACGAACAGTTGGCCACCTTAGAGCATGCCCTCCGAGAGTTGATAGGAAAACACAAGAAAGAAGGAGATTCTGCACTGAACGGGGTTACCCGTAGAGTTGTCGCCCTCGAAGCGAAGGTGGCAACCTTGGAGAAGGAAAACGAATCCCTTCGGGAAGAGCTTCTCGCTACCCGCAAGCAGCACTCACGGGACCTGGAGGAGTTGCACACTGCGCTTACTGATATGAAAACGAAATTGGACAACATGCACGAGGAGGGGGAGATCGCTCCACATCTAGAGGACATTCGGGTGACTATCAAGAAGGAGTGTATGGAGGTGGTGCAGAACGAGCTTGAGACTAAGAAAAATGGATGGGTCGAGGTTGTCAAAAAGAACCTTCGACAGGAGGCAAAGAAGAACAACCACCATGAGGAGATCCACATAGTGCATACCACCATTGAGGAGGAGCGGATGCGACAGGCCCGCAGGCTCAATGTTCGAGTCTCCGGCCTCACAGAGACAGACGGATCACCTGAGCGGGACGGGCGTCGCTTGTGCACATTACTTGGATACCGCGCGGATGAGCCTCTCCCTTTCACCAGAATATGGAGAGCAAGACGGGACACCACACGGAGCAGAGCACTTATCCTTCAGTTCTCAGATGAGGCCAGGAGGAGAGACTTTCTCAGACGACGAGCGGTACTACGCACTACACCGAGCACCCCAATCTATTTGGATGATGACCTCACACGGATGCAGGTAGAGCACAGACGGGCATGCATGCCACGTGTCCTCCAGGCCAGACGAGAGGGACATCGTGCCCTCTACAGAGACGGTCGGATCATCATTGATGGACGGCCCATTGACTAGGGATTCGCGGCCTATGAGACAGCACAGCAAGAGGTGCACATTGCAGTCTGGAACTGCAATAGATCTTTATGGACACATCCAGGGCGCCTCGAGGAGGTGATGGAGGGAAGAGACATTATCTTCTTGACAGAGACACACGAGAGCCCGGGGAGGAGCCTACCGAGGATTGAGGGCTATATGTGGGAGTCAGCTCACCGCCGTCAGATGAGACAGCACACCACACGAGGATCGGGAGGAGTAGCCGTGCTCTATAGACAGTCGTTACAGCATAGGGTACAGGTGGTAGCCAGAGACCCAGAGGCACGTTTCATGTGGATACGCTTGCAGCTATCAGAGGAGTGGCAGCGTACTTCGCCGTATGCTATATTGCACCCATTGGTTCACGCTTCACACATTCCCCTGAGCAACCATCAGGAGGGGAGGGACCAGACACCACATCGCCATATGACTGCCTCAGTGACACGATTATGGAGTATACCGGGATGGGTGAAGTCTTCCTTGTAGGAGACTTCAATGCCCGCACTCAGAGCCACCAGTGTGATATCTACGACTTTGACGACCCTGAGATGCTTCGTACCATAGAGGACATGCCTACACTCAGAGCCTCAGCCGACACCGCCACACCCACCTTATATGGCCGACACTTACTCCAGATGGGAGAAGCACACCGTCTCGTCATATATAATGGGATGGGGAGCTGGCCCACCTCGCACGGTCTCACCTGCATTCCACCCACGACACCACAGGGGGCAGTGTGGTAGACTATGTTATCGGGCCCCCGGATGCGACACATCTGATCACCTCATTCACTATCCCACCCTTACCGATTGGAGCTGATCACGCATATCTTGCCCTATCCATTCGCGGCTCACCATGCATACCCCACCCCGTTACCACACAGCCACGAGCTCGTACCACCATTCACTTTAGACATGAGCTAGCACATATCTATAGCTCCCATGTTCGAGAGCGCATCTACTCCCTTGATCCCTCTGCCTCCTTGGACACCCTCACCGCCCACTTCTCCTCGATCCTCCATACATATGCTACTCTCAGCTTCCCATACACCACCCACAGCACTGCACATCCGACACGGTTGGGGCATACACCCCAGAATAGATGGTACGATGAGGAGTGTAGGCGACTATACCGACATCTCAGAGCACAGAGTATCTTGGGATCCATCACAGAGAGGGAGGCACGATGACAGATGCGAGCCCTCACACGCCGGAAGCGGCGAGCTTTCGAGGAGCGACAGGAGGCAGAGTTGATCGACCTTCTCATGAGTAGGGATTGCGCCACCGCGTGGAGGGCACTACGTGAGCCACGTCCACCTACACCCATAGCCGATCCTTCGACTTGGCACACCTACGCCCAGAGGTTATATGACGTCCCAGGACAGCCACCATTACCGATTCCTTCCACACCGCGTCCGGTGATATCCACCCTCTTCACAACAGGCATGGTACGACAGGCCATCCATAGGCTACAGCATGGCCGTTCAGCAGACCACACGGGGCTACAGGGAGAGCACTTTATATACGCAGCAGATGTAGTTTCCCACTTGATCGCCCATCTCTTCAACCGTGCTTTGGTTGAGGGATTACCCGACTCATGGACTATGCATACCATTACGCCTATCCATAAGTCCGGCGATATGATGGACCCAAGGAACTACAGGACTATTATGATAGGCCATATCCTGGCCAAGATCTATGGGGCAGTACTAGAGGCAGAGCTCAGTACACACGCTGAGGCAGCGGGGATCAGATCACCCGGCCAGGCAGGCTTCCGCCACACTTTCTCCACCATCGACCACATCTTCGTGCTTCGTTGCTTGATTGAGAGCGCGAAGGCGAGGAAGCAGAGACTATACTGTTGCTTTGTGGATTTCCGCAAAGCCTTCAACATGGTCCCTCGAGAGAGACTACTACGGAGGCTCCAGGAGTTACAGCTTCCATCAGACATGCTATGGACCATCCACGCTTTGTATGCACGAGTCACAGGCAGGGTAGGCTGCCCCGGCGGTCTATCAGACAGCCTTGTTAGCACCATTGGTGTGAAACAAGGTTGCCCCCTCTCACCCACTCTCTTCGGTCTCTACATCGACGAGATCACGGAGTATATATAGCGAGCAGGAGGGAGAGGAGGAGACATCGGAGGTACGCCAGTACATATCCTATTATATGCTGATGACATTGTCCTGCTCCCAGAGTCACAGGAGGGGTTGCAGTCACATTTACAGGCGCTCGATACCTTTTGCATGGAGAGAGGACTCACAGTGAACCTTGGCAAGACCAAGGTCATGATCTTCCATAACTCCAGGACAGTACGCCATCGCGCCTCTTTCACAGAAGCGGGAGGACAGATAGAGGTAGTGGACTCCTATGTCTACCTAGGTATCACCTTCTCGGGCAGCACAGGGGTATTCTCCATGGCACAGCCTGCGAGAGATAGATTGACGCGAGGTTATGCGGCACTTGCAGGATTGGAGAGACGCTGCTTTCAGACACATTTTCAGGAGCCCCGGACTAAGGGGTGGCTCTTTGACACTCTAGTGACACCCGCATTGATGTACGCAGCAGCAGTATGGGCACCAAGGATCACAGAGGCGATGTGGACGCAGATTGAGAGGCCCCAGATCACCATGATATCACGCTTGCTGCGCAGCAAGCCCTCCGTTCCACATGACATTATACGAGCTGAGCTTGGCACACCACCGATGCTAGTGGAGGCCCTCTTCCAGTTGGTGACCTTTATACTGAGAGTCAGAGAGCTCCCCACTAGCCGACTCACCAGGCTTGCATTTGAGAGCTCTAGACATTTGGCAGAGACAGGGCATGAGAGAGTATGGTATGCACAGACTTACCGATGGTTAGCAGACCATGGCATGAGCATTACGGATCTCCCCCCTTTTCAGTATGACCTCTCTTCCCCCCACATTACCCTCTCTCGTTCGGAGAGGAATAGGATCATCCGTCAGGACCTACTACAGATACACGTCAGGGAGACATGGATAGCACCACGGGAGCCTCTTCCCACAAAGAGGCAACACTACAGAGAGCACTTCCTAACTGTGACAGCGGATGGTTTCATTCAGAGACCACGATACATGGATACATATATGGCACCAGCTGAGAGAGTAGCCATTGGGCAGCTCAGAGTATCATCACACCAGCTCGAGATTGAGATTGGGCGAGCCACACATACCCCCAGGGATGAGCGATTATGCAGGATATGTAGAGAGGAGGTGGAGGACGAGGAGCACTACACATGTAGATGCCAGGCATATGAGGACATCAGAGACCGCTACCCACAGCTCTTCAGGGGGCCTAGAGAGATCAGGGCTTTATTGGGGACAGAGGACCAGTGCCCTCTAGGTCGTTTCCTAGTAGAGCTCCAGCACCACCGCGCATCACTCCTCCAGCAGCAGATGGAGATACACCTGGCCCCCCCCCCCTCAGACTCATATTACAGATTTTTTCAGACCCACATACACTCGAGGGCCCAGCTCGATGCGGGGTGTCACATTACACAGAGCAGAGGAGCTTAGACGACAGCGTCGACGACCGAGACCCCTTGTCCGGAGAGCTCGTCCACATCAGAGAGAGATTCAGGCGATTCACGCACGCCATGACATGGAGATACAGAGACGTCAGCAACGCACCCCTATCGATTTGGACGCCCAGAGCATTTTGAGGATCGCCATGATGCCTTACCCACCGATGCATTATATCCTACACCCACTCCAGGCATTTAGGGGGTTGTGACACCATCGAGCCTCCCCTCCCTATGCATATCATGTTTGTATCTCACCCATTGAGCATATAGAGTGCATACCCATAGCACCCCACACCCTTGATGCCAGCTACTATCCCTCCTTTTATACCCGTTTGTAGTACTCACACTTTATTTTCGTTTTGGATCACAGTGGATTGGATCATACTGATGTATATGTTTTGTCTCATAGGCCGATTTTGGCCTCTAATAGACGTTAAAAAGTCTTTCTTTCTCTCTCTCTCTCTCTCTCTCTCTCTCTCTCTCTCTCTCTCTCTCTCTCTCTCTCTCTCTCTCTCTCTCTCTCTCTCTCTCTCTCTCTCTCTCTCTCTCTCTCTCTCTCTCTCTCTCTCTCTCTCTCTCTCTCTCTCTCTCTCTCTCTCTCTCTCTCTCTCTCTCTCTCTCTCTCTCTCTCTCTCTCTCTCTCTCTCTCAGATGAGGAGAAGAAGTTCAGTCATATCCGAAACGCAAAAGAAAGTACGAGGCCGAAAAATGGATTGAAGTGGGTAAGAAAGGGAAAAGTAAGGAAGCTCCTTGTACACCTACTCTTATCAACATGACCCTCGAAGAGGAACAAAGAAGGCGGACAAGGGCACTGCATGTGAGAGTAACCGGCCTCAAGGACATAAATGATGTGGAAAAAGAGGTCAAAACTCTCACATCCATGATGGGGATGGAGAAGCCTTTGCATACAAAGGCATGGAGAGTAGGCAAGAAAAGCGAGGGCCTTGGAGAATCTTCAAAGGAGAGAGCTCTTATATTGCGCTTTCCTTCATTGGAAGAGAAGAAGGAATTCTTGAGGAAGAGACCAATTCTCAAGAAGACAAGTGTTTTCCTTGGCGATGACCTCACTCTCTCACAGCTTGCGCATATGAGAGAGGTAATGCCAGAGATTAGAGCGGCACGAGAGAAGGGAAAGCTAGCCTTCTACAGAGATGGTCGGGTGGTGATTCTCAAGCGACGCACACTACATGACGGTGCGAGACCTATGGGACCACATTGAAGATGGCTACTTGAAACTGTAATGGATCTATGAGGTTGGACATTGGTGCATTTGAGGACAGTTTCAGAGATAGAGACATTGTTTTCTTCTCAGAGACCCACCACGCCCCTCGACAGTTGATGCCGCATGTGGTGGGATATAGATGGGAGACAGCCCACAGGCTAAACGCGAGATCGGGACATGGGACTAGAGGGTAAGGAGGAGTAGCAGTGCTATTCAGAGAGGAGTTGCAGCCACTACTACATATCGTACGGAGAGATGAGGATGCTCGATATATGTGGGTGAGGCTGAGAGCTGACACAGGTCGATTTTTATACATTGCCATATGTTACTTCCCTCCCAGTACGTCTGTATATGCTACACCCAATGGGCAATCACCTTTCTCTCTTCTAGATGATGATATTTGGGAGTTCTCTAGGGATGGTGATATCATTCTCCTAGGGGACTTCAATGCCCGAACAGGCAACTCACATACAGTCTTCTACGACACTTCAGATGAGATGCTTAGAGAGATGGATGTGGGTGAGTTGGGGCTCGACAGATGCTCGCATGATAGAGAGAAGACAGAGTATGGGAGATATCTCATTGAGATGACGACTACGCATGGGTTAGCCATACTTAATGGCCTACACCGATTTCCTGGGGCAGCTGGTTTCACTTGCTTTCCACATAGACATGGAGCCAGTACAGTGGACTATATCATGACACAGCCGAGCTTCATCCCCTTCATTCAGGATTTCACAGTGGGAGCTAGACCAGTGGGTGTAGCAGTGGATCATGCTCTTTTGACACTATCAATCTCTTTTCAGTACAGTACAGTCCAGACATCAGTAGGCAGGTCACATACCCGTTACACATTTACACCAGAGACCGATTCCGTTTATACAAAGGAGATATGGGACCGTCTACGCACAATTGGTCCAGGTCTCTCACTGGAGGAGTGCACCACTCTACTGACGGAGACATTGCATAGTGCCGCATCAGTGGCATATCCACACACCCGGCCGGTTCGGAGGCGACACTCTAGGAGCATGCCCCATAATAGTTGGTATGACGAGGAATGCAGAGAGATGAGAGCCCAGCTTCAGAGAGATCTTCTGCTAGGAGTTATCACTTACAGACAATCTTAGATTGCTTTCCGTCGCCTTGTGAGACGGAAGAAGCGGGCTTACCTGGCTCAATTGGAGCGAGATTTATATCAGATGTTCTTGAGCAGGGACTCAAGAGAGGCATGGCGACTTTTTCATGAGCACTCCACTCCCCCACCGATTACTTCACCTGATGTATGGGGTTAGTATGCGACATCGCTATATATGGTTCCTGGACAGGAACCCCTTCCGAACCCTGCAGAGCCATGCCCAGCCACGAGCGCACTTTCTTTACCGCTCGAATGGTACAGAGGGCCATTGATAGGATGAGGACCGGGAGGGCATATGACCATGAAGGTTTAGTGGCGGAGCATTTTATTCATGCTAGGGATATGTTGATGGAGGTTCTTGCAGTATTGTTCAATCGTGCCATGTGTGAAGGGTTACATGAGACTTGGAGATTGTCTACTATTGTGCCTATCTTCAAGGCAGGGGATCCTATAGAGCCGGGAAACTACCGCACTATTATGGTTGGACACACATTGGCACGGTTGTATGCATCCATTCTTGAGCAGCACCTGAGTGATTGGGCAGAGGGTGAGGGTATGCGGGCAAAGGGTCAGGCAGGTTTCAGGAGGGGTCTCTCCACTCTTGATCATATTTTGACACTTAGAGCCATCATTGAAGAGGGAAGGTCACACGGGAAGCAGATTTATTGTAGCTTTGTGGCCTTCCGCAAAGCATTTGACATGGTGCCGAGAGCTCGATTGATGCGCAGACTACAGGAGATGGGGGTACCCATAGAGTTGATGTGGGGGATTATGGTTTTGTACAGATCAGTGGTGGGACGAGTTTGCACCCCAAAAGGGGTATCTGATTTAGTTCACTCTACTATTGGAGTGAAACAGGGCTGCCCACTGTCTCCTACTCTATTTGGTATGTATGTTGATGAGGTGTCTCATTACATTGACAGAGAGGGTGATAGAGGGGCCGAGTTGGCAGGGACGTGGATCCCATTGTTGTTATATGCTGATGATATTGTTTTGATATCTGACTCACCGGAGGGTATGCAACGACACTTGGATGCTCTACACAGCTTTGCAGAGGATAGTGGTCTGTCTTTGCAGAGGATAGTGGTCTGTTTGTAAACCTTGGTAAAACCAAGGTTACGGTGTTTAACACCACACCGCAGTGGATCAGGAGATCAACACCTATTTTCACATATGGGAAGGAGGTTGTGGAGTATACAGATGCATACACATATCTGGGGGTAGTATTCACTAGACCGAGATTTTCCTTGAGGAGAGCAGCAGAGACTAGACTGACTAGAGCATCTGCAGCTTTGGGAGGATTGGAGAGGATGTGCTCGCAAGTTCAGTTTCAGGAACCCAGAACAAAGTTATGGCTCTTTGATACTTTGGTTGCCTCTTCTATAGGTCAAGATGGGTGGAAAGTCATGGAGAGGCCCTTGGTATCTATGATATCTAGGATGATTAGAGCCAAGGCCTCCGTACCACATGATATCATTCGAGCGGAGCTAGCTGCTACCCCTATAGAGATTGAGGCACTCACTAGTGCAGTCTCCTTTGTACACAGCTTGTGGGACACTACCAGAGATAGATATACGAGGCTGGCCCTCGAGTCATCCAGACAGCTAGCTCTGTAGGGGGATACATCATGCTGGTTTGCACAGATGACATCATGGTTTCAGAGACATGGTTTTACTGCCTCCTTTCCAGTACTCTTTACAGACACCCCTGATGTACCTGACACGGGTGGAGATTACTAGACTCATTCGTCAGGATCTGATCCAGCTGGACACCAGGAGGACATGGATTGAGCCTACACAGAAGTTGGGTACGAAGATGGCTTTCTATAGAGAGCATCTTCTACACCTCACAACGGATGGGTTTGTGACTCGTCCTAGCTATATGGATACACACCTTTCCCATGGCTTGCGTTGTGCCATTGGCCAGTTGCGCACATCCTCACATCAGCTTGAGATTGAGACTGGCAGATTCAGAGGGGTACCACCAAATAGCAGGATATGCCATCTATGTCACCTAGAGCCAGAGACAGAGCTACATTACATATGTCATTGCACGGTATACTATGAGATACGGGGCCGTTTTCATTGTCTATTCAGAGAGGGTTTTGGGCCTCTATCTAGAGTCATGAGTTTTGAGGATCAGAGATGTCTTGGACTATATCTACTAGAGGTGGAGAGCTCGAGGGAGACAGTCCCAGAGACAGATTACGGATTTCTTTACACCAGACACTGGGAAGCTAGAGGAGAAGTCAGTAGAGCATCTAGTACACAGCTCTGTCCACACTCATACAGCCACTACTGGCACTCTCATAGACCGAGCAGTGGAGCTAGGGAGATCTAGACGACCGAGAGTGAGAGGTGCTTCACAGTATCGACGGAGACTACAGCGGAGGATTTGAGCTGTACTTTTCAGATGCCCACAGTGCAGATGAGGATAGATCTCCAACCTTGTATATCAGCACATCCCTCCTATGTATCAGCCCTTTGTTGTATTAGTCTTGGTGTTAGCCTTTTCCCAGCTACTTTACATCTTTCATTTTCAATACCACTTCCTTTGGTACTCAAATTTTGTATCAGATTCACCAGTTTTGTAACTTTTGGTCTCATAGGTCATTTTGGCCTTCTGAAGACGTAGATACATCATTTCATTTCATTTCTCTCTCTCTCTCTCTCTCTCTCTCTCTCTCTCTCTCTCTCTCTCTCTCTCTCTCTCTCTCTCTCTCTCTCTCTCTCTCTCTCTCTCTCTCTCTCTCTCTCTCTCTCTCTCTCTCTCTCTCTCTCTCTCTTTCTCTCTCTCTCCCCCCCTCTCTCTCTCTCCCCCCTCTCTCTCTCTCCCCCTTCTCTCTCTCCCCCTCTCTCTAAACCCGCAGCTCTGCTAAACCCTAACACCCTCGAAGCAGCTGGTATGATGAGGAATCCAAAGATCTTTACCGTCGACTACGAGCTCAGCGAGCATTGGGAGGGATCACAAAGAGCGCAGCCAGGGGACGGATGAAGACCTTCACACGTCGGAAGAGGCGAGCCTTTGAGGAGGCATAGGAGCTTGAGCTATACGGTATACCATCTCTTTATGAGTATGGACAGTGCTGCAACATGGCGTACCCTACAAGAGCCACGCCTGACCACACACCTATTGGGGACCTACACACATGGCATGATTATGCTTAGAGATTATATGAGGTATCTGGGCAGCCTCCCATTACCCAGCCACTTGAGCCTCGCCCTACTAGTTCTTCTCTTTTCACAGCAAAGATGGTTGAGAGGGCCATAGGACGACTACGACATGGACGTTTGACAGACCACACGGGATTGCAGAGCGAGCATCTCATATACGCAACCTCCACTATAGCCCCATTGATTGCACATGTCTTCAACCAGGCTATAGGGGAGGGCTTCCCATAGGAGTGGACTAGGCACACCATTGTGCCTATCCACGAATCTCGCGACACCCTGGACCCAGGGAACTACAGGACCACCATGATTGGCCACACCATGGCCAAACTATACGATGTCATACTTGAGGCGGAGCTCAGCTCATATGCAAAGACTGAGAGGCTACGAGCACGAGGCAAGGCAGGTATTCAATGAGCTTTCTCTACTATTGATCACATTTTCATTTTGCATTGCCTCGTTGATGGGGCAAAGGGGCGGAAGAAGAGATTATATTGCTTCTTTGTGGACTTCCGCAAAGCTTTTGATACAGTGCCATGAGAGAGGCTCCTCCGACGCCTCCAGAGCTTGGGAGTACCATCAGGGATGATTCAGGCCATCTATGCTCTCTATGAGCACTGGGAGGGTACAGTGTCAAGGAGGTATGTCTGAGGCCATTGCTAACACCATCGTTGTTAAGCAAGGCTGTCCACTCTCCCCCACTCTATTTGGTCTCTACATCGACGAGATTGGGGACTACATTCTCCGACCTCTCCGAGCTGGGGTAGAGGGTGCAGACCTCACAGGTACACATGTCCACATTTTATTATATGTCGATGCCATTGTATTGATTTCAAAGTCACCCGAGGGATTACAGCACCACCTGGATGCCCTCGATGAGTTTTGTACATAGAGGGGCTTGACAGTAAACCTTGGCAAGACCAAGGTCATGATCTTCTACACCTCCCCCACGGTGAGGAATGGAGCAAGCAGGATTCGAAGCTGACGGTGGACAGATTGAGGTAGTCACTTCCTATATCTACCTCGGAGTCACATTCACGAGCTTGCCTGGCCCCTTCAGCATGAGACAGGTAATCACGGATAGACTCACACAAGGATATGCAGCTTTAGCCATGTTAGAGCAGAGATGTCACCAGGCACACTTCCAAGAGCCCCGCACGAAGGGGTGGCTATTGGACACACTAGTCAAACCAGCCATGATGTATGTTGCGACAGTTTGGGCCCCAAGCCTCACAGTCACCCAGTGGAGTGCGATCGAGAGGCCACAAGTACGTATGATCTCGTGACTATTTCGCGGGAAACAGTCAGTGCCACATGACATCATCAGGGCGGAGCTAGCTCCACCACCCATGGTAGTAGATGCACTATTCCACGCTATCTGCTTTATTCAAAGGATGCGGGAGCTCCCTACAGACATACTCACACACAGAGCTTTTGAGGCACCTATACAAATATCAGAGTCAGGATATGAGAGAGCTTGGTACACTCAGGTTAGACTCTGGTTTGATAGTCATGGACTTGATATGGATAGATTGCCGCCTTTTCAGTATGACCCAAACTCACCTCACCTCTCCTGTCGTGAGAGGAATGTTGTGCTCAGACAAGATCTCTGGCAATTCTACATTAGTCAGACATGGCACACACCACACATGGGATCGAGACTATCGCACTACCGAGGCCAGTTCTTAGACATACTAGCGGACAGTTTCATTCAGCAACCACGCTACATGGATACTTGCATGCCTCATAGCTCGAGGGTAGCAATTGGCCAGTTGAGTCTCATCACACCGACTAGAGATTGAGACGGGCACAACCGCAGACATTCCCAGATAGAAGCGGATATGCAAGGTATGCAAAGTAGAGATGGAGGATGAGGAGCACTTGTATGCAGATGTAGTGCATATGATGACATCAGAGGCAGATACGAGACTCTGTTTACAAGGCAGCCCACCCTCCGAGAGATCATGGACTCTAGAGACCGACAACTTCGGACGATTCTTACTAGAGATAGAGTTACAGAGATTCCCTACTCCAACCTACTATAGCAGCCCATAGAGGAGGGAGACAAAGTAAGCTCACTGACTTCTTTATTCCACGACATGCACTATAGCAGCCCATACAAGAGGGAGACAAAGTAAGCTCACTGACTTCTTTATTCCATGACATGCAGAAACACCCCCCCCCCCCCCCAAGCTCACACACCGAGAGGGATGACTCTTCAGCACGCTGAGACCTCTCAAGCTAGGAGACGATCCCGAGCTATAGGATATTGGACCTCGAGACTTCACCGACACTAGATTGCAGAAATCCAAGCTCATGACCATCGCGCCATGAAGGAGAGACGATCCCAGATAATGGTTGATCCCACTACAGCCATCAGGGTGGCCCTGACTCCACCTCCACCTATGTATCACATCTCACACCCACCCACTAGCACATGATGGAGCTAGTTAGTCATTTCAGATGCATTCTCATGCTTCTTGTACTACCCTTTTGCATATAGACTATCATAGATATCGCACTCCATACAGCCCCACTTTCATGGGTATCTCCGCATGCATACTACGAAGATCTATATCAGCTTTACCGGTTTTTTCAACACTTTTATCTTTTCAAATTGACAAAAGATACACCCATGTACATCTTTTGTCTCATAGGCCGAGTTCAGCCTCCTAATAGACGTAAAAACTCTCTCTCTCTCTCTCTCTCTCTCTCTCTCTCTCTCTCTCTCTCTCTCTCTCTCTCTCTCTCTCTCTCTCTCTCTCTCTCTCTCTCTCTCTCTCTCTCTCTCTCTCTCTCTCTCTCTCTCTCTCTCTCTCTCTCTCTCTCTCTCTCTCTCTCTCTCTCTCCCCCTCCCTCCCCCTCTCTCTCTCCCCCTCCCTCCCTCCCTCCCCCTCCCTTCCCCCCTTCTCCCCCCCCTTCTCTCTCTCTCTCTCTCTCTCTCTCTCTCTCTCTCTCTCTCTCTCTCTCTCTCTCTCTCTCTCTCTCTCTCTCTCTCTCTCTCTCTCTCTCTCTCTCTCTCTCTCTCTCTCTCTCTCTCTCTCTCTCTCTCTCTCTCTCTCTCTCTCCCTCCCTCCCTCTTTCACAGCAGCCGGAGGACAGATAGAGGTAGTGGACTCCTACGTCTACCTAGGTATCACCTTCTCGAGCAGCACAGGGGTATTCTCCATGGCACAGGCTGCGAGAGATAGATTGACCCGAGGTTATGCGGCACTTGCAGGATTGGAGAGACGCTGCTTTCAGACACATTTTCAGGAGCCCCGGACTAAGGGGTGGCTCTTTGACACTCTAGTGACACCCGCATTGATGTACGCAGCAGCAGTATGGGCACCAGGGATCACAGAGGCGATGTGGACGCAGATTGAGAGGCCCCAGATCACCATGATATCACGATTGCTGCGCAGCAAGCCCTCCGTTCCACATGACATTATACGAGCGGAGCTTGGCACACCACCGATGCTAGTGGAGGCCCTCTTCCAGTTGGTGACCTTTATACTGAGAGTCAGAGAGCTCCCCACTAGCGGACTCACCAAGCTTGCATTTGAGAGCTCTAGACATTTGGCAGAGACAGGGCATGAGAGAGTATGGTATGCACAGACTTACCGATGGTTAGCAGACCATGGCATGAGCATTACGGATCTCCCCCCTTTTCAGTATGACCTCTCTTCCCCCCACATTACCCTCTCTTGTTCGGAGAGGAATAGGATCATCCGTCAAGACCTACTACAGATACACGTCAGGGAGACATGGATAGCACCACGGGAGCCTCTTCCCACAAAGAGGCAACACTACAGAGAGCACTTCCTGACTGTGACAGCGGATGGTTTCATTCAGAGACCACGATACATGGATACATATATGGCACCAGCTGAGAGAGTGGCCATTGGGCAGCTCAGAGTATCATCACACCAGCTCGAGATTGAGATTGGGCGAGCCACACATAGCCCCAGGGATGAGCGATTATGCAGGATATGTAGAGAGGAGGTGGAGGACGAGGAGCACTACACATGTAGATGCCAGGCATATGAGGACATCAGAGACCGCTACCCACAGCTCTTCAGGGGGCCTAGAGAGATCAGGGCTTTATTGGGGACAGAGGACCAGCGCCCTCTAGGTCGTTTCCTAGTAGAGCTCCAGTACCGTCGCGCATCACTCCTCCAGCAGCAGATGGAGATACACCTGACCCCCCCCCCCCTCAGACTTATATTACAGATTTTTTCAGACCCACATACACTCGAGGGCCCAGCTCGATGCGGGGTGTCACATTACACAGAGCAGAGGAGCTTAGACGACAGCGTCGACGACCGAGACCCCTTGTCCGGAGAGCTCGTCCACATCAGAGATAGATCCAGGCGATTCACGCACGCCATGACATGGAGATACAGAGACGTCAACAGCGCACCCCTATCGATTTGGACGCCCAGAGCATTTTGAGGATCGCCATGATGCCTTACCCACCGATGCATTATATCCTACACCCACTCCAGGCATTTAGGGGGTTGTGATACCATCGAGCCTCCCCTCCCTATGCATATCATATTTGTATCTCACCCATTGAGCATATAGAGTGCATACCCATAGCACCCCACACCCTTGATACCAGCTACTATCCCTCCTTTTATACCCGTTTGCAGTACTCGCACTTTATTTTCGTTTTGGATCACAGTGGATTGGATCATACTGATGTATATGTTTTGTCTCATAGGCCGATTTTGGCCTCTAATAGACGTTAAAAAGTCTTTCTTTCTTTCTCTCTCTCCCTCTCTCTCTCTCTCTCTCTCTCTCTCTCTCTCTCTCTCTCTCTCTCTCTCTCTCTCTCTCTCTCTCTCTCTCTCTCTCTCTCTCTCTCTCTCTCTCTCTCTCTCTCTCTCTCTCTCTCTCTCTCTCTCTCTCTCTCTCTATATATATATATATATATATATATATATATATATATATATATATATATATATATATATATATATATATATATATATATATATATATATATATGTCACATTAGTCCAAATCCCTATTAGGGTAGAAACCCTAATTTTGGTACTTAGTCATTTTTGGCACAAAATATGGGTAAAATTTTTATGAGCCTATCTTGTAGAGCTTGAAGAGAGCTTTCTAATGGTATATGACATGAAGACATCAGAGATCAGATTTGGGAGAAAACCCTAACCCTAATTTTCTGCCGATTTAAAGGTTTTTACCTCATTTGATAGCTCTCAACTTGCAGATCATAAAAATGTTCATCATGTGATTAAAAGTCTAAAAAAGCTACTCTAAAGCACTCTTCTTCGATAATTTAAAAAATAAAGCAAGGTTTAAAGAACCTACGATAGCTTTTCATTAAAAATAACGATTCAGCTTTATTTTGGGCGATCCTGGTTTTTAAGGTGATTTTTTTTCACATGGCTTGTAAGTCTATATAAGGAAGTCACTTGGCACTTATTAGATCATCCAATACCATCATTGGGGCTGACTTTTGGTGATGGATATGCTGTAGCACTCATGGGGCAGCCATGGTACACTTTAGGAGCAGCTATGGAGCTATGTTGAGGTGCAGTCATGGAGTTCTTCTTGGAGAAGAGTGTGCTCACACTCTTGCTTATTGAGAAGACTTACCTATCAGCAGCTTGGTGGTGTGGATAATCCATCTACATGATGTATTTAAAGATTGTCTTCTACATGAAGATTATGGAGTACTTCAAAGACATTGGATGGAGCTTAACATAAGATTGCATCTTATGTTAACTATTCACGTACATATTCTCTTTATGTACACAGGTACTACTTGGAGCTTATGGAGGCAGTGGCATCCATATCTAGAGGAGTCCTATTCGGCATACATGGAGGCCGTGGCATCCATAAAGGAGAATCAGTTTATGCATGCTACATGCATTAGATGAGATGTTAGAGAAGGTGTTTACACATGAGTATGAGGATTTTTGTCAGCAACATGTTAGCATTCTATGCTAATTCTATAAGTATGTGATCTTTCACACACACATCTGATTTAGGATCTTCCATGGCCTAAATTCAGATTAGGGTTTGCTGAATATCAATTTCAAACTGATTTTTCCTCTTTCTGTCACTCATATACACTCTTCTACAACCTAAAATGTCATACATCTCATACATATTCAGATTTCTGTCCCTACATCTGAATATTCTTGTAAATTTTGTACATACACTCTTCCATCTATTTCTGTTCACATAGAGTGGTTGAGATTTTGATTCCCACATTGTAATTTGACATTTGTAATATGTATATATGATAGTGTGAGTAAGCAGTGGCTTACGTAACACTTTGAACATGTTGTCTAATCTCTCTCTATCTTAGTCTCATCGTTGTATGATTAAGTGTTATATATTCAAAATTCATGCCCAAATTCCCAGGTTACCAACATTTGGGTTCAGAGGAGCTTCCAACATCTGACATATGACATACACACTTAATCTAGATGAGTAGAGATTTGAGAATTAGACAATTCAGTCACATGTTTATTTATCAGTGTGGAGTATGAAGTTGATAATCTGTTAGCAACCAAATACTTTTGGAAGAGTAAAGATACTTTACAAAAGTATTGCATGAAGACCAAGACTTGATGAAGAGAAGGCCACTTCAAATTCAAGGAAAAACAATGGTTTGGAGAAGATGAAGGAACCAGATCAACATCAAATCATAGGTATTAGTTTCTACTATCATATTGTCATCTGGAGGTCATATCTTAGAAGAGCAGTTATGAAGAGATTTGAAGGATTCAAGAAGTGCTTTTATACACTTTCATTACTTGAAAGTTAAAGCATTAGCTACATCAAAAACAGCTATCTAGAGGTTGTTCTTGACAGTTTTGATAGATCTCTTTCATGGCAAGAAAGCTCATCTAAGAAGACAAATTTGGAGATTAGATCAGTTTTGTTTTCAGCCAATACAAGGTTGGAAGTCTTTTTATCAGATTTTTTACCTAGACAGGTAATTCGGCATTCAGCCAACTCAAGAAGAAGGTTGGTAAATTCAGTCATATCAGTCAAATTTGAATCAGTGTGTTGATTCAGCATATGAGGAGATGGTAGAAGCATGTTTTATCTTCTATGTTTACTTCCATTTATATACCATGTTTTTTTTATCTCTTACTCTTAGCACTAGAGGAAGAGAAAAATTCATTTGAAGAAGTTAAGAGTGCTTGCTACTGAAAAGAACAAAAGGTATGGAAGAGAAGTTTGAAGATGTTGACATCATTAGGTGGAAGAAAGATGTAGAAGAAGAAGGTCCAACAATTCCAAAGGGAAAGTAAGACTTCTTTTTTCTCTTATATTTTCCATATACTTTTCCTACTTTTGTCCTCTACATCCAAAGACAAGTCTACGAGAACATCTTGTGTGAAGAAGATAGTTTAAAGAAGAAGCAGTTTCTTGTTTTGCATTATACTTGGTCATGTTTTAGTAGGTTTTGACAAAGAATTGCATTGAGAGAAAGAAAAGAAGTAGATATCATATTTTGACTCATATATTTATGAGTTATGTATAAGTTGAAGATTTTGAGCAGGCAGCTTATATGTTCCCTCAAAGAATTCTTGGAGTGTCAATTCAGAGCTACTTGGTATATGACAAGTTACAGAGAAGTATTTTTCTTCTTTATCTAACTCTTGAGGTAAAAGAGTATGTTTAGCAGATGTTGGAGACTTGGAATGAGGTTTTTTGTTTGGAAAAGGTACCTCATATTCAGTATACTCAGAAAATTCAAAGTTTTTTTGGAGGAAAATTCAGAAAATTCAGTATTTTCAGAAAAATTCAGAAATTCAGTAATTTCAGAAAAATTCAGAAAATTCAGTATTTTCAGAAAAATTCAGATTTTTTTTTATGTACCAGTCAGATGAAGAATCTACTTTCTATGTTTATCTTGACTTTTGGATACACCCTTGTATTCAAAAAAAGGTGTTCCATCAGATCCTATCACTTGATTGAGAAGTGGAGTTAACCAAAAGAAAGACGAGCAGATACTGTCACATTTCACCTGGGAAGAATGTGAAGATATGAAGTATCAACTTGCAAATTTTGGAGTTCTCAAGGTGAGAGTTTGTCCACTTGTGTTTAAATAGGAGTTGCATATTCTTGGGAAGGATTTACTTGAAGAAAAATTTTACAACTGTATGTAAGAAGCATGGACACTTAGAGACATTCAGGTAGCAAATCAAACATTAAGTCATGAAGGTTTGATGAGAGCAGATTCTACACAAGTATTTTGTCGAAGAGATCTATGATCTTGTATGATCTTGAATGATCTTGAAGATCTTGAGTTTTTTTTTTTTTTTTGAGTCAGATGTCTATCCTTTGTTTGTAAAATTCTTAGCATTGGAAGAAGTAAGTCAAAGATTCAGATTCTATTAGATTAGTGTTGCAAAGAAATAGAAGAAGATACTTGTTATGTTGCAAAAGATTATGAATCTTAAAGTTCATTCAGCGAGGCCTTTGTTATGTTAGGGTTAGCTAACCTTATTCTATAATTTGGAAAGCTGAGGAATGGCAATGAAAGCTATTGGCATGTGTACAGTGCTAATTAAAAGGGTTAAGATTATTTGTTTCAGACACAGGTATTGATGTTATAGAAACAATGCTATATCACTGAAGATCAGATTTATTGAAAGAAGGAATACGTTCCAGATTTCATAAAGTCTGATATACTTTGAAGAATTCTGGATACAGGTGTTAAATCATCCAGGGGGGTGATGAAACATGAAGATTTATTTTCGGCCATATGTGAAAGAATGCAGAGTCATACCTACAGGTATTCCTATATTTCCTTTGTCAGTTTCTCTTTACGTTCCGGCTTTGAAAGAAGAGGGAAGAAAGAGAATGTCTGGAGAAAGTTCTTGTTGGGTGTTCCTGTTCGGAAGAAAGTTCCAGAGTTCTATTACAGAGAAACTTGATATTTCAGCGAGGTATGTTACTTATGAGGTGCGCACATATATGATTATACGAGACTCTGAAGGAAAGAGGTATGAAAGACTTACAGATAGAACAAGGATGAAGACAAGATGACATCATGAAATTTTGGTGAGACTCTCATGAGTTGAGTTGAGTACAGTCAGAGATGAACCAGCTAGTGTTCATAATACACTAAATTCTGAGTTGTCAGTCACAAGTCCCAGGATTCGGTTCCTGATTTTGTGTATTTACATGACACAGCAGCACTACATTGAGAAACCTTTCGTAAGGTAAATGCAAATATGTGGATCCTAGTATATGCTTACAGGTTTAAGAAGACAGGAGATAGCAGATTCACAGTCAATTCATGCTACATATGTTGTCAAGCAGTGATTGCTTGATGTATGCTAACACTATTGGATATCTAGTTTGCATATTTTCTCAGGTATTATGGTTCATATTCAGCAAATTCAGTTTTTTGAAGTTTGAAGAAGTTCAAATTCAGTTTTGAAGAAGACTTTTGAAGATAAAGTTTTGAAGGTCAAATCTGAAGGACAAGTTTGAAGCTTATGTCAGTTTGCAGATGAATGAAGTTGCATATCCAATTCAGTTTGTACCAATATGACATTGCAGGGGGTGATTAATGTCTTCAGTTCATTCATTAAGTGATTAAAAGTCTGAAAAAGCTACTCTAAAGCACTCTTCTTCGATAATTTAAAAAATATCGCAAGGTTTAAAAAACCTACGATAGCTTTTCATTAAAAATAGCGATCCAGCTTTATTTTAGGCGATCTTGGTTTTTAAGGTGATTTTTTTCCGCATGGCTTGTAAGTCTATATAAGGAAGTCACTTGGCACTTATTAGATCATCCAATACCATCGTTGGGGCTGACTTTTGGCGATGGATGTGCTGTAGCACTCATGGGGCAGTCATGGTGCACTTTCGGAGCAGCTATGGAGCTATGTTGAGGAGCAATCATGGAGTTCTTCTTGGAGAAGAGTGTGCTCACACTCTTGCTTATTGAGAAGACTTACCTTTCAACAGCTTGGTGGTGTGGATCATCCATCTACATGATGTATTTGAAGATTGTCTTCTACATGAAGATTATGGAGTACTTCAAAGACATTGGATGGAGCTTAACATAAGATTGCATCTTGTGTTAACTATTCAAGTACATACTCTCTTTATGCACACAGGTACTACTTGGAGCTTATGGAGGCAATGGCATCCATATCTCGAGGAGTCCTATTCGGCATACATGGAGGAAGTGGCATCCATAAAGGAGAATCAGTACATGCATGCTACATGCATCAGATGAGATGTTAGAGAAGGTGTTTACACATGACTATGAGGATTTCTGTCAGCAACATGTTAGCATTCTATGCCAATTCCGTAAGTATGTGATCTTTCACACACACATCTGATTTACGGTCTTCCATAGCCTAAATTCAGATTAGGGTTTGCTGACTATCAATTTCAAACTTATCTTTCCTCTTTCAGTCACTCATATACACTCTTCTAAAACCTATCATGTCATACATTTTATACATATTCAGATTTTTGTCCCTACATCTGAATATTCTTGTAAATTTTGTACATACACTCTTCCATCTATTTTTATTCACATAGAGTGGTTGAGATTTTGACTCCCACATTGTAACAAAATCCCACATTGTAATTTGACATTTGTATATATGATAGTGTGAGTAAGCAGTGGCTTACGTAACACTTTGAACATCTTGTCTAATCTCTTTCTATCTTAGTCTCATCATTGTATGATTAAGTGTTGTATGTTCATGGTTGTCAATTTTGGAAGATGCTAGAATCTGTGTTTTAGATTCTGGACCTATGGACATGTGGAATTAGTTATGGGCCTACCAAACTACCAACAATATTACCTCTTAATGTTGCTTCTTCACCTCACTTGAGCTTAACCCTGATGAAAACCCAATCACACGTGCAAACAACTCTTCTTATCTTCTCATAGGAGTTGAAAAAAATGTCCTTCACAACATTAAATGCTCTATATGTTCCAAGGATCAACAAGAATCTATTATCAATGAAAGCTAAGGCCAAGATTGAGATTTAAGTCCTTTAGATCATAGAGCTTTAAAAAATGAAAATAAAAATGGGATTTAAATCAAGATTTAAATTGTTTAGATCATAGAGCTTAAAAAAAATAATAATAATAAATAAAAATGGAGGTTTTTATTCATCACGATAGATTTTTTTTTTTTTTTTTTTTTTTTTTTGGTTTGGGGTACTTAAGCTATGCATAATACCTATTCAACACATACACATATTTTAGTGTAAGAAAACACATAAAATACCTACTCTAAAACACATAAAATACATAGAGTTTTTGCATACAAAAACTCTATAATGAATGTCATAAATAAAACCATGGTCCATAGAGTGATCACTACTTGGTGTCAATCCTCACATCATGTATGATGTGATCACTAACAATGTACTATCTTACTTTGTATGTCCAAACTGAGCTTCAATCTTTAGAGCTTCTATGCCCATATCATCTCCACAAAAAGATGAGGTTGATAACTCCCCGTAATCATATGCATACTCTATAAAAGACCAAAGGAACCCAATATCACGACCACTAGAGATCCGAACACGCTATCCACGACCTTATCTATCTCATTTCACATAATACTTTAGCGGTTGACTAGTGGATGGCAATGATGAATCATCTACACAATGAGATATATATCATTATGAATCATAATTCATCATGATTCAAATTCCATGCTTGTTCATATATTATAATTTACATTTTATACCTATGTGAGGTCTATCCTTCGAGTTCGGCTGCGTGTCTCGACTCTCATGTACATGTCTCTCAAACTCCATCACAAGCATGCCAAAGATCTCTCTCTCCTCCTCCTCCGAGATTTGAGGGATATCTTTGACAAAATAGGTTGATATCAATAGAGTCTACATTAACTTATAATTTAAGATTTGTAAAATTAAAAAAAAGAGTTTAATAAATACATATATAAACATCAGAATAGAAGTAAAAGAAAATATTTATCTTTAAGGGAGCAATGTTACGTCCTTTAGTCTCTAACAACTTGAGATTCCAATGACAATCGACTAGCTTCTCAGGTTTCACTTGGCTTAATCTATTCCTCTTTTTTTCTGTGGAATAGAGTCCACGTGCTCCAATTCCTCTCTATAAGTCGAGTACTATATAGTATAATCAAATGGAAGTATTCGCAAGACAAGCTTTCTTTGCAAATTGCAATTCGCAAATAACAAAACTTATTAAGCTCGTGTCTTTGACAGTGAGACTTGAGTCATGATATTATGATTTATGAGATATTCATTAAGAAAACACTTAACAACAATGGAGTACTAATTCCATATTTCTCCCACCATACGACAGTAGTAAGTTGATTCTCTCCATAGTGTTTTCGTGGGCTATCCAAAATATTTTCCCATGCTATGAAATCTTACCCTCTCATTCATCAATATATATATCAATATATATATATATATATATATATATATATATATATATATATATATATATATATATATATATATATATATATATATATGTGTGTGTGTGTGTGTGTGTTGGGGGGGGTGTGTGTGTGTGTGTGTGTGTGTGTGTGTGTATCATAGTACATAAAAATCATCGATTTTTATTTTTTAAATCACGAAAAATCCTTTGGAATGTTCTAAATAATTTTTTACAAGTTTTTAGGCAAATTTTTTGTGATTTTTTCCGGTCAAGTTGAAGATTTCAGCACCTTTTTTGTATGAAACCTTGCTTCAACCTTGTTTTGACATTATTTGCCCCATCACTTTCCTTATAGAGTCTAGATGGGTAGAACTCCCGATATCATTTGTAGGCATATAAAGCCCATTGGAAACAATCAATGGCAATGCAAGTTCTGCATGGGCTTCTATACAGGTATCGCATCCTGTATTGAAGCCCACTTACTTGGATTGAAGGATGGAAACATTGGCAAATGTGCATCCATCACTCAAGCAATAGTTGAGGAGTTACTAGCTCAATTTCAATTGAGCCAAGGAGTGGGTTACATACCATCAATGAGGATATCCAAAGTGCTTAGGGTGGTGATGACATTGTTTCCTCCCCTGTACCTAAAGTGCCATGAATGGAGAGCATGAGTAGCGCATCTCTATATTTCCAGATCCTAGAGGCAAGGCTTGAGTTCTGGAGACAAACATATTTGTGAAAGGGAGTATCAAGGCAGGAAACAAAAGCAAGCTATGGAAGAGGCTAATTGGGAGCTTAGCAACCTCTTTACCTTGTGTGGCATCCTTTTCAATGTGGCAAACACTATTCTATGGAAGAACCATGAGATCTTTGAGTAAGATAGGGGTTCCTTGGGAAGGTCCATCAGCACAAAAACTACACACCTCTGAGCTCCATAAGCAAACGCAATTAGTGGAGCTAGAGATGTCATTGAGGACCTCCTCGGAAAAATATGGCTTCTCTATTCTATGTGATGGTTGGTCAGACACGAGGGAGAGGAATGTTTACAACATTCTCACCTCGTCATGCAAGGGCACTATGTTCCTACATGCCATAACTGCACATGCACCAGGTTCAGTTGTGATTGGCGACTATCTTTTCACATGTAAAGAATGCCATAGAAGATGTAGGTGTAGGTAATGTGGTGCAGGTGGTGAACGACAATGGGTCAAACTATGTTTCCATGGGATGCATGGTTGAAGAGTTGTATCCTAAAATCACTTGGACACCATAAGCGTCACATAGTTTTGATCTCATGATAGAAGATATAGGTCACATGGTATGGGTGAGCCAAATTTTGGACAAGGCAAAATTTATTGTCAAATTTGTCACAAGTCAACCTAAAGTTCTAAACATTTCCGGGCCCATAGCCAATTGGATTTTCAAAAGCCCTTTGTCTCTTGTTTTTGTTACATGTTCATAGTTGTTGATAGAAAGCGGATAATCCTTTATTCACATAGTTCTCATCCACTATCATGGGGATGAAGCATATGGCAGATGTGTTGGTATATGCTCTTCAATCATTGTATATTGTACTTTGCATTATAGATATGGAGGGCAACACGCTTGGACTTGTATACGAGTACCTTGATCGTATACGAGAATGCATTCAAAAAGTACAAAGTCTTTCTGACCATGAGTAAGTGTTTTGCAAAATTGTTTCTTGTCAATTTTTTAGATTCGATTCTATAGTTTAAACTTTACGTACAAGGTTTTGTTTGATTTGTCAATAGATGGATAGCTTTATGTGATGTTGTGAAGCCGAGATGGGATTGGTTTCATAGACCAATATGTTGTTGCTCACATTCTCCTCCCACTGTGGAGATCATAACAACAATATACTGACATTGAGCTTCAAGACAATAATATATATTATATAAAAAGATGGACAAGTGAAGATATGACTTTGCACACATAGTTGGAGAGAGAGGGGCTTCAATTTCGTACCCATCAGCATTATTTTGGGAAGCCCACTGCATGTTTAAGAGAGAACCAAGTTGAACCCGTGCTCTATTGCAATTTGCAACGGTCCACGACCAGAATGTTTTTTTACGTACAATTCGTAATAAACCATTCGATTCATCCTATTCGATCTAGTTCGAGCTAGACAATTAATTTAGACATTTCGAAAGGTGTGCCAAAACTCCAAACAATCATTCGCGAGTTGCCACATTAACTTCTTTGAGCAACTTCGTAGACCAATATGTTGTTGCTCACATTCTCCTCCCACTGTGGAGATCATAACAACAATATACTGACATTGAGCTTCAGGACAATAATATATATTATATAAAAAGATGGACAAGTGAAGATATGACTTTGCACACATAGTTGGAGAGAGAGGGGCTTCAATTTCGTACCCATCAGCATTATTTTGGGAAGCCCACTGCATGTTTAAGAGAGAACCAAGTTGAACCCGTGCTCTATTGCAATTTGCAACGGTCCACGACCAGAATGTTTTTTTACGTACAATTCGTAATAAACCATTCGATTCATCCTATTCGATCTAGTTCGAGCTAGACAATTAATTTAGACATTTCGAAAGGTGTGCCAAAACTCCAAACAATCATTCGCGAGTTGCCACATTAACTTCTTTGAGCAACTTCGAGCACGAAGCACACCAGTGAGTACTGATACATCCGTAAGTTTGAAGCCATTAGCTAATGGCCATACTACATAGCATAGTGCCCACTGCCCACGGACGACCTTGCTCCATACCATAGACGACTCCCCGACTTACCAAAAGTGTTATAGTACGATGTACTTGACTTGTCACTTACCCGACTAACAAATTCGAGTGAATGCATTACCCGAGTTCATTGCAATTTGCCTTTAAAGTTTGAAGTGATCACTGAATACATTGCACCTTTTCATTATCCATACTACATAGCATCCTTTCACCATCCATATAATACATTTCCATAATCCCAATTCCCTAAGCCCTTTTGTTGCATTTGAATTTTGTTGAGAGTCCATTTATCATCCATAGGACCACATCCATCATCTTGATTCCGTAAGCTTATTGAGTATTCATCAACCTCCTTACTACTATCCACTATCCAACATCATGCCTTGTGTTGCATCTGTTGTATGCGATGCACATACAGACTTAAGTCAACCATTCATTGGCTATTGATTCCAATACATTTGGATCAAGAACGAGAAAATGGATATGTAAGTATTGTGGTAAAAATTTCACTACTACCACGATGACTCATTAGCCATGTGCCAGGTGTAGGGGGAGGGGGCATCTAAGCATGTGAGAAAGTCCCTCCCGAAATTGAAGAGGCAATTCAACGTGAGCATCGTGCTTCTAAACAAGGGAAGGAGGCAAGTCATCGTGAGATGGGGGCAGCCTATGTTGAGATGATGGATAACGTGGATGCCTTTGCTAGTCAAGACATCTTCACCATGAAGGGACGACTTGCATCGCAACATGATGAGGAAGGTACTTTTGTTCCTCTTCTTTCTCGGAGTGCGAGGCAAGCGACCATGGGCTCTTCTTTTATGTCCTCCGCGTTGCAGAAGCAATGTATGAAAGTGGAAGATACTTTTGTTCCTCTTCTTTCTCAGAGAGCGAGGCAAGCCATTTCTTTTATGTCTTCCATGTTGCAGAAGCAATGTATGAAAGTGGTTGAGATTGAAATAGAACGTTGCATTCTTCAATGCAACTTGTCATGTTATTTAGTGAGGACAAAAGCTTGGAGGAGAATGGTTAGAGAGATTGCACAAGTTGACCCATGTGATGATTGGCATGGAGTGGAGTATAATAGACTCCATGGACCTATGTTAGATGAAGAAAAGGAGTGCATAGAGTTGCAACTAGAGCCCATTAGAGTGGGATGGAAGACTTATGGTTGCTCCATGATCTCAAATGGATGGAGTGATAATAGAAGATGCCATATCATTAACATTTTGATGCTCTAGTTGTTTAGAAACCTATTTCTTATGAGCTATTGATACGAGTCATGCGACGGTGCACATTACTGCAGAGAACATTGTACAAGTGTCTTTCAACATATAAAAACCTATTCTTGATATTGAAGCGCTATCTTTCAACATATAAAAACCTATTCTTGATATTGGTGTAGAGAACATTGTACAAGTTATATCGGACAATGCTTCCAATTGCAAGAGAATGGGAAAATTAGTTGAGATAGAATTCCCTGGTATTGTGTGGATTCCATGTGCCGCACACTGCATAGATCTTCTCTTTGAAGATCTTGCAAAATTACCATGGCTTGCATCTTTAGTAGCAAATGCAAGACATATAGTCACATTCACTAGGAACAACCTTCGGACACTAGCTTTTTTTTTATCGTATACTTAGTGTTTCACAAACTCCACATGGTTATGGATTCTTTGTGTATGTCAATTATTGATCATCATTTGTTGACGATGTCCACAACCGACACTAATATTGCACGATATGTGCAACGCAAAGTTCTCGATGAGGACTTTTGGACTGAGATCGAGATTGTATTACCTATTTTGAAATACATTTATTTAATCTTATGTATACTAGACCAAGAGGGATCCACTCTTGGTTTAGTGTATCATATGTACACACATGCGCGAGGTGATTGCTACATCCATGGCATTGATTCCTTCCACATATGTTCATTGATTTTTTATAATGGTCATTGTATAATTTGTTTTACATTTTTTTCTAAGAGGGGGGATCTACTACAGTTGATTGATTCGCGATGGGTCCACTTATCTCGGCCCATTCCTGGATTTTCAGCCTTACTATACCCTTTCTTCAAAGGACCTGCATTATGGTCAAAGGGTTCCCTTCAGCTAATGAAGGATCAGTATATGGTGCATATTTTCACAGAGGAGGAGCAAATAGCATTTAACAGTGAGTTCACAAGATACATGAGCAACGTCAAGATTGCTTATGGCCATAATACCTTGCTTTGTGCAGGGGTGACCATGCAGCCCTTACACTGGAGGAAGCATTATGGGTATGGTCACCCAATTATTGCACGGTTGCCCTTCAAGTCCTTTCACACGTATAGCGGTTTATTCAATTGAATTATTTATTGGAATATAACAAAATTTTGATTTGATTTTTTATCATCGATTTGGTTTAGGACGCTTCCGCTTCTGCATGTGAGCGGAATTGGAGTTCATTCTCACTTGTGCACACAAAGTTGAGAAATCGATTGAGTGTGTCACAGTTGGAACGCGTGGTCTTTTGCAAGGTCAATTTATGCCTTGTACAAGACCTAAAGAAGTTGGAAGGTCTCAAACAAGTATGAACATTCAACATTACCATTTTAGTACTCACATCTGGTTCTTTATGGTCATTGGTCACATGGTGTAATGCAATATGCTATAATATGTCTCCATTATAGGCTTCCCCTACATTATTTGATGCCATAGTAGAGGTAGATATGGATGTTAAAGCTCGAGTTTGTGACGAACAGGAGGACATCTACCACATATTACATCTTAAGCTTGAGAGAGTGGATAAGAGAGTGACTCAAGTTCGTTCACATGCCATGGTGCAACGAGATCTCTCTGACACTCCATCTACTAGTCAAGCAATAGCACGGAGGCATAAGCTCCCTACACAATGCAGAGGTCGAGTGATTGAAGACCATGATATTAGAGAGTCACAAGCTCACACACTTCTGACAGTGACTATTAGAGAGCCGGAGTTTGACATTGAGGGAAACATTGTTTCTTTTGGAGACATTCCTTCATCATCTTCATCATTAGAAGGCTTAGACGATTAGAGGACTTAGACGATTAGATTTATTATTATTTTCATCATTGTATCTTCTTGTCACTTGATATTATATTTTTGTAGTCATGACTCATGAGTGGACTATGATCCACCCATTTTGTATACTTCTGATGTATTGTGGTTAGTGGGTCACACATCGATGATGAGTCATGATTTGTTTTTTGGTAATATGGTAATATATATGGAAGTGTTGACTCTCCAAATGCTACTTAGTACTTTTCATTTTTCAAGTTCATTGTTTATGTTTCACTCTGACATGTCTTATGAATAATGAAGTTAAATCTAATTTGCATTTTACTTTTGAAGTTTTTTGCACATTGCCATTGATCATTGATGATTATCTAAAATTGATACATTGCAGCCGATGTACATACATATACAAATTAAATACAATGTACATACATAGACATATATAGTATATATATGTATAATATATATATATATATATATATATATATATATATATATATATATATGTGTGTGTGTGTGTGTGTGTGTTTGTGTATATATATATACACATATACATATACATATACATATACACATAATACGAAGGAGAGAATTAATTCGTGAGAATTAATTCGGGAATTTTTCGTTTAATTCGTTTAGTACGTTCAGCCCAAAAATAAAATTCGGGAATTTTATCCATCCGGAGAGAATTTTATCTTTTACATATAAAGTATATATATGTATATCTCAATCTCATGTAAGATTCATGGATTTTATTTATCTATATTAAAGGCCAAAGTTGACCCATGAGATGAATCATACATAAATGTGAATGTCTATCCACTCATCATTGAGATAGGGAGAACGAACAATGTGGGTAAAACGGAAAATGATTGTTGATAGGGATGTGGATGGATACAAGGATGGTGTTAATGACATGTTAGTCTGTGTATGGTGAAGATGTGCTCAATTGTATGTCATGTGGTGGAGTGCAATTCTGAGGATGCAAAAATGGTTCCTATCTCCATAACATGCAATTATAAAAGTAAAATGCATAGAAGGGATCTCTATCTTTTGAAGCCAAATATTTTGTGCTTTGATCTCTTGGATGGCTTCTTGTTGATGTTGGGGGCTTTTGAATCAAGCGCGATATGTTGTCTCTATGCTCTCTAATTGCGTCTCCATCAAGGGGAGAATTATCCCTTTTAGAAGAGTTTATTATGCCCCTTTTGCTTTTGTTATTGCCTTTCGAAAAGTGGATGAGCCTAATATATATAAGCTGTCCTTTATGTGTCTCTCACCTAGTCAAGGTGTGGGAAAAAATTGCATAAAATTCGTGCACCACGAATTAATTCGTTCTACGAATTTTACGAATTTTATTATGGGCATAAAATTCGCGAATTGTTGTACTATGCATATACAATGATATACATATACATATACATGCATGCATATATTATCTATAAAAGCCCCCTTACGAATCTTACCTCGGAGGTAAGATTCGGATCACGAACCTTACCCATATCGAACCTTGCGAACCTAACCACCTTGAACTCCTACCCTCAACCATCTTCTTTCTCCTCCTCCCCCTTGGGCTACTTCATGACCTTGCCCCTTCCTAGGTGGGTAGGTGGTAAATCCATGGCAGCATATCTACAACAATGGAGAAGGATTGACCCCTCAATTGTGTCATGGGAACAAAGGTGGTAGGACCACTTACCTTAGCTTCCAACCACAAGCTTGCATGTGCTCCCCTTGCTTCCTTCTCCTCTCAAGTCACGAGCTTTGATGGTTTTGTGCATGTTGTCATGTCTCATTCCTCGCAAGACAAACCTCTGATACTAATGTTAGATCCCTCCAGAATCCACCCTACAACACAACATGTGACGAGTCATATTCACACACACAGAGTCAAACATCGGACTCACCTTCCAACCATAGGGTCCTGCCCTCAAGCCGAGGAGCCGATAACCATACACAAATGCCACCTCCTGAAGGGCATGGTGTCTTATACCACCGTGACCACACCATACAAGTGTGTGGGAGGCTCTACCCAAGAGTTATGAGTCCAAATGTGCTACACATCATAACACATGCGAGCGCCCCAAAAGTCTTATTTAAATGACTCTTGCCCAAATGTCTCTGTTTACATTGGCCAAACACATGCTCAAAATTAACAATAGATGCCCATCACGATGTCTGATGAGGCAAGAGATGTTTAACACGAGCCTCAAGAATCTCTCTTCATTTAAATAATCTATCTAATTTCACCTTTGTTGGGTCGCTAAAGTTTGACTCTCTGCAAATATAACTTCCATAAGGTCCTAAAGTCTATGCTCCAACTCCTCCAATCTAAAACACCCTAGGTACATGAAATATACAACTTTGGGATCAATGATTCCCTGTCCCCTTTTAGTGATCTCTCTACATGTACACTATTTTTCCCCTATTTTGTTATAGTTTTGGGGTTCCCTTGACCTTTGCTTAGTGTCCAAAACCACTTGAAGTAAATATATTTTCCCTTGACCTTTGCATAATGTCCAAAACCACTTGAAGTAAATATATTTGGCATCACACCCATAAAACTTGAAAAAATGAGAAACGCTCTTTCGCGCTTCAAAAAATAATCTCCCACGTTTGCAAGGACTTTTGAGGGGCAAATGAGTGTAGCCTTGGAGTTGAAGCCCTACAAGTCTTCTAGATGAAACGACCAACGAAAAATATCCTTGAGGAAGCATCTCCTTGAGAAAGAGGATCTCCTTGAAGAAGATAATCTTCTATCCGTCAAAAATTCATCATTTTTTTATTACTTCTACATATTTTTGTAAATCCATTGAGAGACCCATGAACAAATCTTCTGAAACAAAGTTCATCTACTCCTCCAATGTGTGTTCGAAGTTTCATGATTTCTCAAAATTAATCTACTCACTCCCTCACTCAAATCTTGAGGTAAAGTGAGTGGTTTGTCTTGTACTTTAATCCTTCAAACAATTTTTCAAAATCCTAATTGTATGAGTATATGGTTCAAGAATCCAAGCTTCTCTCTTCTCTCAAGAACCTATACATTTTATGCTTGCCTATTCATACTATATTTTCCTCTTCAGTTTCAAAAATAGTCCCACTTGCTCAAAACACCTCTTCAAGATCCTAAAGATCCTAAAAATTCTTAGGAAAATATGTAAGCATTCTAGAGTCTCAAGGACTCCTTGACCTCTACAAGATGGAGCCTATCCCCCTCGAAAATACAAATGAGTGTATTTTCAATATTAAAACATAACTTAAACAGAAATTAGATTGAAATCTTTGTGGGCCCTTCATACTCGAACCTACATGTTTTCTCTTTGCCCTCTTTTCCTTGGTTGGCTCCTTGCTTCTCCCCTTCTTTGATTTTTTTCTTATGTTTTTCCAGCTCTTCGAGCCTCTTCATTCCAACACTACGCAACTTTGGGCAAGAGTACTTGAAGAGGTGTCATGCTCCATCTTATATTGGGCAATGTGGTATGAGCATGCTTCCTTTGTCAGAAGATTGAGTGTTTGTTAGGCAAAAAATGCATGCCTTGAATTTTGTTATAGCCATTGCGTGTGTCTAACAAACCTTTAGCCTCTTGAAGTAAAACATCATAGAGCTATTGGTGAGAACTATGTACACATTTACCCAAAGCATTATGGTACTAAAATATTTTAGGACAAACCCTAACAAA
The DNA here is from genome assembly GCA_020310875.1 of Ceratopteris richardii. NCBI lineage: Eukaryota > Viridiplantae > Streptophyta > Polypodiopsida > Polypodiales > Pteridaceae > Ceratopteris > Ceratopteris richardii. The sequence continues at coordinate 144,849,342 of CM035407.1, forward strand.
TATTGAAAAAATTTTGATAGATACAGCATTTCAAAAGTACTTTGATGCAAGTCTCAAGATGTTCACAAAGTTGTTTCTGAGAAAACTTTTACAAGGAACAAAAAAAGGGTAAATTCATGAGGAAGGAGCGGGCTAAAGGGAACTCCCTCAGCATTGATGGTCCTTATCTTAACCAAGCTATGAAATGTCAAAAGAGGAATGGAAAAGTCTGATTTTAACACACTGACGTTCCGTATATAAATTGGATCAACCACTTCTCACTACTTCCAACCCACTATATTCTGAGCACTTTTTATAGGTTTGTATTGATATGTGCACAAGACCAATGCACTGATTCATTCAAAGTGCATTCATGATTAATGTGTATCTCACTAAGAGGGGGAAAAGTATTCTTCACTCTCCCAATTTCAATTGTTTGCATTTATTTTCTCCATCCCATAAGAGTTGTAAACCATTCTTCTTCTATATTATGCAATTTTTATCAAGGTTTTGTAGTTTGTAAGAACGGCATTGAGATTAGCTTACAAGAGAGAAATGAGATTGATCTATGCAATGGGAGCATGGAAGGAAAATCGTCACAAAAGAAGGGAGACAAACACGCTAAGAGCACAAGATTCTACAAGGGAATCCATTTTCAACCTTAAAATCAAAAAAGGAACAAATGCCAATTCTTCCCAAATAAAAATGAGCTCCAAACATTCATATGAATACTTTAAAATCCAATGTCTATGTGTCAGCATATGTTAGAATCCTCCAACCAAACCTACCAACAAAAAGGACTTTTCGAGGTAAGGAGGTTATTAAGATCTCTTCCCAATACCTGCATACCAAGGAGTTTTTTCCAAACTAACATGAAACAACCTTTTCCCCTCACTCACTAATCTTTGCTTCTCCTAAGAGGATGCTAATCTTAATACTCTTGTAGCTCTTTATAGGTCCTTACTCTTAAGTTCTTTAGAGGGTTGGTTCATTTCATTTAATCTTCGTGCTTTTGTCTTGAGAGTGTCTCTGATATATAATCCATTAATGATTCCATATTTTTGGGACATGTTTTTCGCATGGATGCCTCATAAAGGTTGACATTAGCACATCAAAAGAAGAGAGGATGGACATGAAAAATGAAAAGGGCATTGTAGTTTCTAAGAGCCCATCATTGTTATAAATTTGTTCAAGCCTTTGTATTTTATGATTAGTGACATGTTATTGAAGTAGTATTTTATATGTTGTAATTGGACAAGCTTCTTTTACACGTTTGTTCTTCATTACTCAATATTTTTCGATATCTAATGAAAGTTGACACTTAATGTTAGGTTCTATGGATATTTCTTTTAATATTTACTACGTTTGAATAATCATGTGGTATCACCTTGTTCACGTCTTCTTCTCTACAAGAAATGCTGACAAGAATTGTATAGTAGTTTCAAAAAATGATATAGCGATGCCCTTCATTCCAATAATTATGGCTCTTTAAACAAAATTAATCGCCAAATACATAATTGAAGGCTACACACAAGAAATCACTATCTTCAAAGGTCATAGCTTTTCATATTTGGAAGTGGTTGATAGTATCATTACTTATGGACCCACTTGATGTGTCACCAAATCTAGTTTTCCCTTCTCCCACTCCTAAGTCTTACCTTTTCCAACAGTTTACCAAAATATTTCTATAATGACTTCCTATATCAAGGTCCTAAATTCATATTCAGATGTGTCACCAAATCTATTTTTCACTTCTCCCACTCCTAAATCTTACCTCTTCCAAGAGTTTACCAAAATATTTCTATAATGGCTTCCTATATCAAGGTTCTATATTCGTTTACATATTCCTTTATTTAAGGATAGTTTGACGTACCTATATGACATCCATTGGATACTATTCTATTTGGCACCTATACACCTTGATTTGGCCTCGCTTTGTCAGAAATTCTACTTCTGCTTATGCTAGCATGATCACATGTCAACAATCCATCAAAATTCCTTTGTTTAGTCGGGCATCTTTCACTATGTGGATCTTCTAATGTAACTTGCATATTCTCCAATGCAACTTGGACTTTTTCAATATTTGATGATCCTACAACCTTTGCATATTCTGCAACAACATAGAAGGACCAGGGTTCAACTAGCGAAATGTTTGAAACTGTAAGTGCAAATCACCACCTTGCATTTAATAGGAATGCAGGCTTCGAAATAAAAGCATGGCTAACTCCTCACAATTCTCTTCAAAAGAAAAACCTGTGAATACGGTTCTAACCTGAAAGGCTTAAAAAATCTGGTATATCCATCTCTTCGCCCTAGATTCATGTAGAAAGATCCATAGAAGAGCAAACTGGGGAGCAAAGCCTATGTCTCGATCTTGACTTTACGCAATAACAATTAATACTCCAAAAAATGGGCATAAAGAGTATAGACAAACAATGAAGTGCACACAACTTCCTCTGCAAAGACCGTCAGATTCCAAGTACAGCGAAGGAAGAGAACGGATTCTTCTGGAACATAAGCAAGAAAAGGTTTTTTTTTTTCCTTTTCAGCATCTAAAAATAAACCCACGTCACTACACGTGCAATCAGTCTCTACAAATAGAAGTTTGAGCCGCTGTTTGAGACAACGAGGAAAGACCATCCATGCAGACTATTGTGCAGTAAGAACAGTAACCTGGAGAAACTCGCGTGCTTTATCTGCAGGCTTGCCCACGATCTCCATGAAAGCTGCAATTTTCTCCTCGTCCCCTTCGTGGCTTTCCATATCGGAGGGCGGCGTTCTGAAGCCCCTGCTCCTCTTGCGGGGACGTTGTGAGATTTCTCTTCAGAACTTGGAACTTGGGACAAGTAGGGAGGAGTGCAAAAAGCATTAGCAAAGAGCGTGTGACATTACCACAGTGGTTCGCCACTTCATACTCGCATGAAAACTCTCGCTCTCTCTCCTTACATGTCACAACAATTTTTCTACGTACAACAATGCCATTCATCTCTCTACATATGTGTATGCATATGTGTATGGATTGATACCATAGCAATTTTTCTGCGTACAACGATACCCATGGGCAGCAATGAAATATATCTCAAAAATATTGTCATCACTTGCTTATTCATACATGTTTAGGTAGAAAATAAACGATGACCAATATTGAATTATTACAATCATAATTGGCTACTTGTTAATTACCCATCCACAGGTCTTTATTTTCATCAAGGGGTAAGAAGAAATCATGGTGGATGACAGAAGCATTGGCTTCTCTCTTTCCATATTGGTGCAAGGTTGAAGAAAAGAAGGTGGAGTTGCTCTTTTGATGAGCTTTACTTAGCATGTAAGTTAGGAAACGGAAGAAAGTGAAATAAAACCTAAGGGTGGCACCATGGAAAAGACATAATTTTGGGAATGGCGTATGAAGTTCACATCAATTTTCACATGTAAATGTCTTTCAATTGTCTATATAAATCTTTTAAAAATGATACCAATGGTTGATCTCAAATTCCACTTGCTGCAAATAACATAAAGTAAAGTTGATCCCATGCATGTAAGTGTTTCTTTTTTCCTATGGGAAATGTGTATAAGACCATGTATGATGTCCATTATATCAAAAATCATGATCACTTTATCTGTGAAACCAATGATTTAGCTTATGAGAATGGTTCTTTGTTTAATTTTACCTGTGTGGAATTTTTCTAGTACCTTTCCAATATACCCTTCCTATGAGAGGCAAAGTAAGCTTCTACCTCTATCCCTTGTGATATGCATGCTCATAATATTTTTTGTTAAACTTAAATGCTTCATCGAAAATTCTGATTTTAATTATGCTTTTGGTTATAATAACGCATTAATACTTTTGCTTGCTATTGTCAGTATGCTTTTATCTATTCTTTGATTTGTAAGAAAACATTGGTAAGATAGAATGAATGAATCAAACCTTTTGTATAATCTTTGGGTGCTTGCTTTAGTCCATATAAGCTTCTCCTTGGCTTGCACACATAGTCCAACTTTCCTCGCTCCTAAAAACCTTTTGGTTGCTACATGTAAACTGTTCCTTCAAATTTTTATGCAAGAAATCCATTTCATATCTATTTCATCTAGCTCAAGATCTTGTGTGGCTATAATTGCAAGAAATATGTGCATGGCATTCATCTTTGCCAAAAGAGATAAGACTTCTTGAAAATATATACCTTCCTTTTGCATATCTTCTTTGGCGACCAATCCTACCTTGTACTTTGGTTTTCCATCCAGATCAATGATCTTATAAGACCACTTGTTTGGATGTATTCTTTCTCTTTGGGTGAGTAGATCCAAAGTGTGTTTTTATTCTAAGGTTTTAATCTCCTCGTGATAAGCTCCCATCTCTCATGTAATGCGCAAGATTGAGCCTCCTTAAATGTGAGAGAGCCTCCTTCATTTCCTAGCATGAAATAATGGTAGTAAGATAATAAATCACTAGTATTATTTTGATTCACTCCTAGTAATCTAGAATCGCACCTGCACTATGTGGAAAACAATTGATTGATGCGTTAGTGCATAGTGTTGAATTCGGCCTCTTTTCTTTAACTCTTGGCCCAAGGTTGTCCAGCTCGTCTCATAATTCTAAATTGTATATCAAATAGCTTCTATCTACATATTATTAGGTTCTATCTACATATTATTGGTTTGGTCATAGAAGGTCTTATAATGTTGCTAGATCTTAACAAATAACTCCCATTGATAGGCGATTTTGACCCAATCTTCTTGGTGCACGTTGTTTTTTTTTTATGCATTGTGCAAAAAACATGCCGTGTCCAAGAGCTTAGGTAGATGGAATTTGCAAGGGAATTTTAGAGGGTGGATGTTCTTGATATTAGTGTCTAAAATGAGATAGGGATTCATCAAAATCTTTTGTGCAAGAGGGTGTGGCATCTTGGGGTTCATATGTGCGAGATAGGGTGTCATGTGCATGGGATGGTGGTTGTTGTTGGTTATCACAAACAAGCGAGGTTCTTCTATCAACCTCTTGATATTGTGTGTGCTTTGTGGTGTGTTGGTCAGACTTACCTTCAATCTGTTATTTCGAATTGGATGGGTGAACATAATGGATGGAGGCTACCTTTCTTGTTGTTGCTCAAATTGTTGTTGAAGTTTATGCTAAGGGGTATCTTATTGTTGTGCACTACAAGAATAATGGGGGCATAGCAATGCCCCCGATTGAAAAAAAAAAAAGCGACTATCATCGCTTATGTGACACTTCTTTAAAAAAGCATCGCATAAGGGACATCCAAGAAAAAAACCCAAAAAATAAATCGGGGTTGTCGCATATGCGATGTTGAGCATCGCTTATGCGACATTCATCCATAGTGTCGCTATAAACATTGACGCCTAGCGACACTTATAGCGATGCATGCAATCTACCTATGACGCTTAGGCATCGCATAAGTGACAGTCCAATAGTTGAAGAAAAAAATAGCTTTTTCTCGGCACATTTGTGTCGGGATCGAGCTTTGCGAATGAAGAGAGCAAAGAGCGAAGAGAGCGGAGAGCAAAGAGAAACCCCGAGCAAGCGAGTCCCGATGTAGGTACACATGCACATACACACACATACGTACACACGTATGCATACACACACATGCACATACATAAACACATGCATATGCACACATACATACACATATACACACATACATACACACATACATACACATATATACACACACACATACATACACACACATGCACACATATACACACACATATATACACACATACACATATATACGCACACACACATACATACACACATATACATACACACATACACATATATACACGTATACACACACATATACATATATATACACATATACACACACATATACATACAGACATACACACACACATACATACACACATATACACACACATATACATACATATATACACATGTACACACATATACAAAAACACATACATACACACATGCACCTATACACACACATACATACACACATATACACAAACATACACGTATACACAAACATACACGTATACACACACATATACACACACATATATACACACATATGCATACACATATATACACACACACATATGGACACACATATACATACACATATACACACACATATACATACAGACATATACACACATGTATACACACATTCATACACACATATACACATACACACAAACATATACATATATACACATATACACGCACACATACATACACATATATACACACATATACATACACACACATATACACACACATACATAGACACATATCCACACATACACATACACACACATATGGATACACACACATACACATACACATATAGATACTTGCACATAGGCACGCACATATACACTCACATGCATATATACACATGCATACACACATATACATACACACACATGCACATACATAGACACACATGCATGCATACACACATATGCACATATGCACACACAAATAAACATATACATACACACATATATACATATGCACACATAGAGACACACATATACATACACACACATAGAGAGACACACATATACACATGCCTACACACAAACGTACACACATATACACATATAAAAAAACACACACACTATACATACATATGCATACATACACATACACATGTATACATACACATACATACATACATACATGTATACACACATGCGCATGTATCCACACATATACATACACACACATATGCATACACACACATACACATACTATACATACATGTGCATACACACACATATACATACACACACGTATACATACACACACATAGATACATACACACACATAGATACATACACCCACATATACATACACACACATAGGGACACACACATACACATACATACATATTTAAATAATGCACATGCATATGAATACATACATACATACATGCATCCACATATACACACCCACATACACATATACACACATTCATACACTCACATACACACCTACATACACATGCACACACATATACATACATACATGTACATGCACATACATATACATACACCCATGTACACACACATGCACATACATATACACACGTATATGCATCACACATATACACATACACATATAGATACTTGCACATACACATATAGATACACCCACATTACACACACAAAGATACACACATACACATAAACACACATAGAGACACACACGTACACATGCATACACACAAACATACACACATACATATATAAAAACACACATACACTCACTACATATACATATGCATACACACACATACACATGTATACATACACATATACACATGTATACATACACACACACACACTATACATACATATGCATACACATGCGTACACACACATGCACATACACATATAGATACTTGCACATACACACACATAGAGACACACACATACACATGCATACACACAAACGTACACACATATACACATAAAAACACACACGTAGATACATACAACCATATATACATACACACACGTAGAGAGACACACATAGATACATACACCCACATATGCATGCACACACATAGAGACACACACATAGAGATACACAGATACACATGCATACACACAAACGTACACACATAGATACATACACCCACATATACATACACACACACATAGAGACACACACATAGATACATACAAAAATATACATGCACACACATAGAGAGACACACACACATAGAGATACACACATACACATGCACACACATATATACATATGTATACACAATGCACATGCATATGCATACATACATACATGCATACACACACATACACACCCACATACACATATACATACATGCATACACTCATATACACACACATACACATACCCACACACACATATACACACCCACATACACATGTACACACATAGATACACCCACACACACATATACACACATACACACATATACACATACATATACATACACACATATACATATACACATATACATATACACATATACATATATGCATATACACACACATACACACATGTATACACATGCATACACACATACACATGCATACACACATACACATGCATACACACATACATATGTATACACATATATATACATACACACATACATATATACACATGTATACATACACACACACACATACACACACATACATACATACATATATATATATATATATATATATATATATATATATATATATATATATATATATATATATATATATATGATCATGCTAGGGAGAGAAAGGTGAAACTTGCCCTCATAAAAAATCTTATGAGAGGTAAAGTTCTACTAGATTCATTAGGTGTTGTCATGCATATATATACACACACACACACACAAAAAAAAAACATATATATAAAGTTCTGTGCATGTATAATATTTTCAACCATACTTTTTTCATACTTCCATACCTGTATGTGTTTGCCATATGGCTGAAGTATATATACACATTGCATCTAGTCCTCCCACCACATATTAGAGAGATGTCTCTCCTCCCAACCTTATGTCTCTATATATTGCTATTCGAATCAACGAGGACCATAATACATATAAAGATATATACACATCATATATATACACATACATATATATAAAACATGCATGTAGATACATACACATCACACATACATGCCTACATACACACATACATATACATGCATACACAATTATAAACACACTTGCATATATCACACAAATGCACATGCATACATACACGTGTGCATACTAACATATGCATACATATATCACACACATGCACACACATATACACATGAAACACACATATGTGCATGCTACTATATATACATATAACACACATGAATACACACACATATGCATATATACATGAGAGAAATTTTCGTCCTCGAAAATAAAGCTATATACAAAATTTTAGGCATACCCTCGAGCTTCATGTTCTAACTTAAAAGAATGTGTTTTCATCTCTATGGTGGGATTCACCTATATTCTATTTGAATAAAGGAGAACCTATTGTCTGATGCCCATTCAAATGATTCAAGTTAATGATCAATAACTATAGTAGGATCTACTATCTATTCTACTCATGTGTTTTCATTGTTACCATCATTTTGGTAAGACATCAATATAGTCTCATCTTCATTATCCTTATTGATTTCTATTATTTCTTCTATTATTAAATCTGTGTTCTAATAAATGACATCATTTATTGATGGACTAATATAGATTTCAGGTAATTTTTCTTCATCATCAGTAGAGCCAGCATGTTGAGTATTATTGTCTTCATCAAGTACATTATTATTGTTGTCGTGTACAATGATTCTAATTTCTCTTTGAGATGTAGATATATCAATATCTAATGATGAATCATCAACATGAATTTCTTCGATCTCTATAACAATAAAGTGTTCAAACAATGACCGACCTCTACATTGAACATGAATGACTTGCCACCAAGGATGAGCATGAGGGTTTTTATAAAAATTTGCTTGGTCAATATGCCTAGGAAGAATATATGGTTCTCTAGTTAATTGCATTATTTTTGAAGAATCAATTGCCCAAAACCCACATAATTCCCTTCTCAATGTGGGATTACTACCTTGATACTCAGCTCAAAACCAATCAATCTTCAAAATAACCTATCAAAATATAAAGAAGCAAAAATTCATTATCATGTGCTTAAAAAAATAATAAACTATATCACAAAAATAAAAAATTATTTATACATGTTTGAATATACGAAACGATATTTCGTAGATACTAACAATTGTTCCTATGTAGCCAAGTTTGCTATCTATAAAGTTCGTATCTTTTGAGGTAGCATGTGATAGTTGCTTGAAAGAAGCAACAATGCTATAATACTCTGTTTTACGTAAAGAGTCAATCATTTTGATTTTAATATGTTGTCCAAAAGCCCAAATATTTATGAACATCCGATCTTGCAATAAAAATCAAATTATTAAAGAGAAACTAATATACATATATGTGAACAAATATAATACTATTAAAATTTAATTACTTTTCTTTCACAACCTATCATTAGTTCCCTCTGGCTATCTAATATTTATTCATTATTTGCATTGGCTCGTTGCATACAAGTATATAGCCAATCTTTGAAAGAAGATATATTTGTTTCCTCATTACCATTGAGATTATGTCTATATCTTTTGTCTCTCCATCTTTTACTTCAGAGATTTTGAAGTTCCTATTCATGCTTGCTAACGAATGTTTGCATGCATTTGCTATTATATGCTACAAAAGTAGAAACATCACTTTTTTCTTGTAATGTAAATTGAAATGGAACTCCCTTACCTGATAATACCTCATCTGTTATTTTTGAAAAAGACTCGTTGGTCCATGCATGTGGAGCTTCTTCATGAACTCTTTCAAGGTATTCACTAACATAATGCATGCATTCTTCAAGCATCCTGTTGATATATTTAGGTAGTGATGTGTGAACACACTAGGACTGCCGGGGCACTTTTTTCCCTCTTTAGGAGGTTTTTTTCCCCCAGCTTGTATATATGCCTATTGCCCTAATTGGCTACTTATCTTTGTACATTCTCTAGTAATACATTCAATATTGTGTGTTTGTGCTCCAAGCTTCTTCTTCTTCCTTCTGTTGTTCGCGTGCTTCCGCACACGTCTAACTCCAACAATTGGTATCACAGCAGGTCGTTGCTTCATCTAGGGCGCCGTCGACACTCCTCCGTTTGCAGTCTCAAATTCGCACGAAATTTGGTGAGCATACTCAGGCTCATTTTGGCCTCCAAACGCATTATCGCAGTGCTTGTGTAGGCTATTTCGTCTTTTTGTGCCAAAGGTATATACCAGTTTCTGTTCGCCAGTTTAAGCGTCTCGAAGTCTGCTACAAGTCTAGCAGAACTTGTCTGGGTAGTTCTATTCAACTTTTTGAGATACAGTCAATTTTCTGCATCAAGGTATTTTAGTCACTGGCCATGGCTGAAAGCAGTGATGAATTCTGTATGTTGGCTGTTGAGGATAAGTTGGATGGTATCAACTACCCATTATGGGCTTATATGATGGGACATGTATTGGTTGCAAAAGGATTGTGGAACATTGTGTAGGGTGTTGAAAGACGTCCTGTTACACCTCTGACTATAGGTAATACAAATACAGGTGCTCGAGCTGATGAAGATGGTGTCGAAGATGATATTCCACAGACTCTTGTTCGTGCTGCTATTTCTACTACACCAACTACAAAGCAGATTCGCTGGGATGGCAGAGATGCCCAGGCACATACATTGATAGCTTTGTCTGTCAAACGTGCCATTATTCCTCACATTCGCTCTTGCAGAACAGCTAAGGATGCTTGGGATACACTTACCACATTGTACCAAGCTAGGAATGAGGCTCGTGTTGCTTACCTCCGAAAACAGTTGGAGAGTGAGCACATGAATGAAGGTGATTCTATGGACAATTTCCTAATGAAGATCAAAGACTTGAAGGAACAATTGATTTCTGCTGATGAGGTTATACCAGATAGCTCACTTGTGCAGACTGTTCTGAATGGTCTTCCTGATTCATATCAAAGTTTTGCTTCTACTCTTCGGTTGATGATGAAAGGCAATCCAAATGCCTTATCATTTGAGGAGTTAGTCTCTGTTCTGTTGTAGGAAGATCAGTCCAGGAAAAACACGTCCATTATGCAAGTTGCAGATCAAGTTTTTCTGGCTAGTCAGAAGGGCAAAGGAAAATGCAGCTCTTCAACTAGTAAGCAGAAATCTGCTAATTCTGCATATTTGAAGAAGGAAGATAAAGATGAGAAGAAATCAGAAAAGCAGAAATTGTTTTGTAAGTACTGTAAAGGGAATGATCATATCATAAAGAACTGTCCAAAACTGGCTGCTAAAGAGGCAAAGAAGAAAGAGGTTGGAATGGTTGTTGCAGAGGCCTCTACACCAAAAATAGAGTCTGCAAATCTTGTGCAGGAAGAAGAATGGGCGTTTACTACTGTCTGCAGTTTTGACCCATCTTCTCATGAGCAGTGCATGTCTGCAGTAGACTCAGATGTTTGGTATTTTGACAGTGGGGCGACCAAACCTATTATCTTGCATCGCAGTTTCTTCTCTTCACTCGAGCCTACCCCTACAGGGAATACTATTACATGCGCCAACAACTCCTCTTATCCTGTTATGGGAGTTGGTAAGATCATTTGGACTACTGCTGATGGTAGTTCTTTCATTTTATCAGATGCTTTATTTGTGCCAGGGATAAAAAAGAACCCGTTATCAGTTTCTGCATTAGCCAACATGGGCTTGGTTGTGAAATTTGTTGATGACAGGTGTACAGTTCATGATCTGTCAAATGGCGATGTGATTATTGCTTCTGGCATTTTATGTCGTGGGCTGTATAAGCTCATAGACTATGAAAGATCTGAAAATGATTTGGCATGTGCAATAAATGATTCTCAGGCTATGTCAGATGCAAAGCTTTGGCATGCATGCTTTGGTGATCTGAATTTTGCTAGTTTGCTATGCCTACAGAAATCTGAAATGGTGTCCTCTTTGCCCAAACTTGAGGCACCTGGAAAACATGTTTGTGAAGGCTGTATTTTGGGCAAAATGCAGCGTTCCTGCTTTCCAAAAGATGGTTCAGTTCGGGCTACACAGAAATTGCAGCTTGTACATAGTGATGTCTGTGGTCCTATGCAAACAGTCTCTTTTGGAAATTACCTTTACTTCGTGACTTTCATTGATAATTTTTCCAGGCATGCATGGGTATATCCACTCAAAGCAAAGTCCAAAGTGTTCATGTGCTTCAAGCAGTTTTTGGTTTTGACTGAAAATCTGTCAGCATGTAAAATGGGCACCCTCCGTTCTGATTGAGGGGGGGAATATATGTCTTCTGATTTTAATGCATTTTTAGCTGAACGTGGGATAAAACACTAGTGTACAGTGCCGTATACACCTCAACAGAATGGAGTTGCTGAACGGAAGGACATGTCTCTCATGGAGATGGCGAGGTGTATGGTCAAGAGTCAGGCTTTACCTCATAGTTTCTGGCTTGAGGCTGTCATGTGTGAAGCATATGTACTGAACAGGTGTCCCACTAAAGCGCTGTAGTCTATCACTCCATATGAGGCTTGGCATGACCGCAAGCCATCTGTTGCTCATCTACGTGTTTTTGGTTGTTTGGCATATGCACTAGTGCCTGAACAACATCGAAGAAAATTGGATGATAAGGCAGTAAAATGTATTTTTGTTGGGTACAGTTCTGAAAGTTAAGGCTATCGTCTGTATCATCCATAGACTAAACGCATTCTGGTTAGCCGCGATGTTGTCTTTGTGGAAGATGCTATTGAGCCATTGCTTTCATTTACTAAGGAGACATCTGTTAGCTCCAAAGACATGTATGATACTTTGATGCCTCTTTTTACAGGTGGACAGTCTAGTGCTGGTCCTAATGAGGCAACTTCTCAGCCTTTGCAGGTTTCATATGATGATGAAGATCATTCCATTTCTGATGCAGATTTACATGATGCACTTGTTGATGAGAGAGTTGATATTGAGCAGACAAAAACTACGCCAAAATGGCTGGTGCAAACTTTGCGTGATAGCAAATTAGATGCATCTTTGTCATATCGTACTCGTTCAGGCTCTCATAGTGCCTCCTTTGCATCAGATTGCTATGCTATGGCTGCGTCTAGTCTCTGTGATGAGAATGAGCCTGTTTCTTTTGATGAAGCACAGAATTCAAAAAATTGGATGGCTACTATGAAATCTGAATATGATGCTATAATGAAGAATGGTACATGGTCTTTATGTGACTTACCTCCTGGTAAGAAGGCCATTGGCACTAAGTGGGTATACAAGTTGAAGTGTAAACCTGATGGTACAGTTGAGAGGTTTAAGGCTAGGCTTGTTGCAAAGGGTTATGCGCAGGAAAGAGGCATTGATTTTGATGAGACCTTTGCACCTGCATACCGTATGACTACTGTTCGGAGTATTTGTGCACTTGCAGCCCATCATGGTTGGAATGTACATCAGTTGGACATTAAAACAACATTTCTGAATGGTGACTTGCATGAAGAAGTGTATGTTTTTCAGCCCCGTGGCTTTGTGCAGAAAGGGCATGAAAACCAGGTGTGCAGGTTAAAGAAGGCATTATATGGTTTAAAGCAAGCATCACGTGCTTGGTATGAGAAGATACATGCCTATCTGGTTGCACATGGTTTTGAGAACAGTCCAACTGAAAGCATCTTATATGTTAAGTGTGCTAATGATGTGATTCTGATCATTGTTGTCAATGTTGACGACATGCTACTCATTGGTCCTATTGAGAAGCATATTGCTGATTTCAAGGCTGATTTGCATGCCTCATTTGAGATGTCTAATTTGGGGCATTTGCATCACTATTTGGGCATTCAGTTTATGCAAGTTGATGGTGGAATGGCTTTGTGTCAAACGAAATATATTGACACATTATTGCAGCATTTTGGCCTTGAAGACTGTAAGCCTATTGCCACTCCTATGGAGACAGGTTTACGATTGAGTCTTCATGATGCTGGAGATGCATTTGATGCTGTTCTCTATCAGTAGGCTGTTGGATGCTTGATTTACTTATGCATTACTCAGCCAAATATTCAGTTTGCTGTCTCACAGATGAGCAGGTTTATGATCACTACCGCCAGATTTGCATGCTTTTTCTGACTCAGATCGGGCTGGTTGCTATGACACTCGTGTGTCCACCAGTGGTTTTTGCTTCATGCTTGGTAGCTCATGTATATCTTGGTTGAGCAAGAAGTAGCCTACTGTGGCCACTTCTAGTTGTGAGGCTGAGTATAGGGAAGCTTTCACAGCGACTGTTGAGTGTATGTGGCTCAGACGCCTTATGGCTGATTTGGGTGTTGGCCAGTCTTCTGCCACCACCATCTTCACTGAGAGTCAAAGCGCATTGGCAGTTGCGAGGAACCCTGTGTTCCATGCTCGCACTAAGCACATTGAGGTGCATTATCACTATGTCAGGGAGAGGTTCTCTGCTGGGGAGATCAGCTTGGCATATGTGCCCACGCAAGAGAACATAGCAGACCTTTTTACGAAGGCTTTGCCTAGGGAGAAGTTTGAAGCTTTCCACAAAGCTTTGGGCTTACTTCCTTTTGTGGAGTGATTTCCACATAGCTTGGCACTTCCTTATACATGAGTGCCAGCTCCTTGTTCACCGCATCACTCCCAGGGGGAATTTGTTGATATATTTAGGTAGTGATGTGTGTGAACACACTAGGACCGCCGGGGCACTTTTTTCCCTCTTTAGGAGGTTTTTTTCTCCTGGCTTGTATATACGCCTATTGCCCTAATGGGCTACTTATCTTTGTACATTCTCTAGTAATACATTCAGTATTGTGTCTTTGTGCTCCAAGCTTCTTCTTCTTCTTTGTGCTATTCGCATGCTTCCGTAGACGTCTAACTCCAACACATCCATCCCTTTGCCATAGATCCTTCTGGCTTTGCTCTTTGTCGCACATAATCTTTTAATATTCCCATAAATCGCTCGACCAAAAATATCCATCGAGTGTTTATAACACCTGCAATCTCTATTTCATCCACAAGATGTACTAATAAATGAACCTGAGTATCAAAAAATGATGTTGGAAGCTCTTTCTTAATCAAACATAGTAGCTCCTTGCATTCACATTTCTTTTGTGGGATCGAGTCTTTGTCAATATCTTTTGATGTAATCCACCTATTATTATCATAAATCAAATAATAAAGAAATTATTTCATAAATAAAAGATAACAAATAGTCTTATATATTAAATATAAAAGTATGATAATTACCTTATAAACAGTCCAAGACAATAGATCACATCCGGTACTTCTTTCTTTGTACATCCATTGATAACCAAAGGTAGAATGTGCTTCAAAAAGTTATGCCAATCATGTGTCTTTAACCCAGATAAGCTTCTATAATCCATAGTAAACATGTTTTGGAAAGATGCTCCATATCTTGTAAATGTTCGAATCGATTGGATCCTATTGTTGATAGTTTGTATCTCTTTTGTTTTAAGTATCCAAGAAGTAGGTGCATAAATTGTTTCTAGTCAAATTCTATCAAAAATTGGCCATGACTTTGGTTTTGATTTTTGTTGTTTTAAACCATTTCTTGATGCTATTGTGTCTTTTACTCCAAGAAGATGGTTCCATAATGAATAACCAATATTCTTGAATATATACATACGATCAAGAAGATGACAAACCTTTAACTCCTTTCAATACTCCAAAGAATACCATACTGACATATTCTCTGCTAGTGCCAATTTTTCTTTACCTTTAATCTTTACATTCTCTTTATCCAAATCATCACCGAAGTTTTTGGATTCTAGATCTATAAGAGACCCATTTGGCCATTTTCGATACCAATACATAGGTGTCATTGGTTTTGAACATTGACTTTTTTCAATCTTTCCATTAAAATGTCATGCTTCACTTTTGCATTTTAATGGATGATCATCAGGCAGGAACCGTTGATGTCAAAGATAAATATTTTTTGTTAGATTCTTACTATAAATTGATCTCAGCCAACCACCACAATAAACACAAGCCTTATATCCATTAGTAGATATTCCTACATCATGAAAACCATAAAAATATAATGAGATTAACTCACATATAATTGTATACATATTAAATAAAAAAAAAAGATCATTACTTGAACAGACACCATATTCTCAAAGATCATGTATAGTCCAAGCCACAATTCCGCGAACCATAAAGTGTCTCTGATTAATGCTTTTTGATAAATTAAACTCCATAACTCTTGGAAATTGTCAATGAGAGGAGCAAGATATATATTCATGTATTTGACTTGTCTTCTTCACGAGATTAAAAGTGAAAGCATTAAGTGTTCCTTTTTAATGCTAAGGTATGGCGGGAGATTGTAGTTAATGACTACCATAGGCCACGTTGATCATTTACTAGATTTCATAAAAAACATATTAACCCCATCTAATGCAACTCCTAATTTTAGATTTTGTGGCTCTTATGCAAAATGAGGCCATCTAGAATCAATATGTTGAAAAGTTGCACTATTTTCTAGAATTCTCATTACTCCATCAGTACTTTTATGATCAAATCCCCATGTCAAAAGCTTTGATAATTATGGGCTTTGAAACATATGTTTAATTCATGGGGCCAATGGAAAACATCTCAGTACCTTTTTTGGGATTTCACCATCTTCGACTGTATATTGAGGTTAAAGTAAACTTTAAACATAAATTTAAACATGTAAGTTAATTTAAAAAGAGTTTCAATGGATTAGATTTTTCAATGCAACATAAGATATGTGGATCGAAAGTTTTCATTGCTCTCTAGTTAAAACGTTCTCTTGGAGGTCTACACCATCCATAATTCACTAATAATTCATCACCTGCATGTAATGAAGTAGTAGCATTGATAATTATGTATCTTACTACATTTCTACTCATGTATGATGATTCGTGACTATTTTCATGCTCCTCAATGTGCAATTAATCATCGAACTATTATATCCTCGGCTATTGTTTATTAGAATTGCTATATTTCCATGCATCTAAGGTCTTCCATCAATATATAATCTTTTATTTTCAACATGTGTCCTCTACTAGCAAGAGAAGTTGCATTCATGCATAATCCATAAGTAGTCATGCGTTGAATATAATGTGTAAATCGATGCCAATCTCCCCATTCATATATAGGACCACAAAATGACATAAGAGTGACTTCAGAGTTCGGAATCACATACAAATCCTCTACAATAAAGAGACCACGACCAACACCTGTAATAGTGAAAGGAGCAATCATATAGTGATTACTCCAAAAGTTAAAAACCTCTCCATCTAAAGGAAGTGGTCCTCTATTCCATCCTCCATATCTTCTTCTATCATATGTTTGTACTAGAGGATGATCACGAGTTGGCAATGGATAATCTTCAGATGTTTCAATCTGTAAACCAAGAGGTAGAGGATTTCAAAAAACCTCTGCTTGTAATTGATAAACAACAAGTTTCTGATGTGTATGAGGTATATTAGCATTATTAGTAGAAGAATCATCATCATTATCATCATCGAGCAAATATTCCTATATATTAAGTATAATTTGATTTTGTATATGATTTTCAATTAAAATAATGACATAAATTTATACAATCAATACATACCCAAGCTCTATCACATTGACCAAGAGATAGTGCACGCTTGAAACTACCATACTCTCCCTCATGTTCAATACATTCCAATCGTGGTCTTTGATACGTGCCGTAGCAAAAACTACACCAACATATAATATGCTCTTGATAGTAAAAATCATCATAATTCCTATCAGAGGACACATGTGAAGACGTCATTGCATGGATAGGAGGTGGTGGAGTACCCTCTGATCAATAAGAATATGATTATAATATAACAATAAGAAAACATATATCAGTCATGTATGTATCTATCAAATATTAGAATTAAAAGTTTGATATACTTACAATAAGTAGTCCTTGCACAATTAGGAGACGATGGTGGAGTTCCCTCTGATTGATCAAAATTTGATTATGTAGCAAATAAAGGTACTAGATATTAATAATCTGATTATTTACATACATACACCTGTTGGAGTTAGACGTCTTCGAAAGCACGCGAACAGCACAAGGAGGAAGAAGAAGCTTGGAGCACAACACACAATACTGAATGTATTACTAGAGAATGTACAAAGATAAGTAGCCCATTAGGGCAATAGGCGTATATACAAGCCGGGGGAAAAAAACCTCCTAAAGAGGGAAAAAAGTGCCCCGACGGTCCTAGAGTGTTCACACACATCACTACCTAAATATATCAACAAATCCCCCCTGGGAGTGATGCGGTGAACAAGTAGCTGGCACTCATGTATAAGGAAGTGCCAAACTATGTGAAGTCACTCCACAAAAGGAAGTAAGCCCAAAGCTTTGCGGAAAGCTTCAAACTTCTCCCTAGGCAGAGCCTTCCTGAAAAGGTCTGCAATGTTCTCCTATGTGGGCACATATGCCAAGCTGATCTCCCCAGCAGAGAACCTCTCCCTGAAATAGCAATAATGCACCTCAATGTGCTTAGTGCGAGCATGGAACACAGGGTTCCTCGCAACTGCCAATGCGCTCTGATTGTCAGTGAAGATAGTGGTGGCAGAATTCTGACCAACACCCAAATCAGCCATAAGGCGTCTGAGCCACACACACTCAACAGTCGTTGTGAAAGCTTCCCTATACTCAACCTCACAACTGGAAGTGGCCACAGTAGGCTGCTTCTTTCTCAACCAAGATATACATGAGCTACCAAGCATGAAGCAAAAACCATTGGTGGACACACGAGTGTCATAGCAACCAGCCCAATCTGAGTCAGAAAAAGCATGCAAATCTAGCGGTAGTGATCCCCCCTTGGGATAAAACAACCGAAGTAGCCGAGTACCACTCAAGTAGCGAAAGATGCGCTTAACCGCCTTCCAATGCGTGACTCTTGGGCAATGCATAAACCTGCTCATCTGTGAGACAACAAACTGAATATATGGCCGAGTAATGCATAAGTAAATCAAACGTCCAACAGCCTGCTGATAGAGAACAGCATCAAATGCATCTCCAGCATCATGAAGACTCAATCGTAAACCTGTCTCCATAGGAGTGGCAATAGGCTTATAGTCTTCAAGGCCAAAACACTGCAATAATGTGTCAATATATTTCGTTTGACACAAAGCCATTCCACCATCAACTTGCATAAACTGAATGCCCAAATAGTGATGCAAATGCCCTAAATCAGACATCTCAAATGAGGCATGCAAATCAGCCTTGAAATCGGCAATATGCTTCTCAATAGGACCAGTGAGCAGCATGTCATCAACATAGACAACAATGATCAGAAGCACATCATTAGCACGCTTAACATATAAGGTGCTTTCAGTTGGACTGTTCTCAAAACCATGTGCAATCAGATAGGCATGTATCTTCTCATACCAAGCACGTGGTGCTTGCTTTAAACCATATAATGCCTTCTTTAACCTGCACACCTGGTTTTCATGCCCTTTCTACACAAAGCCACGGGGCTGAAAAACATACACTTCTTCATGCAAGTCACCATTCAGAAATGCTATTTTAATGTCCAACTAATGTACATTCCAACCATGATGGGCTGCAAGTGCACAAATGCTCCGAACAGTAGTCATACGACATGTAGGTGCAAAGGTCTCATCAAAATCAATGCCTCTTTCCTATGCATAACCCTTTGCAACAAGCCTAGCCTTATATCTGTCAACTGTACCATCAGGTTTACGCTTCAGCTTGTATACCCACTTAGTGCCAATGGCCTTCTTGCCAGGAGGCAAGTCACATAACGACCATGTACCATTCTTCATTATAGCATCATATTCAGATTGCATAGCAGCCATCCAATTTTCTGAATTTTGTGCTTCATCAAAAGAAATAGGCTCATTCTCATCACAGAGACTAGACGCAGCCATAGCATAGCAATCTGATGCAAAGAAGGCACTATGAGATCCTGAACGAGTACGATATGACAAAGGTGCATCTAATTTGCTGTCACGCAAAGTCTGCACCAGCCATTTTGGCATAGTTTTTGCCTGCTCAATATCAGCTCTCTCATCAAGAAGTGCATCATGTAAATCTGCATCAGAAATGGAATGAGCTGCATCATCATATGAAACCTACAAAGGCTGAGAAGTTGCCTCATTAGGACCAGCACTAGACTTTCCACCTGTAAAAAGAGGCATCAAAGTATCATACATGTCTTTGGAGCTAACAGATGTCTCCTTAGTACATGAAAGCAATGGATGAATAGCATCTTCCACAAAGACAACATCACGGCTAACCAGAATGCGTTTGGTCTGTGGATGATACAGAGGATAGCCTTTACTTTCAGAACTGTACCCAACAAAAATACATTTTACTATCTTATCAGCCAATGTTTTGCGATGTTGTTCAGGCACTAGTGCATATGCCAAACAACCAAAAACACGAAGATGAGCAATAAATGGCTTGCGATCATGCCAAGCCTCATATGGAGTGATAGATTGCACTGCTTTAGTGGGATACCTGTTCAGTACATATGCTGCACACATGACAGCCTCAAGCCAGAAACTATGTGGTAAAGCCTGACTTTTGACCATGCACTCGCCATCTCCATGAGTGACCTGTTCTTTCGTTCAGCAAATCCATTTTGTTGAGGTGTATACGGCACTGTACACTGGTGTTTTATCCCACGTTCAACCAGAAATGCTTTAAAATCAAAAGACATATATTCCCCCCCTCGATCAGAACGGAGGGTGCCCATTTTACATGTTGACAGATTTTCAGCCAAAACCAAAAACTATTTGAAGCACATGAACACTTCGGACTTTGCTTTGAGTGGATATACCCATGCATGCCTGGAAAAATCATCAATGAAAGTCACAAATTAAAGGTAATTTCCAAAATAAGGTGTCTGCATAGGACCAAAGACATCACTATGTACAAGCTGCAATTTTTGCATAGCCCGAACTGAACAATCTTTTGGAAAGGAGGAACGCTGCATTTTGCCCAAAATATAGCCTTCACATACATGTTTTCTAGGTGCCTCAAGCTTGGGCAAAGAAGACACCATTTCAGATTTATGTAGGCGTAGCAAACTAGCAAAATTCAGATGACCAAAGAGTGCATGCCAAAGCTTTGCATGTGACATAGCCTGAGAATCATGAACTGCACATGCCGAATCATTAACAGATCTTTCATAGTCTATGAGCTTATACAGCCCACGACATATAAATGCCAGAAGCAATAATCACATCGCCATTTGATAGATCATGAACAGTACACCTGTCATCAACAAATCTCACAACCAAGCCAATCTTGGCTAATGCAGAAACTAATAACATGTTCTTTTTGATCCCTGGCACAAATAAAGCATCTGACAAAGTGAAAGAACTACCATCAACAGTAGTCAAAATGATCTTACCAACTCCCATAACAGGATAAGAGGAGTTGTTGGCGCATGTAACAGTATTCCCTGTAGGGGCAGGCTCGAGTGAAGAGAAGAAACTACGCTGCGAGGTAATATGTTTGGTCACCCCACTGTCAAAATACCAAACATCTGAGTCTATTGCAGACATGCACTGCTCATCAGAAGATGGGTCAAAACTGCAGACAGTAGTAAACGCCCATTCTTCTTCCTGCACAAGATTTGCAGACTCTGTTTTTGGTGTAGAGGCCTCTGCAACAACCATTCCAGCCTCTTTCTTCTTTGCCTCTTTAGCAGCCAGTTTTGGACAGTTCTTTATGATACGATCATTTTTACAGACTTACAAAACAATTTTTGCTTTTCTGATTTCTTCTCATCTTTATCTTCCTTCTTCGAATATGCAAAATTGGCAGATTTGTGCTTACTAGTTGAAGAGCTCCATTTTCCTTTGCCCTTCTGACTAGCCAGGAAAGCTTGATCTGCAACTCGCATAATGGACCTGTTTTGCCTGGACTGATCTTCCTGCAACAAAACAGAGACTAACTCCTCAAATGATAAGGCATTTGGATTATCTTTCATCATCAACCGAAGAGTAGAAGCAAAACTCTGATATGAATCAGGAAGACCATTCAGAACGGTCTGCACAAGTGAGCTATCTGGTATAATCTCATCAGCACAAATCAATTGTTCCTTCAAGTATTTGATATTCGTTAGGAAACTATCCATAGAATCACCTTCATTCATGTGCTCACTCTCCAATTGTTTTCGGAGGTAAGCAACACGAGCCTCATTCCTAGCTTGGTACAATGTGGTAAGTGTATCCCAAGCATCCTTAGTTGTTCTGCAAGAGCGAATGTGAGGAATAATGGCACGTTTGACAGACAAAGCTATCAATGCATGTGCTTGGGCATCTTTGCCATCCCAACGAATTTGCTCTACAGTAGGTGGAGCAGAAAAGCAGCAGGAACAAGAATCTTCACAATATCATCTTCGACACCATCTTCACCAGCTCCAACACCTATATTTGCAGTACCTGTTGTTACAGGTGTTACAGGACGTCTTTCGACACCCTGCACAATGTTCCACAATCCTTTTGCAACCAATACATGTCGCATCATATAAGCCCATAATGGGTAGTTGGTACCATCCAACTTATCCTCAACAGCCAACATACGGAATACATCACTGCTTTCAGCCATGGCCAGTGACTAAAATACCTTGATGCAGAAAATTGATTGTATCTCAAAAAGTTGAACAAAATTGCCGAGACGAGTTCTGCTAGACTTGTAGCAGACTTTGAGACGCTTAAACTGGCGAACTGAAACTGGTATATACCTTTGGCACAAAAAGACGAAATAGCCTGCACAAGCACTGTGATAGTGCATTCGGAGGTCCTAGAGGGAAAAAAGTGCCCCGACGGTCCTAGAGTGTTCACACACATCACTACCTAAATATATGAACAACACCTTCACATATACACATTTACACATACACACAGATTCACATATACACAAATACACATTCTGGCATATAAATACACATACAAAACTATAAATGTATGATGTGTGTATGTGTGTATGTATGTATGCATATGTAGATGCATGTGTGTGTATGTGTGCATGTATTTACTATGTATGTGTATGTATGTATATGTGTATGTGTGTGTATATTGTGTATGTGTGGATATGTATGTGTGTATGTGTATGCATGTATGTATATGTGAATGTGTATGTATATGTGTGGGTATGTATGTGTAAGTATATGTGTGTGGGTATGTATTTACTATGTATGTATATGTGTATGTGTATTCATGTATGTGTGTATGTGTATGTGTATGCATGTATATGTGTGTATATGTGTATGTGTGGGTATGTATTTACTATGTATGTGTGTGCGCTTTTATATGCATGTTTATAAATTTAAAGTTTTTTTTTTATATTTTGATTCTTTTTTTGTTTGAGATTGACTAACAAGAGATATTGTATGGTATAACAAAATAAGAGAAGAAAAACTTGGCACTGGGTGGTCCCATAAGTGGTGCTTGAAAGAGATGTGAATACTTATGGCACATCCTCATTGCATACATACATACATACATACATACATACATACATACACACACACACACATATATATATATATATATATATATATATATATATATATATATATATATATATATATATATATATATATATATATATATATATATATATACACACACACACACATACACTTTCACACACACATATATTTATATATACACACATATATATACACAATAAATTGACCTGAGCCTTGAAAAAAAAGCTCAGTTAAGAAACCTTATGTGACGTGGTAGTCAAGTACAAGTAAGCAAAGTCAAGAAAGGGGTTTCTTGATGGGTCAAGAACCAACCCTGCACACACGTATATATATACATATACATATACTTTTTTTTATATTTTGATTCTTTTTTTGTTTGAGATTGACTAACAAGAGATATTGTATGGTATAACAAAATAAGAGAAGAAAAACTTGGCACTGGGTGGTCCCATAAGTGGTGCTTGAAAGAGATGTGAATACTTATGGCACATCCTCATTGCATACATACATACATACATACATACATACATACATACATACATACATACATACATACATACATACATACATATATATATATATATATATATATATATATATATATATATATATATATATATATATATATATATATATATATATACACACACACACACACACACACACATACACTTTCACACACACATATATTTATATAAACACACATATATATACACAATAAATTGACCTGAGCCTTGAAAAAAAAGCTCAGTTAAGAAACCTTATGTGACGTGGTAGTCAAGTACAAGTAAGCAAAGTCAAGAAAGGGGTTTCTTGATGGGTCAAGAACCAACCCTGCACACACGTATATATACATATACATATACATATATGCATGTATGGTATTTTCAACCATATTTTTTTCGTACTTCCATACCTATATGTGTTTGCCGTATGGTTGAAGTATATATACACATTGCATCTAGTCCTCCCAGCACATACTAGAGAGATGTCTCTCCTCCCAACCTTATGCCTCTATATATAGCTATTTGAATCAAAGATGACCAGAATACATATAAA
Source organism: Ceratopteris richardii (assembly GCA_020310875.1). Taxonomy (NCBI): domain Eukaryota; kingdom Viridiplantae; phylum Streptophyta; class Polypodiopsida; order Polypodiales; family Pteridaceae; genus Ceratopteris; species Ceratopteris richardii. Next base: position 144,874,431 of record CM035407.1, read on the forward strand.
GATGTATACACATCATGTATATACACATACATATATATAAAACACGCATGTAGATACATACACATCACACATACATGCCTACATGCACACATGTATACATATACATGCATACAAAATTATAAACACACTTGCATATATCACACAACTGCACATGCATACATACATGTGTGCATACTAATATATGCATACATATATTACACACGTGCACACACATATGTACACATGAAACACACCTATGTGCATACTAACACATGTATACATATAACACACATGCACACACATATATGCACATAACACACATGAATACACACACATATACACACACACACGTATGCATACATACATGAGAGAAATTCTATCCTAAAAAATAAAGCTATATAAAAAAATTTTTAGGCATACCCCCGAGCTTCATATTCTAATTTAAAAGAACATGTTTTCATCTCTATGATGGGATTCACCTATATTATAGTTGAATAAAGGAGAACCTATTGTAAGATACCCATTCAAATGATTCAAGTTAACGATCGATAACTAGACTAGGATCTACTATCTAATCTACTCATGTGTTTTCATTATATACCATCATTTTGGTAAGACATCAATATAGTGTCATCTTCATTATCCTTATTGATTTCTATTATTTCTTCTATTGTTAAATATGTGTTCTCATAAATGACATCTATTGATGGACTAATATTGATTTCTGGTAATTCCTCTTCATCATCAGTAGAATCAACACATAGAGTATTATCATTTTCATCAAGTAGATTATTATCGTTCTCATGTACAACGATTCTAATTTCTCTCTGAGATGCTGATATATCAATATCTGATTATGAATCATCAACCTGATTTTCTTCAATCTCTGGAACAATAAAATGTTCAAACAATGACTGACCTCTAGGTTGAACATGAATGACTTGCCACCAAGGATGAGCATCAGGGTTTTTATAAAAAAATTATTGTTCAATGTGCTTAGGAAGTTTATATGGTTCTATAGTTAATCACATTATTTTCAAATAATCAATTGCTCGGAACCCAAATAATTCCTTTCTCAATGTGGAATTACTACCTTTATACTCAGCTCAAAACCAATCAATCTTCAAAATAACCTATCAAAATATAAAAAGACCAAAATTCAATATTATATGCTTAAAAAATAATAAAATATATCATAAAAAATAAAACAATGTTTTACATGTTAGAACATATGAAACAATATTTCATTGATACCAACAACGGTTCCTATGTAGCCAAGTTCCCTATCTATAAGGTTTGTATCTTTTGAGCTAGCACGTGATAGTTGCTTGAAAGAAGCAACAATGCTAAGATCCTCTATTTTACGTAAAGAATCAATCATTTTGATTCTAATATGCTGTCCAAAAGCCCACATATTTGTGAACATTCGAGCTTGCAATAAAAATCAAATTATTAAAGAGAAACTAATATACATATATGTGAAAAATATAATATTATCAAAATTAAATTACCTTTATTTCACTACCTATCATTAATTCCCTTTACTCATTTGAGATTTGTTCATTATTTGCATTGGCTCATTGCATACAAGTATATAGTCAATCTGTGAACAAAGATATATTTGTATTCTTATTACCATCAAGATTACATCTATATCTTTTGTTTCTTCATCTTTTACTTTGGAGATTTTGAAGTTCCTGTTCATACTTGCTAACAAAGGCTTGCATGCATTCGCTATTATATAGTACAAAAGTAGAAACATCACTTTTTTCTTGTAATGTAAATTGAAATGGAACTCCCTTACCTGATAATACCTTATCTGCTATTTTTGAAGAAGACTCCTTGGTCCATGCACATGAAGCTTCTTCATGAACTCTTTCAAGGTATTCAGTACATGTACTCCTCAAGCATCCATCCCATTTCCATAGATCCTTCTAGTTTTGCTCTTTATGCCACATAACCTTCTAATATTCCCATAAATCGCTTAACCCAAAACATCCATTGAGTGTTCCAACACCTGCAATCTCTATTTCATCCACATAGATGGACTAATAAATGAACCTGAATATTTAAAAATGACATCGAAAGGTCTTTCTCCATCAAACATAGTAGCTCCCTGCATTCACGTTTCTTTTGTGGGATCGCGTCTTTGTCAATATCTTTTGATGTAATCCACCTACTATTATCATAAATTAAATTATAAGGAAATTATTTCATAATAAAAGATAACAAATAGTCTTATATATTAAATATAAAAGTATGATAGTTACCTTATAATTGATCCAAGATGATAGATCACGTCTCGTACTCCTTTTGTGTACATCCATCAATAACAAGAGGTAGAATATGCTTTAGAAAGTTCTGTTAATCTGTCTTTAACCCAGATAAGCTCCTATCATCCCATAGTAAACATGTTTTGGAAAGATGCTCCATATCCTATAGGTGTTTGAATCGATTGAATCCTATTGTCGATAGTTTGTATCTCTTTTGTTGTAAGTATTCAATGAGCAGATGCGTAAGTTGTTTCTTGTCGAATTCTATCAAAAATTACCCTTCACTTTGGTTTTGAGTTTTTCTCCTTTAAATCATTTCTTGATGTTGTTGTGTCTTTTAATCCAAGAAGATGTTGCCATAATGAATGACCAATATTCTTGAGTATATGCATAGGATCAAGAAGATAACAGATCTTTAACTCTCTCCAATACTCTAAAGAATACCATATCGATATATTCTCTACTAGTGCCAATTTTCCTTTACCTCTAATCTTTACATTCTCATCATCTTCATCATCACCAAAGATTTTGGATTGCGGATCTACAAGAGATCCATCTATCCTTTTTTTTATACCAATCCATAGGTATCATTGGTTTGAGACACTGTCTTGTTTCAATCTTTCCATTAAAATTTATGGCTTCTATTTTGCATCTTAATGAATGATCCTTAGGCAAGAACTATCGATGTCAAAGATAAATACTTTTATTGAGATTTTTACTATAAATTGATCTCAACGAATCACCACAATAAGGACAAGCCTTATATCCCTTAGCAAATATTCCTACATCATCAAAACCATAAAACTATAATTATATTAACTCACATACAATTGTATACATATTAAATTAAAAAAATTACACCATTACCTGAACAAATGCCATATCCTAGAAAATCGTGTATAGTCCAAGCCACAATTCCATGAACCATAATATGGATTTGATTAATGCTTTTCGATACATCAATGACATTAATACCTCTCCATAACTCTTGGAGATCGTCAATGAGAGGAGCAAGATATATATTCATGTCTTTAACTTGTCTTTTTCTCGGGATTAAAAGTGAAAGCATTAAATGTTTCTTTTTAATGCTAAGTTATGACAAGAGATTGTAGTTGATGACTACCACAGGCCATGTTGACCATTTACTAGATTCCATAAAAAATGGATTAACCCCATCTAATGCAACCTCTAACTTTAAATTGCATGGTTGTTGTGCAAAATCAGGCCATCTAGAATCAATATGTTGAAAAGCTACACTATTTGTTGGAATTCTCATTACTCCATCAGTACTTTTATGATCAAATCCCCATTTCAAAAGATTTGGTACATTTCTACTCATTTATGGTGATTTATGACTATTTTCATGCTCCTCAAATATGCAATTAGTCATTGAACTATTATATCCTCAACTACTATTTATTAAACATGCTATATTTCCATGTGTGTAAGGTCTATCATCAATGTATAATTTTTCATTTTTGGCATGTGTAATCCCTCTACTAGGAAGAGAAGTTGCATTCATGCATATTCCATAAGTAGTCATGCTTTGAACATAACGTGTAAGTCGATGCCAATCTCCCCATCCATATGTAGGACCACAAAATGACATAAGAGTGACTTCAGAGTCCAAAGGCACATATAAATCTTCTACAATAAAGAGACCATGATCAGCACCAGTAATAGTGGAGGGAGCAATCATATAGAGATTACCCCAAAAGTTAAAAACCTCTCCATCTAAAGGAACATCTAAAGAAAGTGGTCCTCTATTCCATCCTCCATATCTTCTTCTATCATATGTTTGTACCAGAGGACAATCACGCATTGGCAATGGATAATCTTCAGACGTTTCAGTCTCTAAACCAAGAGGTAGAGGATTTCAAGAAACATCTGCTTGTAATTGATGAATGCCAAGTCCATGATGCGTACGAGGTATATTAGCATTATTAGTAGGAGAATCATCATCATCATCATCAAGCAAATATTCTTGTATATTAAGTATAATTTCATTTTGTATATGATTTTCAATTAAAAATGACATAAATTTATAGAATCAATACATACCCAAGCTCTATCATGTTGATCAAGTGGTGGTGCATGCTCAAAACTACCATACTCGGCCTCATGTTCAATACATTCTAAACGTGGTCTTTGATATGTGCCATAGCAAAAACTACACCAACATATAATATGCTCTTGATAGTAAAAATCATCATAATTCCTATGAGAGGACACATGTGAAGATATCATTGCATGGATAGGAGGTGGTGGAGTACCCTCTAATTGATCAGAATTTGATTATAATATAACAATAAAAATACATATGTCAATCATGTATGTATTCATCAAATATAAGAATTAAAAGTTTGATATACTTACAATAAGTAGTCCTTGCACAATTAGGAGGGGGTGGAGTTCCCTCTGATTGATCAGAATCTGATTGTGTAGCAAATAAAGGTACAAGACATTAATAATCTAATTATTTACATACATACACATTCACATATAGACATTTACACATACACACATATTCACATATACACATACACAAATACACATTTTGACATATAAATACACATATAAAACTATAAATGTATGATGTGTGTATGTATGTATGTATGTATATGTGGATGTATGTGTGTGTATCTATATGTGTAGGTATGTGTATGCATATATGTGTGTGTATGTATATGTGTATGTGTGGGTATGTATGTATGTATGTATGTATGTATGTATGTATGTGTAAGTGTATGCATATGTGTATGCATGTATGTGTGTGTAGGTATGTGTATGTGTAAGTGTGTGTATATGTGTATATGTATGCATGTGTGTGCATATATGTATGTGTGTGCATATATGTATGTGTGGGTATGTACTTACTATGTATGTGTATGTATGTATATGAGTATGCATTTATGTGTGTGTGTATGTGTATGTGTATGTGTATGTATGTATATGTGTATGCATTTATGTGTGTGTGTATGTGTATGTGTATGTATGTATATGTGTATGTGTATGTTTATGCATGTATGTGTGTATATGTGTATGTGTGGGGTATGTATTTATGTGTAAGTGTATGCATATGTGTATGTGTATGGGTATGTGTATGTGTATGTGTATGTGTATGTGTATGTGGATGTGTATGTGTATGTGTGGGTATGTATATATGTGTAAGTGTATGCATATGTCATATGTGTATGCATGTATGTGTGTGTATGTATGTATATGTAAGTGTATGTATGTATGTGTAAGTGTATGTATATGTGTATGTGTATGCATGTATGTGTGTGTATATATGTATGTGTGTGGTTATGTATTTACTATGTATGTGTATGTGTATGCATATATGTGCGTGTATGTATATGTATATGTGTATATGTGGGTATGTATGTATGTGTAAGTGTATGCATATGTGTATATGTATGCATGTATGTGTAAGTGTATGTGTATGTGTAGGTATGTGTATGTGTAAGTGTGTGTTTATGTGTATATGTATGCATGTGTGTGTGTATATATGTATGTGTGGGTATGTATTTACTATGTATGTGTATGTATGTGTATGTATGTGTATGTATGTATATGTGTATGTGTATGCATTTATGTGTATGTGCATATATGTATATGTGTATGTGTATGCGCATGCATGTATTTGTGTGTGTATGTGTATGTGTGGGTATGTATGTATGTGTAAGTGTATGCATATGTGTATGTGTATGCATGTATGTGTATGTGTATGCATGTATGTGTATGTGTATGTGTATATGTATGTGTATGTGTGGGTATGTATGTATGTGTAAGTGTATGCATGTGTGTGTGTATGTATATGTAAGTGTATGTATGTATGTGTAAGTGTATGTATATGTGTGTGTATGCATGTATGTGTATGCATGTATGTGTGTGTATGTGTGTGCATATCTGTATGTGTATCTATATGTATGTGTGTGTGTCTGTATATGCATGTTTATAAATTTAAAGTTTTTTTTCTATAGTCTGATTCTTTTTTTTTGTTTGAGATTGAAAGAACAGAAGATATTGTATGGTAGAACAAAATTAGAGAAGACCTAACATATCACATGAGATGTGTCAATATTTTCACAGATAGCTACGCCTTCAGGAATCATTTCCTCAACAGAAGGTATACAAATTAATAGTTTATATTAGTGACTTATAATTCTCATATGTTTTATATAACATGTTTTATATTTAATCTATGTATTTTTGTTTCATTAAATAAAGGCAGTTGCAAAGAAGAGAGTTGAGTTTGGTCATACATCACACTGAGGCCAAATGGGCCATCATGGTTTTGTAGCTACATTTGCACGTATATGTATTATTGAAACTATATTTTTTATTTTATTTAAAACACTAATCATTTTTTCTTTTGTTTCAATGTAGCGAAAGGATTATGGTCAATATCCTATGAAAAAGGAAATCGATTTTGCTACACATTGTGGATATCGACGTCTGACTAAGTACATGCAAGATCATCCAAATGTTTTTGTGAGTATTAGTAAATTTCATATATTTATTTTATTTTTATTGATGTTTTATATGTTTTATTTATTTATTTATATTATATGTAATACATGAGTATTATGGAGAGGCAAATATGGATGAGGTGGAGAGACAGACATAGACGAGATGATCTCGATCATCACGGAGTGCTCACACCTCTACCCATGATGCCACTACATATACATCAGATCATGTGGATGATAATGATGATGACTTGCAAGATGATGTGGATGAGGATGATCATGATGATTGATATATTACATTGGATATATATTTTACATTGATATACATACTTTTTTATATCTATATATTTTCTCATTTCAGTTATGTTTTGAATTGTGTCTATGGTACTATTTAATGAAAAGTATTGTTTTAATGATTTTTATTATTGTTTATATTTAACATGTGATTTATTACTTTAATTATTTAATTCATTCATATTATATGTGTGCTTATGTGTATATATGTATGTATGTGTGTATATAAAATGCATGTATGCACATTTAGGTATATATCTATATTTATGTAAGTGTGTCTATATGCATGCATATGCGTGTATTTGTGTGTGTATATATGTGCATATAGATATGTTTTATGCATATACATGTGTGTACATGTTTGTGAATGTGTATTTATGTATATGTGTATGTGTAAGTGTATGTGCGTATGTGTGTGTGCATATGTATGTGTATGTGTGCGTGCATATGTGTGTATGTGTATGTGTATGTGTATAAGTGTATGTATGTATGTGTAGGTATATATGCATGTGTATATGTGTGTATATGTGTGTATGTGTATGTGTATGTATATGAGTGTGTATATGTATGTATGTGCATGTGTATGTGTAAATGTATGTGCATATATGTGTGTATGTATGTGCATGTGTATGTCTAAGTATATGTGCATATGTGTATGTAGTGTATGTGTGTGTACATATGTGCATGTGTATGTGTCTATGTGTATATGTATGTATGTGCATATGTATATGTATGTGTATACGTATGTTGTGTGTGTATGTGTATGTATGTGTGTGTGTATATATATATATATATATATATATATATATATATATATATATATATATATATATATATATATATATATATATATATATATATATATATATATATATATATATATATATATATATATATATATATATATATACATATATGTATGAGCATGCATATGCATGTGTGTGTGAATGTGTATGTGTGTGTATGTGTATGTGTAAGTGTATGTGCATATGTGTGTGTGTGTGTGCATATGTATATGTGTGTATATGTGTGAGTGTGCATGTTCATGTATATGTGCATATGAACAAGTAAGTGTGCATATGTTAATTAATGAAAATAAAACAATTTAAATGATATACAAACAATGAAAATTGTACTTGAAATAATTAGCCATATTTTATGCTTGGTGGACTTCTTGAATAACCTGCAATAAAGAGAGACAGAGATCAACAGAGAGAAGGAGAGAGAGAGAGAGAGAGAGAGAGAGAGAGAGAGAGAGAGAGAGAGAGAGATTGATGTTGGAAATTAGGTAGGCCCATAACTACAAATTTTTGGTATTAGAGCTCAGACCACCAACAAAAATCAACTTAACAATGGTTGAGGACAACTCACAAGTGACCATAAGCCATCCTTATATAGGTTTTTAAAACCCATGCAAAAAATTTCAAGAAAAGATGATCGCCTGCTTTATTTTAAGTTGATTGTTGTTTTTGCTTTATTTTATTGTAGCTTTTTGTATGGCTAAAACTATCGCTAAAATTAGCTTTTAGTTGCCAAGTTTTATCAAGTTTTTCTCCCACATTTGATCTCTGATGATTGAATATCCTACACCATTAGATAGCTCTCATCAAGCTCTACAAGATAGGATCATAGAAAATTTACCCAAATTTTGTGCCAAAAATGACTAAGTACAAAAATTAGGGTTTTTGTCCTAATAGGAATTTGGACTAATGTGACATTGTTTTCAAACAATTGAAAGAGAAAGAGGTAGAAAGAAGGGGAGAGAGAGACAATAAGAGAGAGAGAGATTCATAAAGAGATTGCTAGAGCTTGTATGCGCAATGTAGATCTGAACATTGGAGAGCTCTTCGATCAGTTGCACATAAAATGACGATCAAAGAGTGATGCGAAGTTTTTTTTTTACTTTTATCAAACTTTACCATCACATAAGCAATGTAGAAGCGTCGTTTATGTGATAATGCAATTCTTGGAATAGTGATGCCTAGCTACATCGCATAAGTGATGCAAATTAGCATCACATATGCGATGCTCCCATTTTAATCACATAAGCGATGCTAGAATGGCGATGCTCTCTTGAATGTCTCTACAAGCATCCGAAAGAGCGTTAGAAATAATGTCAAGATTAAGGTCGCTTAAATGATTGTGTGCACTCGACACCAGATCTGACGAAATTTACGATCATGTAGCAATGAAAATGTGTCTCGTTAATCATCGCTATGCACCTGTATTCCTTGTAGTGTTTGTGAAGTATTTTCAAGAGTACTTGGTGCTTTCCACTACTCCATTTGATCAAGGATAATATGGTGAACTAAACTTTTGTCTAACATGATTGTGATTTCTAACCTCTTTAGCAATTTAATTTTAAATATGAGTTCCTCCATCTGAAACTAGCTTCAAAGTTTGTCGAGAGTCTGGGAATAATTCCCTTAGAAAAAACTTAGCTACTAATAGTGTGTGTTGAGGGAGAGTCAAGTAAAAAGAAGAAAAGAAGAAGGCAACGAAAGAAGCAACTTCACTAAATAGAAATATCTGAAGGTATATCTCTGCAAGAAGCCCCGCAGGGGCGCAACACCCATCTCTGCACAGAGCCCCGCAGGGGCACGCATCAGGCATCAATGCGAATCATCCAGGTCCTGCACGGTGGAAGAAAGTAAACAGGCTCAAAGCAATACAACGGGGTCACATGTTTGCAACCAGGACAAATCAGAGAACAACAAGCAAGATATAGGTCACTGGTGGCGTGCGTGGCAACCCAACTGAATACAGCAACCCAGATATGTGATATACGGAATACCAAGGGGCAAAAACAGAAGCAAAGGGCATACATCGGACAAAATAAGAAATTCTCTAACGGTCCTTATTGCTTCTTCGACCACTGGGTGTGTGTATTCAGAACTCTTAAAGTAAGCCAAAAACAGAAGCAAAGGACAAACCTCGGATAAGATACCCAATTGTCTAACAGTCCTTATTGCTTCTTCAACCACTGGAGGTGTGCAGACAACAAACCGAGGACAACAAGCAAAGCCTGTCAAGGGACGACAGAGACGAAGAGGGGGAGAGTGTTGCAGAGCTAAAGAGAGCACAAAGCAGAGAAAAAGACGGGCCCCAAAATTTTTCCAATTTGGACATCATATTTTTGTATCATAACCATTCTTGTAATATATTTTCCGTTGTAAATGCACTAGAGGAGTCCTCTAGATGCATCCCCACAGAAGATTAGAGATTTACCCATGTAAAATAGTAGGAAATTAGTCTTTTAGTAAATAAAGTTCCGGTCTCTTGTGTGAAAGGACCATTTTTAGGGCACAAGTATATAAGTCAAATGTGACTCTTTGTAAAGGACTTTTTGCCATTGTGAGAATAGAGAGCACAGAAATTCGAATTTGTGTCTTCTTCACTTTGTATCTTCTTCTCTGTGAGCTTGTATGCATGTGTATTGCTTGGAAAGAGTGCTTGTGAGTGTTGTCTATCCATGAAAGTGTTTATTTGTTGTAGGTAAGGTGTGTGCGAAGTGTAGGAAGTGCTGAAGTGTAGGAAGGTATTTCCCGCGACTCAGTATTTTGCTCATAACTTGAAGTAGGAGCATCAGAGTGAAACCACTACCATTGGATGCGTCTTCTTGAGAGCTTCGAAATGCATATGCTATTCGCTATATTTGGAGCTCATAGCAGGGAGAAAAGTCCAAAATACTGACGGCTGCTGCACCAAGTATCGTGACACCATGACCATCAGTTGAAGCTTGTTTGGATAAGTCTTTGCCTTGTTTACACTCTTTGAGTAGTTCATTTGCATTGATCATCACATGATTGCATGTCCTCATACACTCGGCTAGGTTTGTATACTCTTTGGATTGATATTTAAAAGCGTGTATCCCCACTATATGCACTTGAGAGGGGATTGAGGTATAATCTCTTTCTCCGCAAGTCCCTAAGTTGGTACTTAGGTCAACACAGTGTGTTAGCATGCTTTAGATCCCAAGCTTTAGTGCATCTAGTTGCATTGTTAGTGCAAGTAATAAATAATGTGAGTTCTTGTGTTCCTATGATAGGCTGGAGAGATAGGACGAATGAAATATATACACCATTTGTGGAATGGCTTCAAAGGAAAATTTGGTTGAAGAGGGAAATGATGGCAAGGGAAAGGCTCTCCCATCCTTTGGTAGGTATCATAGAGTTTCACCTATTGATGCACATCCTTGTGCAATGTTGACCACCATAATCCCAATTGCGAATCTTTTTTGGTAATGAGGTTATACCAAAATGATCTCTTGTGGATCTTGAATGGGTTTCCGTAATGGATGCATGAACTTCATGAGTTGGCATGCACTGTAGCCAAGCTCTAGTAATATTATTGTAGTATAATTGGTAGAACATCAAACTAAATCTCCTATTATGTATACCCGACCGCTACTTGGAAATCTTAGTCATTGTTATAGGTACAGCTTCATTGTTTAGAAAAGAATACATAATTTCATACTAAGTGGTGGGTATTGCATATTATGTTTCACAATGCAGTGTCTTAGCCTATTAAACATCATCACAATAAAGCATTTGAATTGTTAATGCTATAACCTATTTCCAATGAACCATGGGGAAAATTTATATGGGTTTTATTATTCCTATGATTTCCTCTTATAAGGATATGATTTGGAAAATTGTTGATAGATTTAGTTGACATGCAAATTTCCTTCCACGTAAAAAGACATTCTCTACACCTCAAGCTGCTAAGTTATCTATTAAAACTATCTTTATGCATCATGGCTTTCCTAAAGTTATTCTATCTAATCATGATGTTCTTTTTTTTTTGGGTTGCATTATTTCATAATTTAGGTTCAAAAATAGATTTCAATTCTACATTTCATCTTGAAAGCAATGGGCAAAGTGAAGCCACAAATAGCACTATTCTTGATTTATTGCATTTTTATTGACTAGATGATCCAAATAATGGGGATGAGAAATTACCACTACTTCAATTTGCTTACAGTAACACAACACATACTACAGTTAGTTGTGCAGCTTTTGCCATTATTTATGATAAAATCCTTCCCATTCTCATGTCACTGACTCAAATTGATATTCCTATGGCTGATTCCATTGCTCAAGTTTCACATTTCTATACTTCATGAAGTTCGAAGACACATTAAAAAGAGCTAAAAATGTTACACTCAAAATGTTAATAAGAAAAGAGAAGCTAAAAAATTTAAGGAAAATGATTTGGTATGGTTTCACATCATTAACGATGATTGAAAAACATCATACAACATCCTAAAGTTAAAATTGAACCACAATACTATGGAACATTTTGCATTATCCAAAAGATATAAGAAAACTCTTCTCGATTAGATACGAAATCTAATTAGAATATACAAAAATATTTTCATATTAGTCTATTAAAACCATTTGAAGGAGCTCTACCAATCACTCATATTAGCATTTGCTTTTCTACATATCATTCAAAATCACATTAAATGAATTTACTATCCAATCTTCCATTTCCATGCATGTGTTTCAACATGGAACATGCTTATTATTCAACAAGGGACATGTGACTGACCATCCATGTCTATCCTCTTTCTTATTGATTGAGATCAGTTGCTTTTCCAACTAGTGGGATGTTATCATTTATGTAATGCTCAATAAGTGGAGTTTAATTTATTGAGGTTTTCATGTGATTTATTCATTCATTTAGTAGTTGAAGGTTTATGAGGGTGTGGACATATTCAGATGCATTGGGCATGATTAGAAAAAATATATTTTCTATATATTTTTTGTAAAAAAAGGACATATATAGAAGGTTGAGCCTATATAGTTTTTAAAATAGTGGTTGAAGAGATAAGGATCACTATAGAAACTGACTTTTGTAAAAAAATCTAAGGTTCACCATAAAAGTGTTGGAGTTTGAGGTCTACAGAAGCATGCGAACAACACAAGGAAGAAGAAGAAGCTTAGAGCACAACACACAATACTGTATGTATTACCAAGAGAATGTGCAAAGATAAGTAACCAACCCATTAGGGTTCTAGGCATATATACAAGTCAGGGGAAAAAACCTCCTAAGGAGGGAAAAAAGTGCCCTGATGGTCATAGTGTGTTCACACACATCACTACCAAAATATATCAACGAATACCCCCTGGGAATGATGGGGTGAACAAGGAGCTAGCACTCATGTATAAGGAAGTGCCAATATATGTGGTATCAATCCACAAAAGGAAGTAAGACCAAGCTTCAAACTTCTCACTAAGTAGAGCCTTTGTGAAAACGTCTGCAACGTTCTCTTGTGTGGGCACATATGCCAAATTGATCTCTCCAACAGAGAACCTTTCCCTAACATAATGATAGTGCACTTGAATGTGCTTAGTGTGAGCATGGAGCACAAGGTTCCTTGCAACTGCCAGTGCGCTCTGACTGTCAGTAAAGATGGTGGTGACAAAAGACTGACCAACACCCGAATCAGCCATAAGGCGTTTGAGCCACACTCACTCAATAGTCATTGTGAAAGTTGCCCTACACTCAGCCTCACAACTAGTAGGGGCCACCATAGGCTGCTTCTTGTTGAACCAAGATATGCATGAGCTACCAAGCATGAGTGTCATAGCAACCAGCCTAGTCAGAGTCCAAAAAAGCATTTAAATATGTCGGTAGTGATTTCCCCTTGGGAAAAAACAATCCAAGTAACCGGGTACCACTCAAGTAGCAAAAGATGCACTTAACCGCCTGCCAATGCTTGACACCTGGGCAATGCATAAACCTGCTCATTTGTGATACAACAAACTGAATGTCTAGCTGAGTAATGCATAATTAAATGAAGCTTCCAACAACCTACTGATAGACAACAACATCAAAATGCATATCTAGCATCATGAAGACTCAACCATAAACTTGTTTCCATAGGGTGGTAATAGGTTTGTAGTCTTCAAGGCCAAAATGCTACAATAATGTGTTAATATATTTTGTTTGACACAAAGCTATTCCACCATCAACTTGCATAAATTGAATGCCCAAATAATGATGCAAATGCCCCAAATCTGACATCTCAAATGAGGCATGCAAATCAGCCTTAAAATTAGCAATATGCTTCTCATTAGGACGAGTGAATAACATGTCATCAACATAGACAACAATGATCAGAAGCACATCATTTGCACACTTAACATATAAGCTGCTCTCAATTGGACTTTTCTCAAAACCATGTGCAATCAAGTAGGCATGTATCTTTTCACACTAAGCACGTGGTGCTTGCTTCAAACCATATAATGCCTTTTTCAACATGCACACTTTGTTTTCATGTTATCTCTATACAAAACCATGGGGCTGAAAGCATACACTTCTTCATGCAAGTCGCCATTTAAAAAATGCAGTTCTAATGTTCAACTAATGTACGTTCCAACCATGATGAGTTGCAAGTGCATAGATGCTACAAATAGTAGTCATTTTGCATGTATGAGCAAAGGTCTCATCAAAATCAATGCCTCTTTATTGAGCATAACCTTTTGCAACATGTCTAGCCTTATACCTATCATATGTTCCATCAGGCTTATGCTTCAACTTGTATACCCACTTAGTGCCAATGGCCTTCTTGCCACGAGGCAAGTCACATAAAGACAAGGTACCATTTTTCATAATACCATCATATTCTGATTGCATAGTAGTCATCCAATTTTCTAAATTTTGTGCTTTATCAAATAAAAGAGGCTCATTCTCGTCACAAAGACTAGAGGTAGCCATAACGTAGCAATTTGATGCAAAAGAAGCACTATATGATCATGAGCGAGCACAATATGATAGAGGTGCATCTAATTTGTCATCTCACAAAGTCTACAACAGCCATTTAGGCATAGACTTTGCCTCCTCTATATCAAAACTCTCATCAACAAGTGCATCATGTAAATCTACATCAGAAATGGAATGATTTGCATCATCATGTGGGACCTACAAAGGTTGAGAAATTACCTCATAAGGGCTAGTACTAGACTATCCACCTATAGAAAGAGGCAGCAAAGTATCATACATATCTTTGGAGCTAATGTCTCCTTAGTACATGAAAGTAATGGCCGAATTACATCTTCCACAAAAACAACATCACGGCTAAACAAAATGTGGTTAGTCTATGGATGATACAAGCGATAGCCTTTGCTTTCAGAATTGTACCCAACAAAAATACATTTCATTACTTTATCATCCAATTTCTTGCATTGTTGTTCAGGCACCAATGCATATACTAGAAAAGCAAAGACACATAGGTGAGCAACAGATGACTTGCGACCATGCCAAGACTCATATGGAGTGATAAATTGCAATGCTTTAGTGGGACACCTGTTAAGTACATATGTTGCACACATAATAGCCTCAAGCCAAAAACTATGTGGTAGCCTTACTCTTGACCATACACGTCGCCATCTCCGTTAATGAATTGTTCTTCCTTTCTACAACTCCATTCTATTGAGGTGTATACGGCACTATACATTGATGTTTTATCCCTCGATTAGAATAGAGGATGCCCATTTTACATGCTGACAGATTTTTAGCCAAAACCAAAAACTATTTGAAGCACACAAACATTTTAGACTTTGGTTTTAATGGATATATCCATGCATGTTTGGAAAAATCATCAATGAAAGTCACAAAGTAAAGGTAGTTCGCAAAAGAGGGTGTTTGCATAGGACCACAAACATCACTGTGAAGAAGTTGCAATTGTTTAGTAGCTCGTATTGAACCATCTTTTGGAAGGAGGAATGTTGCATTTTGCCCAAAATATAGCCTTCATAGACATATTTACATAGGTGCCTCAAGTTTGGGCAGAGAGCACACCATTTCACATTTTTGGGGGCATAGAAAACTAGCAAAATTTAGATGACCAAAGCGTGCATGCTAAAGCTTTGCATATGACATAGCCTGAGAATCTTGAACTGCACATGTTGAATCATTCACAAATTTTGCATAATCTGTGAGCTTATACAACCCATCACATAAAATGCCACAAGCAATAATGATGTTGCCATTTGACATATTATGAACTATACATTTGTCATCAACAAATTTCACAAACAAGGCAATCTTGGTTAATGTTGAAATTGATAACATAATTTTCTTTATCCCTAGCACAAATAAAGCATCCGACAATGTAAAAGATCTACCATCAGCAGTAGTCAGAATGATCTTACCAACTCCCATAATAGGATAAGAGGATTTGTTGGCACATGTGCCTCTGTAGGGGAAGGCTCAAGTGAAGTGAAGAAATTCCGCTCCGAGGTAATATGTTTGGTTGCCCCACTATCAAAGTATCAAACATTGAGTATACTGCAGACATACACTATTTATGAGAAGATGGGTCATAACTGCAAATAGTAGTAAATGCCCATTCTTCATTCTGCAAAAGATTTGCAGACTCTGATTTGGGTGTAGAGGAGTCTACAACAACCATTCCGACCTCTTTTTTCCTTGTCTCTTGTGTAGCCAATTTTGGACAACTCTTCATGACATGATCATTTCCTTTATAGTATTTGCAAAAAAATTCTGCTTTTCTATTTTCTTTTCATCTTTTGTCATCCTTCTTTGATTGTGCACAATTAGTAGATTTTGGCTTACTAGTAGATAAGCTCCATTTACTTTGCCCTTTTGACTAGCCAAGTAAGGTTGATCTACAACATGCATAATGGACATGTTCTGCCTAGAGTGATCTTCCTGCAATAGAATAGAGACTAACTCCTCAAACGTTAAGGCATTTGGATTGCCTTTCATCATCAATTCAAAGAGTAAAAGCAAAACTCTAATATGAATATGGAAGACCATTCAAAACAATCTGCACAAGTGAACTGTATAGCAAGATTTCATCAATAGAAATCAAGTGCTCCTTCATATCTTTGATATTTGTCAAAAATCTATCTATGGAATCTCCTTCATTCATGTGCTCACTCTCTAACTATTTCCACAAGTAAGCAACACGAGTCTCACTCCTTGCCTGGTATAAAGTGGTAAGTGTATCCCAAGAATCCTTTGTTGTTCTGCAGGAGAGAGTGTGAGGAATAATAGCACGTTGAGAGACAAGGCTATCAATGTATATGCCTGAGCATCTATACCATCCCAAAAAAGTTGCCTTGCAATCGGTGCAGTAGGAACCACCACACGAACAAGAACCTGAAGAACATCATCTTCAATGCCATCTGCATCATGTTCAGCAACTATATTTGCAATTGTAGTAGGACATTTTTCAACACCCTGCACAATATTCCACTGTCCTTTTGCAACCAATACATGACATATCATATATGCTTAGAATGGGTAATTGGTACCATCCAACTTATCCTCAACAGCCTCCATACCAAATATACAACTGCTATTAGCCATGGCCATTGACTAAAATACCATGATGTAGAAAAATGATTGTATCTCAAAAAGTTGAATAGAACTACCTTGTCAAGTTTTGCTAAATATGTAGTTGACTTTAAGGCACTTATATTGACAAATTGAAACCTATATATATATTTGGCACAAAAAGATGAAATTATCTGCACAAGCATTGCGACAGTGCATTCGGAGGTTGAAAGGAGCTTAGATCGCGATTTCGACAACACACAACAAAGCTATTTTAAACTCTGAATCGCTTTGAGAATACTCACCAATTTTTCTGCGATTATGAGACTATGACGGGAGGGGTGTTGATGATGTGGAGAATGAGTTCTCCTATGCACAACGACAACATGTAGTGAACCCTTGTATGTCTAGAACTTGGATAAATAGTTGCACATTAGATAGCTTGCTGCTCTCAATAGAAAACTCAGATGGACCTTTGCCTTTAGTTAATCAAAATAGACAAAGAGACTCTTCTAAAAAGCTATAAATGAATTAATTTGGACAAGTTTTGATTAGGAAACACAACTGACAAAGATATACTACCTGTCCACACAAGTATGCTAAAGGATTGAACTTCACTCTCGGATTGATAACTCCCTGAATATATATCCTTTCAAGAACATATTTGCGATACACAAAGTACACAAAAATAGCTTTCCAAGAAGCTAAAAATCTAGTAATTTGGATGAGTTTTGGTTAGGAAACTCAATTGACCAAAATATACCACCTGCACACACAAGTATACTAAAAAACTAGACTTCACTCTCTGACAGTTATCTCAGAGAATATAAATATTTTGGGTGACATATTTGGAACAGAGAAATTACATGCAAAAAGCTTTCCAAGAAGCTAAAAACCAACCAATTTGGATATGTTTTGGTCAGGAAACTTAACTGACTAAAATAGACTACCTGTCTACATAGGTATGCTAAAAAATTGGGCATCACTCTTTGACTGATATTTCACAGTATATATAAGCTTTGAAGGAGATAAGATCAAGAAAGTACACAAAATAAGCTTTTCAATGAGTGTTTAAACAAAAGAAATGGTTACATATACACTGAGATATGCGCTTCACAACAGAGCTATGTACAAAATGACATGTGGCTAGAAGGATTCTACAGGAAGACAAAATGACAAAATGACAAGATCCTGTTGAGTGTGTGTAGAAGTGCGAGAGACACACAAGAAGCAAACACAAGGAGCACAAACGCAGCAAGACACACGGAGAAGACGATGGCTGGAATAGCTCTCTCTATTGATCGATGAACTGAACTGAAGTAAGAGCTGAATAATATCCCTAAGTACAAAGTACCACCACATATGAGAGTATCAAGTATGTGGTAACATGGGGAAAAAACCTCTAGCTAGCACTATAGTAAAAAGTGCCCATGTATAGGGAAAAGGTTCACATCAAAGCTACACGAGGAACACATAAGTGTAACAAACCCCCCTGGAGCAAATGATGTGAACACATACAGGGAGTGACAGATCAGCCCCCACAAGGTAATAAGCCTAAAGCTTTGCGAAAAGCTTCAAACTTTTCCCGTGGAAGAGCTTTGGTGAATATGTCTGCCACATTATCTTGTGTAGGCACATATACCAAATCAATATCTCCTGCATGAAGGCGCTCTCTCACATAGTGATAATGCACCTCAATATGTTTGGTCCGTGCATGAAACACTGGGTTTCGTGCAACAGCCAAAGCACTCTGACTATCTGTGAGAATATGTGTAGCAGCATCAATCTCCATGCAAAGATCCATCAATAGGCGTCTCAGCCATATACACTCCACTGTAGCTATGAAAACTGCCCTGTACTCAGCTTCACAACTCGATGTCGCCACTGTAGGTTGCTTCTTACTCAACCAAGATATGCATGAGTCTCCAAGGAAAAAGCAATTACCACTAGTGGACACGTGAGTATCATAACAACCAGCCCAATCACTATCTGTAAAAGCGTGCAAGCATGGCTGAACATCTGAGCCATAAAAGAGACCTAAGCTCAAAGTGCCTCGAAGATATCTAAACACACGTTTCACCGCTTGCCAATGCTTAGTGCCAGGGCTATGCATGAATCGACTCAACTGGGAAACTGCATACTGTATATCCGGCCTTGTGTTGCATGTATATATAAGACATCCCACAGCCTGCTGATAAAGAGAAGTGTCAAATGCATCACTGGAATCCTCAACTGAGAATCTAAATCTGTCTCAACTGGTGTGGAAACTGGCTTGCAATCCTCAAAGTCAAAACGCTGAAGTAGTTTTTCAACATACTTTGCTTGATGCATAACAATTCCCCCCTCAACGGATACAAACTGGATGCCAAGATAGTAGCTCAAAAGACCAAGATAAGTGACATCAAAAGTATGCTGCAAATCAGCCATAAGAATGTCAAGTTTTGCATCACATGACCGAGTCAAGAGTATGTCATCAACATAAAGAACAAGCACTATAAGATCAGCCCCATTTTTGCGTACATAGAGTGTGCTTTCAATCGGACTACATGTGAAGCCAAGAGCAATCAAGTGCTTATGTATTTTGTCATACCATGCACGTGGAGCTTGCTTGAGACCATACAAAGCTTTATGCAAGCGACAAACCATATGCTCTTTCCCTTTCATAGCAAATCCAGGAGGTTGCTTCACATAGACCTCTTCTTGCAAATCTCCATTCAAGAAGGCTGTTTTTATGTCCAATTGATGCACTTTCCAACCTCGATGGGCAGCCAATGCAACCACGGTACGAATGGTAGTCATGCGTGAAGTAGGTGCAAAAGTTTCCTCATAGTCAATGCCATATTGTTGCGCATATCCTTTGGCAACCAATTTAGCTTTGTAGCGATCAATGCTACCATCAGATTTTCTCTTAATCTTGTAAACCCACTTTGTACCAATGGCATTCTTTCCTTTTGGCAATTCACATAACTCCAAAGTACCATTCCTATGTATGGAATCCATTTTTGATTGCATAGCACTCATCCATTGTGGATTGTCACATGCATCTTCAAAAGAAAGTGGCTCTTCATTACATGCTGTAGCAATAAGAGAATAATCCACAAAATTACTTGATGCATGGTGAGAGCTTGACCTTGTTCTACCAAGTAAAGGTGCACTCAATTGGCTGTCCTGCAAAGCTTGTTTCAGCCACTTTGGCATAGATTGTGCACTCTTGATAGACATGCGTTCATTATGTAAAACATCTTCAATATGTACATCATGCGTGGGTTGAATTTCATGCTCAGTTTCAGCCATATTTTGTCGCATATGTTCAGCCATATGTGGTTGGAAATTTCCAACAGTATTGACATTTTTTGGCTGAATTTTTTCAGCCATGTTTGGCTGAAAATTATCCACATTTTCAGCCCTATTTGGCTGGAATTTTTCAGCCCTTTGAACCTTAGTTGGGTGGTCTACATGGCCATAGTCAAGCGCACCATTTTGGAACAAAGGCATGAGTGTATCGAACACATCTTGTGAGCTAACTGTTGGCAATTTTTTGCATTCAAGTAGAGGGAAAACTGAATTTTTAGCAAATACCACATCTCGACTCACAATAATTGTGTTCGTCAATGGATGGTACAACCGATATCCCTTACTTTCAGCACTATAACCAACAAATATACATTTCTTTGCCTTGTCATCAAGTTTGTGACGTTGTTGTGATGGCACAAGAGCATATGCCAAACAACCAAACACACGCATATGACTAACCATAGGCTTATGACCATTCCAAGCCTCATAAGGAGTGATGACTCTCAATGCTTTTGTAGGACAGCGATTCAACACATAATTTGCACACATGACCGCTTCCATCCAAAACTTATGAGGAAGATGCTTTCCTTTAACCATACATCGTGCCATTTCAAGTAAAGTTCTATTTTTACGCTCGGCAACACCATTTTGTTGAGGTGTATATGGCACCGTACATTGGTGTGAAATACCTCTTTCACGAAGAAAAGCATTAAACTCATGTGACATGTACTCACCACCACGATCCGTGCGTAGAGTCAAAAGCTTTTGTGAAGAAAAATTTTCAGCCATAGCTAAAAATGCTTTGAAGCAAGAAAATACCTCATTCTTTGCTTTCATAGGATACACCCATGTATGGCGAGTAGCATCATCAATGAAGGTAACAAAATATACATGCTTCCCAAAAGATGGAGTCTTGACCGGACCACATACATCACTATGAACAAGTTGCAATTTTCTTGTAGTGTGTGTGTGACTATCTTTTGGAAAAGAAGCATGATGCATTTTTTGAAGAATGCAACCTTCACATGCATGCTTTTCAATGGACTCAAGTGTAGGCAAGCCAATAACCATGTCCTTCTTTTGCAAGTAGAGCAAACTATTGAAGTTTAAATTACCAAAACGAGCATGCCAAAGCTCCATTTCAGCCATGGAAGAAGTATGAGCAACCAAGGCATTCGAGGCAGCCCTCTTGTATGTATCCATGCGATACAAACCATCACATAATGTACCGGACATCACGATAACATCGCCATTGCTGAAATCATGAACCATACACTTATCATCAACAAAGTGTACATGAAGTCCAGCTTTGGCAATCAACGGAACTGAAATTAAGTTCTTCTTGATACCGGGCACATACAATGCATTTTTCAAGAGAATCACACCTCCATTTGCAGCCGTAAGCTCAATTTCTCCTACTCCAATGATAGGATAAGAGGCATTGTTTGCACACACCACATGTCCTCCTTTAGGTGCATCTTTCAAAGAGGCAAAAAATCTTTTGCATGATGTTATGTGCTTTGAAGCACCACTATCAAAGAACCAATCCGAATCAGCCTCACTCACAACCATACATTTAGAATGTAAAGAAGCATCATAATAACATGTAACAACACATGCCCAAAAATCTTGAGCCATGTTAGCTTCATCATTCTTTGCATTTGCTGAATTTTCAGCAATAAACATGCCCGATTCCTTCTTCTTTTGCATTGCGTTTAGCAAGCTTTCTACACTCATCAATAGTATGACCAACCTTCCGACAATATTTGCATCTCTTCTTCTTTTGCAAATCACCATCATTAGAGGAATGAGTGGAAGAGGAAGCTTGAGGCTTTGGTTTTGATGAACCAAAATCTGAACCATACTTGCTTTTCCCCTTTTGTGAGATAGCAAGTGCTTGCGTTCCTTCAATCAAACCACTCCTATTCACTCTAGATTGCTCTTCTTGCAAAAGAAGAGACACAACCTCATCAAATGCATACATATTAGGATTTTCTTTTGCAACCAAACAAAGTGTAGTAGCAAAGCTTTGAAAAGATTCTGGTAATCCTTTCAACAATGTAGAAATGAGTGATGCATCCGGAATGATCTCATTTATGTTTGCCAATTGCTCTTTCAAGTCCTTGATGCGTGTCACATACACATCCACTGACTCATTTTCAGCCATACATACATCCTCAAGTTGCTTCCTCAAGTATGCAACACGTGCTTCATTACGCACAGCATACAAAGAAGCAAGAGTGTCCCATGCCTGTCGTGATGTAGAACATGACCAAATGTGTGGAACTATATGACGCTTCACTGAAAGCGCAATCAAAGCATGAGCTTGAGCATCTTTTCCATCCCATCTAAGCTGCTCCTGTGTAGGTGGAGAAGGAGAAACCACTGTACTCGAATAAGAAGCTCCATCTGTGACAGTAGACTGTGAAGTAGAAGCACCTGCCGGTCTTCGATCTACATCTGCCACTATGTTCCAAAGTTGTTTTGCAACAAGAACGTGCTTCATCATGTAAGACCACATCGGATAGTTGGTCCCATCAAGATTATCTTCAGCTTGAAGCATGCCAAACAAGTCATTGCTGCCCGCCATTTCACTAAGGAACAAGAATGTGACAAAATCTTCACTTCGACGAAAACTGAAATGAGTGCTGAAATTTCAGCTCACAAACCGTCACTCTGATGGCGATTCTGACTGCACGAATGGCTTCGAAATGGGGGTAAAACCCCAGCGTGCACGCCTGCTCGAAATGTTTCCGGGCTACTGAAATTCACACTTCTATGCTTTGAAGTCGATTTGCACTGTTAAAGTGCGCGCGCGCCGCGACGCGAAAAACCGATACTTGAGAAGAAGTTGAACCTGCTTTGATACCACTGTTGGGTGTGTGTAGAAGTGCAAGAGACACACAAGAAGCACACACAAGGAGCACAAATGCAGTAAGACACACGGAGAAGACGATGGCTGGAATAGCTCTCTCTATTGATCGATGAACTGAACTGAAGTAAGAGCTGAATAATATCCCTAAGTACAAAGTACCACCACATATGAGAGTATCAAGTATGTGGTAACATGGGGAAAAAACCTCTAGCTAGCACTAGAGTAAAAAGTGCCCATGTATAGGGAAAAGGTTCACATCAAAGCTACACGAGGAACACATGTGTAACAGATCCGACTATTGGGAGCTCTTGCCTCTTTCTATCCTTGTTTACAACATGCTCCCACCCCACTTTTATAACCAATGATCATGTGAAGAAGTTTGTGCCTCCTTCTCAACTCACCACTTTCATTTGATTGGCCACTACATGCCACTTACTACAAAGCAGATATTGTATCTTTTACTCATCATGAATTTTGACTAGACTTTTTTTCCTTTTTTTTCTTTTCTCTTCTTTTTCTTTATCTTTATATTTGGTAAATTTATCCAAGCATAGCTCATGTGAAAATGAGCTTGTACATTTATCTTCAACACTCCCCCTCAAGCTCATTTGGGAGTTATTTTCAACCATGTCCTGCAAATTTATCACATCCTTGAAACCTTTGAGTTTAGAAGCATCCAAAAACTTTGTAAACATATATGCAACCTGCTCTTTGGTTCTGATGAACTTTATTATCTCAACACTCTCTTGGCTGAATTTAAATGTTCACTTGTCGGGGCTTGCATAAAATCTTCCAATAGTTCTCCATCATTTGAGCAAATCTTTGTATTTGTGTCCATGGGTTGAGTGAGTGGTTTGCATTCACTCAGTCCAAATCTGAAAAGAACATCCAACAAGTACTTGCTTTGCATCAAGTAGATGCCACTTTTTCCATAAATAACTTCAACTCCTAAAATATATTTTAGCTCTCCAAGATCTGAAATTATAAACTCCTTACCAAGTTTCCTGTTCATATCTTTAATCCCTGTAACATCATTTCCTATTATGATGAGTTCATCGATGTATATGCAAATATATACCTCTCTATTTTCTTCCTTCTTCATGTACAATGAAGGATCGACACTACTTGGGTTGTGTCCACACTTAGTTAGATATTCTACCAATCTCTGATTCCATGTGCTTGGTGCTTGCTTCAAGCCATAAAGTGCCTTTTTCAACCTGCAAACAAAGTCTGGATGATTTTCATCTTCAAATCCAACTGGTTGACTCATGTATACCTCTTCTTGTAGTTCTCCAT
Source organism: Ceratopteris richardii (assembly GCA_020310875.1). Lineage (NCBI taxonomy): Eukaryota > Viridiplantae > Streptophyta > Polypodiopsida > Polypodiales > Pteridaceae > Ceratopteris > Ceratopteris richardii. Next base: position 144,899,228 of record CM035407.1, read on the forward strand.
TTAGAAAATCATTTTTTATGTCGAGTTGATATAATAGAACATTCTTCATTTGATGTAGATGCCTCTAGACCTGAAAACTTTGTGCTTGATTGTTGAACTTATCTTTGATTTGTTCCTGCAAAATCATCACTATCTTCTTCAAGAAACTTTTCCTTTCCTTTATCTTCATACCATGGTCTTAATTCATCAAAGACCACATCTCGCGAGACTCTTACTTCCTTTCTTCTAGGGTTGTAACACTTGTATCCTTTTTTATCCATCGAGTAGCCAATGAAAATGCATTTTTCTGACCTAGGTTCCATCTTTGTTCTAACTTCTTGTGGAATGTTAACAAAGCAAACACATCCAAACACTTTGAGGTGTGTAAGATCAGGTTTCTTATCTAAATATACCTTCTCTGGAGTCAAGTGATGTATTCCCCATGTTGTGCACCTATTCATCAAGTAAATGACAATTGTGGTAGCTTCAACCCAATAGTAAAATGGTACCTTCATCTTGTTGAGCATGCATCTTGCAATTTTAGCAATTTTCCTATTTTTCCTCTCAGCTACTCCATTTTGTTGTGGTGTATACCTATAAGTAAATTGCCTTTTGATCCCATTGTCATGTAGAAAATCTGAAAATTATTTGGAGAAGTATTCTCCTCCACCATCGGACCTTAAGGTTTTGATAGACTTTTCTGTATCTCTTCTCAACTTCAACTTTGAATCTTTTGAATATAGAAAACACCTTTGATTTTTGCTTCATACTAAACAGCCATACCTTTCTCGAGTGATCATTAATGAAGGTGACAAAAAATCTATTACCAGCCATTGATGCCTCTTGAGTTGGTCCACATACATCTATATGTATCAAGTCCAAGACATTTGGGGCCACATAATTGCTCCTCTTGAATGGCTGCCTCGTTTGCTTTCCTAGTTGACAAGCTTCACATAACTCAAGTAGTCCAATGCTATTAAATTTTGGAAGACCTCTTACCACTTCATGTTTGCTCATTTCCTTCAGCTTTGGAATGTTGATGTGTCCTATGCTTTTGTGCCATAAGTCAAGCTCTGAAATCTTCTTTTTCCCACATTGAATGTACATGACCTTTCCATGTGGATGTTGGACGTCCAAAGTGAACATCCTTCCTTCTCTCCTACCTCGAGCAATGACCTTGAAGCCTTCCCTTGGATTCTTTATGAAGCACCCATTCTCATTGAGTATGACATGATAACCCTTCTCTACCATTTGTCCTACTGAAATCAAGTTCTTTGAAATTGTAGGAACATGAAGAACATTAGATAGTACCTTTGCTCTGCTTGTATCTCCAAGACTTATATCTCCAATATGTTCAATCATGTGTTGAGTATCATCACCTGTTTCAACAAATCCTTTTCCAGCTGGTACCTATAGATTAGTGAACAAACTTCCTTGGCATGACATATGGTGACTATAGCCTGAATCAATGTACCATTTGTTGTCATCTTCACAAGAGCTTCTATACTCATGTCTCATTGCAAGTAGTGTGTCCTTGCTTCCTTCACTTGAGGTGCTTGCATAGTTTCTTTGGCTCCTTTGATTGCCTCCATTTGGTCTTCCATTCTTCAGCCAAGAATCACTAGCATAGTGTCCTACTTTATCACAATGATAGCATGTTATACTTTTATGAGAATTGTAGGAGCCTTGGCCTCTTCCTCTACTTCTACCTCAACCTCTTCCTTGTGTGTTTGCATTTGATGCATCCTTGTTATCTTCCGAATTGTTTTGATTGTAGTTAGAGTTGTTGTGACCTCTTTCTTTTACTCTTAAGCCTCCTCTTGAGTTCCTTCCTTTACCTCGACCTGCATATAACATTTGGTTGTGGTTGTCCTTTCCTTTGGGGCCACCAAAGCTAAGCTCTTCTATGACAATATGAGGGATTAGTTGTTCAAAACCTGGACATGCATCTTTCAAGTTAATGGAAGTTATAAAAGGCTTCCATCTTTCATCTTCTCTCAATCCATTGAGAATATAACACACGAGATCTTCAACTTCAACTGTTGTGCCAATAGAAGCTAAAGCATCACTTAGCTCCTTAATCTTCAAATTATATTCAGCTATGGATTGACTCGAACTTTTCTTGATCGTGTTCAACTCATTCTTGAGTTGAAGTTTCCTAGCTTTGGTATTTGTTAAATACATTATTTCAAGAGCTTCCCAAGCATCCTTAGCTTTCTCTAGATGTTGAATATGCCCTACCATGACATTAGTAATGAATTTTGAAATGAGGAACGTGACTCTCCTATTCCTCTCTTCCCATTCTTTTGCTTGCCTCCTTTGGACTTCGATGGTCGTAGCTTGATTGATTTGAGGTTGAGCATCATCACTACTCACAATACTGTTGGAAGTGAGGTAGGCCCTTAGGCTCATGTCATAGGTCCATGGTTCCATAGGTCCAGTATATACAACATTAATACCAGCAATCTTCCATATTGACAAAACATGAACATACCATAACTTAATCATACAAATGATGAGACAAAGATAGAGAAAGAATAGACGTCATGTGTAAGGTGTTACGTAAGCCATCGCTTACTCATAGAATCATATATACCAATGTTCAATGTACAATGTGGGAGCAAAATTCTCAACCATTCTATGTGATGAGAAATAGATGAATGAGTGAATGTACAATGTAACAAACATATTCAGATGTGTGGGCAGTAATCTGAATATACATGAGATGTGTGACCTAATAGGTTATAGAAGAGTGAATATGAGTGACTAAAAGAGGAAGGATTAGTGTGAACGGAAATCCTCAAACTCATGTGAACACACCTTCTCAAACACCTCATAAAATATGCATAAAGCATATACGTACTGTTTCTCTTGTACCTATGCCGAATAGGACTCCTCCTGATATGAACACCACAGCCTCCATAAACTTCAAGTAGTACCTGTGTGCATAAAGAGAATATGTACCTGAATACTTAACATAAGATGTGAATCTTATGTTAATCACCATCTAATGTCTTTGAAGTAGCCCGACATCTTCTGTGTAGAAGACAATCTTCAACCTAACATCTTCTTGTAGAAGATGATCTTCAAATACGCCATGTAGATGGTCCCATCCAATGTCTTTGAAGTAGCCAGGCATCTTCTTGTAGAAGATAATCTTCAACCTAACATCTTCTTGTAGAAGATGATCTTCAAATACATTATGTAGATGGGCGATCCTCACCATCAAGCTGCTAATAATCAAGTCTTCTTGCCATGAACAAGAGATGACCTCCTCTCCATGAGCTAGAGTGTGAGCACACCCTTCATCTTCTCCAAGAAGAATCACCAAGAAGAACTCCATAGCTGCTCCTCAACATGCTTCAAGTTAGCACCATGGCTGCCCCATGTGCTAAATGAAACACCACCTCTACTGAGGTCCAAGCTCTAGAAAGCTTGTGTTGATCCTAGGTGAAGGATGAATAGAAGTGACCCCAAGCACTTCTTATATAGTCTTTGTTGTCCTTGAAAAGCTAATAATAAAGCTAATAAAGCTACGATCTGCGATCGAATAAATCACTTGATCGTATTCTTCAAAAAATATACTCTTTTATCGAACATCGCGTCCATCCGCTGTCATCCGTTGTTTGAATGGTAAAAGCACCAAAAAACTCACGCGAACGGCGTTGCAGGATCGGGGACTTGAACCATGGTCGCCTCTTTGAAAGGCCAATCAACTAGCCAAGGCGCCGGTTGCTTATCTTGGAGGAGAACGTATAAAGACTGCATGCTATGCTTTAGTTCTGGATACTTTTGACCAATAGGACCATTGTTTTCCAACAATCCCCCCTGCAATGGCATATTGGTACAAACTGAACTGAATCTGCAAACTGTCACAATCTGCAAATTACCACAAGCTTCAAATAGCCTTTCACAAGCTTCAAGCTTGTACTTCTGAACTTCAAAACTTGTTCTTCAAAAGTCTTCTTCAAAACTGAATTTGACTTTCCTTTGAAAAATCTGAACTTGCTGAATATGAACCATAATACTTGAGAAAATATGCAAACTAGATATCCAATAGTGTATAAATCAAGCAATCACTTCTTGACAATTGTAGCATGAACTGTCTCTGCACCTGCTATCTCCTGTCTTCAAAAACCTGAAAACATACACTAGGATCCACATATTTGCATTTACCTTCCAAAAAAGGTTTCTCAACGTACTTCTGCTGTTTCATGTAAATACACTAAACAAAATCAGGAACTAAATCCTGGAACCTGTGACTGAGAACTCACAACTTAGTGCATTATGAACACCGCTGGTTCATCTCTGACTGTACTCAAGTCAAATCAACTCAACTCAATTGAAATCAACTGAAATATAAGTCAAAGAATCTATGATATCATCATGTCTTCATCCTTTAAATCCTTCATACCTCTTTCCTTCAGATCTTGGTATAAACATATATGTGCGCATGTCTGAAATATACCTTTCTGAAATATCAAGTTTCTCTTCAATAGAACTCTGGAACCTTCTCCTGAACAGGAACATCCTAACAGGAACTTTCTCCAAATATTCTTCTTCTTCGTTCTTCTTTCAAAGCTGGGACATAAAGAGAACTTGACAAAGGAAATATAGGAATACCTGAAATAGGAATACCTGTAGGTATGACTCTGCATTCTTTTACATATGGCTGAAAATAAGTCTTTTATGTTTCATCACCCCCCTGGATGACTTAACACTAGTATCCAGTATTCTTCAAATATATCAGACTTTATGAAATGTGGAACGTCTTCCTTCATAAATCTGATGTTCAGTGATCAATACGTGTATCTGAATCAAAATATCTAAACCCTTTTTATTAGCATTGTGCACATGCCAATAGCTTTCCATGTCATTCTTCAGCTTTCCAAAATCTAGAATAAGGTTAGCTGAACCTAACATAATAAAACCTTGCTGAAAGCTTTTTAGGATTCATAACCTTCTGTAACATAACAAGTATCTTCTTTTATCTCTCTGTAAGACAAATCTGATAGAACCTGAATCTTTGACTTACTTCTTCCAATGTTAAGAATCTTCACAAACAAAGGATAGACAACTGAATCATAAATACTCAAGATCATATAAGATCATACAAGATCAATGATCTCTCCTGTGTAGAATCTGCTCTCATCAAACCTTCAAGACTGAATGTTTGATTTGTTTACCTGAATGTCTCCAAGTGTTCATGCTTCTCAAAAAGTTGTAAAACTTTTCTTCAAACAAATCCTTCAAGGAATCTGCAATTCCTACTTGAAATATAAGTGGACAAACTTCTCACCTTGAGAACTCCAAAAGCTGCAAGTTGATACTTCATAACTTTCATATTTTACTTGGGTGAAATGTGATAGTACCTGCTTGACTTTCTTTTGGCTAACTCCACTTCTTAATCAAGTAATAGGATCTAATTGAACACCTTTTGGAATACAAAAATGTATCCAAAAATCTAGACAATCACTGAAAGTAGATTCTCCATTGACTTGTACATCAACAAGATTCTGAATTTTCTGAAGTTTTTCTGAAAATACTGAATATGAGGTAACCTTTTCCAAACATAAAACCTCAACGCAAGTCTTCAACATCTGCTACAAAAAACTCTTTTACCTCAAGAGTTAGATAAAGAAGAAATATACTTCTCTACAACTTGTCATGTACCAAGTAGCTCTGTATTGACACTCCAAGAATTTTTTGAGGGAACATATAAGCTGCCTGCTTAAAAGCTTCAACATAACTCATACACATATGAGTGCTTTTGTTTCTCTCGATGCAATTCTTTGTCAAATCTACTAAATCATGACCAAGTGTAATGCAAAACAAGAAACTGCTTCTTCTTTAAACAAGATGTTCTCGTAGACTTGTCTTTGGATGTAGAGGATATAATAGGAAAAGTATATGGAAAATATATGAGAAAAGGAAGCCTTACTTTTCTTTTGGAAATGATGGACTTTCTTCTTCTGCGTCTTTCTTCCACATGATGATGTCAACATCTTCAAACTTCTCTTCCATACCTTTTGTTCTCTTCATCTTGAAGTAGCAAACACTCTTGACTTCTTCAAACGAACTTTTCTCTTCCTCTAATGTAAGAGTAAGAGATAAAACAAACATGGTATATAAATGGAAGTGAATATAGAATCATGTTTTATCATCTCCTCATATCTCTGAATCAAAATGTTGTTTCGAATGTCTGAAACGACTAAATTCACCAATCGTTGTCTGAATGATGAATTGCCCTTCTAGAGTTATCTTCTCTAGATACATTTGTACCTTGATATCCAACCAACTTACAATAGAAAATTGGCTGAAAAAAAAAACTCATCTCATCTCTGCGCTTGTCTTCTTAGATGAACTTTCTTGCCATGAAAGAGATCTCTCAAAACTCTCTAGAAAAACCTCTAGATACCTGTTTTGATGTAGCCTTTAACTTTCAAATGATGAAAGCATATAAAAGCATTCCTTGAATTTCTTCAAATCTCTTCATAACTGCTCTTCTAAGATATGACCTGCAAATGATAATCTGATAGTAGAAACTGATACCTGTGATTTGATGTTGATCTGATTCCTTCATCTTCTCTAAACCATTGTTCTTCCTTGAATTTGAAGTAGTCTTCTCTTCATCAAGTCTGGGTCTTCAAACAATACTTTTGTAAAGTATTTGCATACTCTTCCAAAAATATTCGGCTGCTAACAGATCATCAACTTCATACTCCACACTGATGAATACACATGTAGCTGAATTGTCTAATTCTCAAATCTCTACTCAGTTAGATTAAGTGTGTATGTCAAATGTCAAATATTAGAAGATGCTTTCAAATCATATGTTGTAAATCTGGAATTCTGGGAACCTGAGATATGAATGAGCCTTAATGCATTGATGCCAAAGATCTAAAGTTTTGAAACCAAAACCTTAGTGCTCTGATACCAAATGTTGGAAGTGAGGTAGGCCCTTAGGCTCATGTCACAGGTCCATGGTTCCATAGGTCCAGTATATACAACATTAATACCAGCAATCTTCCATATTGACAAAACATGAACATACCACAACTTAATCATACAAATGATGAGACAAAGATAGAGAAAGAATAGACGTCATGTGTAAGGTGTTACGTAAGCCATCGCTTACTCATAGTATCATATATACCAATTTTCAATGTACAATGTGGGAGCAAAATTCTCAACCATTCTATGTGATGAGAAATTGTGACCTAATAGGTTATAGAAGAGTGAATATGAGTGACTAAAAGAGGAAGGATCAGTGTGAACGGAAATCCTCAAACTCATGTGAACACACCTTCTCAAACACCTCATAAAATATGCATAAAGCATATACGTATTGTTTCTCTTGTACCTATGCCGAATAGGACTCCTCCTGATATGAACACCACAGCCTCCATAAACTTCAAGTAGTACCTGTGTGCATAAAGAGAATATGTACCTGAATACTTAACATAAGATGTGAATCTTATGTTAATCACCATCTAATGTCTTTGAAGTAGCCCGACATCTTCTGTGTAGAAGACAATCTTCAACCTAACATCTTCTTGTAGAAGATGATCTTCAAATACGCCATGTAGATGGTCCCATCCAATGTCTTTGAAGTAGCCAGACATCTTCTTGTAGAAGATAATCTTCAACCTAACATCTTCTTGTAGAAGATGATCTTCAAATACATCATGTAGATGGGCGATCCTCACCATCAAGCTGCTAATAATCAAGTCTTCTTGCCATGAACAAGAGATGACCTCCTCTCCATGAGCTAGAGTGTGAGCACACCCTTCATCTTCTCCAAGAAGAATCACCAAGAAGAACTCCATAGCTGCTCCTCAACATGCTTCAAGTTAGCACCATGGCTGCCCCATGTGCTAAATGAAACACCACCTCTACTGAGGTCCAAGCTCTAGAAAGCTTGTGTTGATCCTAGGTGAAGGATGAATAGAAGTGACCCCAAGCACTTCTTATATATTCTTTGTTGTCCTTGAAAAGCTAATAATAAAGCTAATAAAGCTACGATCTGCGATCGAATAAATCACTTGATCGTATTCTTAAAAAAATATACTCTTTTATCGAGCATCGCGTCCATCCGCTATCATCCGTTGTTTGAATGGTAAAAGCACCAAAAAACTCACGCGAACGGCGTTGCAGGATCGGGGACTTGAACCATGGTCGCCTCTTTGAAAGGCCAATCAACTAGCCAAGGCGCGGGTCACTTATCTTGGAGGAGATCCTATAAAGATTGCATGCTATGCTTTAGTTCTGGATACTTTTGACCAATAGGACCATTGTTTTCCAACAAATACCCCACAAGCCTTTTCCCATTAGGTAGTTGTTCATTCTAAACTTGCACATGGGATAGTTATCCTTATCCAATTTCTCTACTTGTTAACCAACTTGACCATTGAAGACTATCAAAAGCTTTGAGAGTTACCTGGAATAGTTATATTGTCCTTTGCTCTTGCATTTGTGAAGCTCGCCCTTGTTTTGTAGCTCCTCTTTTGCTTTGCTTTAACTCCAACTGTGTTAATGAAGCTTCAACACCAAGTTTGCTCTGATACCAACTTTGGAGAATGAGTTGTCCTATGCACAAGGAAAACGTGTAGTGAACCCTTGCATGTCCAACATTTGGACGAATAGTTGCACCTTAAATAGCTTGCTGCTCTCAATAAAAAACTCAAATGGACTTATGCCTTTAGTGAATCAAACTAGACAAAGAGAGCTTTCTAACAAGCTATAAATGACTTAATTTGGACAAGTTTTGATTAGGAAACACAACAGACAAAGATGAACGACTTGTCCACACATGTATGCTAAAGAATTGAACTTCACTCTTGCATTGATAACTCCCTAAATATATATCATTTGAGAAATATATTTAAGATAGAAAAAATGCACACAAATAGCTTTCCAATAAGCTAAAAATCAAGTAATTTGGATGAGTTTTGGTTAGGAAACTGAATTGACCAAAATAGACCACCTTCACACACAAGTATAGTGAAAAACTGGACTTCACTCTTTGATAGATATCTCACAGAATATAAATCGTTTGAATGAAATATCTAAGAAAAAGAAAGTGCATGAAAAAATATTTCCAACAAGCTAAAAAGCAAGCAATTTGGATATGTTTCGGTTTGTAAAATTAACTGACCAAAATAGACTTATTGTCTGCATAGGTGTGCTAAAAAATTGGACTTCACTCATTGACTGATATATATAGAATGTATAAGCTTTGAAGGAGAAATTTGAGACAGAAAAAGTTCACAAGATAAGCTTTCCAATAAGTGCCCAAACACAAGAAATGGTTACATATACAGTGAGATATGAGCTTCACAACAGAGCTATGTACAAAATGATGTGCAGTTGGAAGAAGTCTACAGGAAGACAAAATGACAAAATGACCAAATCCGACTATTGGGAGCTCTTGCCTCTTTCTATCCTTGTTTAGAACGTGCTCCCACTCCACCGTTATAACCAATGAGCATGTGAAGAAGTTTGTTCCTCCTTCTTAACTCACCACTTTCATTTGATTGTCCACTACATGCCACTTACTACAAGGTAGATATTGTATCTTTCACTCATCATGAATTTTGACTATAACTTTTTTCCTTTTTTTTTCTTTTCTCTTCTTTTCCTTTGTCTTTATATTTGGTAAATCTATCTAAGCTAGTGTTGGAGATAGACGTCTGCGGAAGCACGCGAACAACACAAGGAAGTAGAAGAAGCTTGGAGCACAAACACACAATACTGAATGTATTACTAGAGAATGTACAAAGATAAGTAGCCCATTAGGGCAATAGGCGTATGTACAAGCCGGGGGAAAAAAACCTCCTAAAGAGGGAAAAAAGTGCCCCAGCGGTCCTAGAGTGTTCACACACATCACTACCTAAATATATCAACAAATCCCCCCTGGGAGTGATGCGGTGAACAAGGAGCTGGCACTCATGTATAAGGAAGTGCAAAGCTATGTGGAAATCACTCCACAAAAGGAAGTAAGCCCAAAGCTTTGCGGAAAGCTTCAAACTTAAGACTCAATCGTAAACCTGTCTCCATAGGAGTTTCAATAGGCTTACAGTCTTCAAGGCCAAAACGTTGCAATAATGTGTCAATATATTTCGTTTGACACAAAGCCATTCCACCATCAACGTGCATAAACTGAATGCCCAAATAGTGATGCAAATGCCCCAAATCAGACATCTCAAATGAGGCATGCAAATCAGCCTTAAAATCAGCAATATGTGTCTCAATAGCACCAGTGAGCAGCATGTCATCAACATAGACAACAATGATCAGAAGCACATCATTAGCACGTTTAACATATAAGGTGCTTTCAGTTGGACTGTTCTCAAAACCATGTGCAATCAGATAGGCATGTATCTTCTCATACCAAGCACGTGGTGCTTGCTTTAAACCATATAATGCCTTCTTAAACCTGCAAACCTGGTTTTCATGCCCTTTCTGCACAAAGCCACGGGGCTGAAAAACATACACTTCTTCATGCAAGTCACCATTCAGAAATGTTGTTTTAATGTCCAACTGATGTACATTCCAACCATGATGGGCTGCAAGTGCACAAATGCTCCGAACAGTAGTCATACGGCATGTAGGTGCAAAGGTCTCATCAAAATCAATGCCTCTTTCCTGTGCATAACCCTTTGCAACAAGCCTAGCCTTATACCTGTCAACTGTACCATCAGGTTTACGCTTCAGCTTGTATACCCACTTAGTGCCAATGGCCTTCTTGCCAGGAGGCAAGTCACATAAAGACCATGTACCATTCTTCATTATAGCATCATATTCAGATTGCATAGCAGCCATCCAATTTTCTGAATTTTGTGCTTCATCAAAAGAAAAAGGCTCATTCTCATCACAGAGACTAGATGCAGCCATAGCATAGCAATCTGATGCAAAGGAGGCACTATGAGAACCTGAACGAGTACGATATGACAAAGGTGCATCTAATTTGCTGTCACGCAAAGTCTGCACCAGCCATTTTGGCATAGTTTTTGCCTGCTCAATATCAGCTCTCTCATCAACAAGTGCATCATGTAAATCTGCATCAGAAATGGAATGATCTGCATCATCATATGAAACCTGCAAAGGCTGAGAAGTTGCCTCATTAGGACCAGCACTAGCCTGTCCACCTGTAAAAAGAGGCATCAAAGTATCATACATGTCTTTGGAGCTAACAGATTCTCCTTAGTACATGAAAGCAATGGTTGAATAGCATCTTCCACAAAGACAACATCACGGCTAACCAGAATGCGTTTAGTCTGTGGATGATACAGACGATAGCCTTTACTTTCAGAACTGTACCCAACAAAAATACATTTTACTACGTTATCATCCAATTTTCTGTGATGTTGTTCAGGCACTAATGCATATGCCAAACAACCAAAAACACGCAGATGAGCAACATATGGCTTGCGGTTATGCCCAGCCTCATATGGAGTGATAGACTGCAACGCTTTAGTGGGACACCTGTTCAGTACATATGCTGCACACATGACAGCCTCAAGCCAGAAACTATGTGGTAAAGCCTGACTTTTGACCATGCACCTCGCCATCTCCATGAGTGACCTGTTCTTTCGTTCAGCAACTCCATTCTGTTGAGGTGTATACGGCACTGTACACTGGTGTTTTATCCCACGTTCAGCCAGAAATGCATTAAAATCTGAAGACATATATTCCACCCTCGATCAGAACGGAGGGTGCCCATTTTACATGCTGACAGATTTTCAGCCAAAACCAAAAACTGTTTGAAGCACATGAACACTTCGGACTTTGCTTTGAGTGGATATACCCATGCATGCCTGGAAAAATCATCAATGAAAGTCACGAAGTAAAGGTAATTTCCAAAAGAGGGTGTCTTCATAGGACCACAGACATCACTATGTACAAGCTGCAATTTCTGCGTAGCCCGAACTGAACCATCTTTTGGAAAGGAAGAACGCTGCATTTTGCCCAAAATACAGCCTTCACAAACATGTTTTCCAGGTGCCTCAAGTTTGGGCAAAGAGGACACCATTTCAGATTTCTGCAGGCGTAACAAACTAGCAAAATTCAGATGACCAAAGTGTGCATGCCAAAGCTTTGCATCTGACATAGCCTGAGAATCATGAAGGGCACATGCCGAATCATTCACAGATCTTTCATAGTCTATGAGCTTATACAGCACACGACATAAAATGCCAGAAGCAATAATCACATCGCCATTTGAGAGATCATGGACTGTACACCTATCATCAACAAATTTCACAACCAAGCCAATCTTGGCTAATGCAGAAACTGATAACAGGTTCTTTTTGATCCCTGGCACAAATAAAGCATCTGACAAAGTGAAAGAACTACCATCAGCAGTAGTCAGAATGATCTTACCAACTCCCATAACAGGAGTTATTGGCGCATGTGACAGTATTCCCTGTAGGGGCAGGCTCGAGTGAAGAGAAGAAACTACGCTGCGAGGTAATATGTTTGGTCGCCCCACTGTCAAAGTACCAAACATCTGAGTCTACTGTAGAGATGCACTGATCATGAGAAGATGGGTCAAAACTGCAGATAGTAGTAAACGCCCATTCTTCTTCCTGCACAAGATTTGCAGACTCTGTTTTTGGTGTAGAGACCTCTGCAACAACCATTCCAACCTCTTTCTTCTTTGCCTCTTTAGCAGCCAGTTTTGGACAGTTCTTTATAATATGATCATTTCCTTTACAGTACTTGCAGAACAATTTCTGCTTTTCTGATTTCTTCTCATCTTTATCCTGGTTCTTCGATTGTGCAGCATTTGCTGATTTCTGCTTACTAGTAGAAGAGCTCCATTTTCCTTTGCCCTTTTGACTAGCCAGGAAAGCTTGATCTGCAACACGCATAGTGGACCTGTTTTGCCTGGACTGATCTTCCTGCAACAGAACAGAGACTAATTCCTCAAATGACAAGGCATTCGGATTGCCTTTCATCATCAACCGAAGAGTAGAGGCAAAACTCTGATATGAATCAGGAAGACCATTCAGAACGGTCTGCACAAGTGAGCTATCTGGTATAACCTCATCAGCAGAAATCAATTGTTCCTTCAGGTCTTTGATTTTTGTAAGAAAACTATCCATAGAATCACCTTCATTCATGTGCTCACTCTCCAACTGTTTTCGGAGGTAAGCAACACAAGCCTCATTCTTAGCCTGGTACAAAGTGGTAAGTGTATCCCAAGCATCCTTTGCTATTCTGCAAGAGCGAATGTGAGGAATAATTGCACGTTTGACAGACAAAGCTATCAATGCATGTGCCTGGGCATCTCTACCATCCCAACGAATCTGCTCTGCAGTAGGTGCAACAGAAACAGCAGCACGAACAGGAATCTGCGGAATATCATCTTCGACACCATCTTCATCAGCTCCAACACCTGTATTTGCAGTACCTGTCGTTACAGGTGTAATAGGACGTCTTTCAACACCCTGCACAATGTTCCACAATCCTTTTGCAACCAGTACATGTCGCATCATATAAGCCCATAATGGGTACTTGGTACCATCCAACTTATCCTCAACAGCCAACATACGGAATACATCACTGCTTTCAGCCATGGCCGGTGACTAAAATACCTTGATGCAGAAAATTGACTGTATCTCAAAAAGTTGAACAGAACTGCCCAAACGAGTTCTGCTAGACCTGTAGTAGACTTCGAGATGCTTAAATTGGCGAACAGAAACTGGTATATACCTTTGGCACAAAAGGACGAAATAGCCTGCACAAGCGCTACGATAGTGCGTTCAGAAGCCGAAACGAGCTCAGATCGCAATTTCGGCACCACACAGCGAAGCTGTTTTCATCTCAGAAACACCTTGAGTATGCTCATCAAATTTCGTGCGAATCTGAGACTGCAAACGGAGGAGTGTCGACGGCGCCCTAGAAGAAGCGACGACCTGCTCTGATACCAATTGTTGGAGATAGACGTCTGCGGAAGCACGCGAACAACACAAGGAAGTAGAAGAAGCTTGGAGCACAAACACACAATACTGAATGTATTACTAGAGAATGGACAAAGATAAGTAGCCCATTAGGGCAATAGGCGTATGTACAAGCCGGGGGAAAAAAACCTCCTAAAGAGGGAAAAAAGTGCCCCGGCGGTCCTAGAGTGTTCACACACATCACTACCTAAATATATCAACAGCTAGCTCATGTGAAAATGAGCTTTTACATTTATCTTCAACACATGACACCCTAAATGAAGTGGCAACCTTGTCTAATACCAGTTGTTGGAGTTTGAGGTGTGCGAAAGCACACAAACAACACAAGGAAGAAGAAGAAGCTTCGAGCACAACAAACAATACTGAATGTATTACCAAGAGAATGTACGAATTAAAGAACCCATTAGGGTTATAGGCATATATACAAGATGGGGAAAAAACTCTCCTAAAGAGGGAAGAAAATGCATTGGTGGTCCTAGTGTGTTCACACACATCAATACCGAAATATATCAACAAAAAGTGAGAAAAATTTTCCTCACATGTTCGCTTTTCTAAGCATTCACTCTTATTGTGACTTTTGTCTTTTGAAGCAATGAAAATCTATAAATATGTGCACTCTAGAGACTCGTCCAATAAAGTGCATGGGGGGAGATTGTACCCAATACTACATACTATTTTGTATATCACACATATCTATTTTTGTGTATTTCGGATAACATATTGTTTCTATGTATGTGTGACTACATGCATAGTTGTTGTTAATATCTAACTCCCAATTAGAGCGGGGGTTGGAAAAGAAATAAGAGCTTAAGCCGAATACTCCAAACTGAGGCTTGACTTGCTAAATCCTTGTAGCTCTTGTTACAAAAGTAATCTATAATGTCTTGTGGTACAAGTAAGTCCCTTAACTTGCATTGTGTTGATAGGGGTAGTGCCTTCTCTACCCATGCTTTGAAAAAGAAGTCCCTTGGGCCATTTGGAAGCCTTGCAATAACTGCTCTTGCTCTTGGGATAAGCTTTGCAAAATCTTCTTCCAGTTTGAGTTTAAGAGTTTCAAGATCATCCAAGGTTCTTTTGTTAGACTTGAGACATGATGCAAGAGATGATTGAACCACACACTCAAAGGGAGGATTAGGAATTAACCCTCAACCATGGCTTTTGGGGCATGTGCTTAACCCATCAAACTCCTAGCTAGTAGGTCATGAGTGCAATTTCCCTTGGATGAAAGAATTGGTATAAAAGCCTATGAAGTAAGCTTGGGTAAGAGGATAAATTCCTCAATGCTCATGTCACTCAATGGCCTATAGAAAAGGTGATTAGGCACATTATATGTGAAAGGGTAAAAAAATAGCAAGCATCGCTTTCAAAAATTAGCCCAAGTGGTATCTCCGGATTAAAGTGTATCTCCCAATTTGTAGTTCGGATTTAGAGTATAAGATAGCATTGGAAATATCTTGGAATGGCTTTTCCAATGGAGACACTAGATTGAGGGTCCAATATACATAGCATGGGTGAGAGCCAAGGTCAAGATACTAAGGTTGAGAACAAGGGTTCATGGCACCAAGGTTGCGATCAAAAAGTTCAAGACACCAAGGTTGAGAACAAGGGTTCAAGTCACGAAGGTTAAGAATAACAAGGTTTAAGAGACTATGCAAGGATGAGGACGTCAATTCAAGGGGAGATGAGGGAATTATGATTGAGAAAAAAAATGAACTCTAAAAGGCAAAGAGAGTGTTAGACTCAATAAATGATAGGAAATATATGGTTCAATCATACCCTAAGAGGGAGGATTAGGAAGGAAGCCTCAACCATGGCTTTTGGAGCATGTGGTTAGCCCATCAAACTCCTAGCTAGTAGATCAGCTCAATTCCCCTTGGATACAACATATTTTTACTATATTCCCTTGTCCAAAATTATCCTTTAAGGCATTTGACATTGTTGATGACATGATTGCTCCTACTTCATCTACATTTGTATCCGCATGAGTGCATCTCCATTTTGTATCCAGGAGGCACTCCATTTCTAGTCTATTTCCATTTTATATTGTACTTCCTTTGTATTCGGGTACCTTGCCATGTGCTTCTACCAGTTGTATTCATTCTCCTTTCAGGAGACTTATCCCACATATGATGTACTTTTGAGAGCCCCTCCCAAATCTATATAAGGAGGGCCTCTCCCCCCATTTGTATTTGGTTAGAAGCTTGAAGAGCCTACTCCATGCTCTTAGCAAGCTCATTTCTAATCCACATGAGTTTACCCACTCCTGGTCTACTCATTTTGTGTCTCACACATTCTTTGTTTTGTGAGAGTACTTTACTTTTCATTTTGCTTCCGCAGTGCGTACTCTCTACATGGTATCAGAGCGCTAGGTGGAGGTCTTGGTGGTGCGTTTGGCGGTCATTTTGGTGGTAGTGGTGCTTGAGCTTTGGTGGTCTTGCTTTCTCCTTATTGCGAGAAGCTTTTGCCATCAGCTTTGTGCTCTTTGGGTCTCATTTGCCCACCCTACCACCCTTTCTTATTTATCACTTTTTATCCATATTTACCACTTTTTATCCTTCTTCTTATATATTGTTGTTCCAAGAGGAGGGGGCACTTAGTGCCAAAGTGGGCCAACATAGAGTTGGTTTTCTTGCTTACAATGTGCTTGGGATGGCGAAAACTAAGAGTAGATTCCTTGAATAACTTACAAAAGTATTTTGAGAAATGCCAAATGGAGTTCCACAAAGGAGTGAGGTTTACAATCCTATAGAAGAATAGAAAGTAACCTTACAAAGTACGTTGGGTACCAAATGATGTGCTCAAAATTGGGTTGTCTCCCTAGAAATTCAAAATGATCCGTTGACAAAGGTACAAAGGGGATTTGGATCCTTTGATAAGTAGAATTCTCACTAATCTGTATTACAATGGAGGGAGCTTAACCATAAGACTCACGAGGGTTCTCCTTGAATGTGCAAAAAAAAAAAGGATTGATAAATCGTTAAAGTTAGAGATTCTTAAACGTGCAATTTATAGAGGAATTGCAGAATTGTGATAAAGACTTCATATAGTGTCAAGTTCTAATATCTCGATGATGTTAATGGGCGCACGTGACCTGCTAAAAGAAAACGATATTTCAGATGCATTGATCCAAGTTTCTATAGCGGATGAAAGCTTCTCGATCACTCGTTCTATCAGTGGCGTAGGTTAAATATAGGATAGAGCTAGAGCCAATATCTGGTTGTTTATGGGATGAGATAGAATCATCCGATTGCAAAGCCCAATACTTGGTCACGATTGGGTCTCAGGTCCAGGTAGCTTGTCACAATCCCGAGTCTTTCTTCCCTCTGCTTTTGCACAAAACAAGCTACAGGCTACGACGCACAGACACCAGATGTGAGGTGTGCAAAGTCTCTACAGGCATCCGCATATGGCAGGAAGAGAAAGGGGGAGGGACAGGAACGGGGAAGGGAGAGCTATACGCCTCCTGGAGACAAACCAACGCAGGGCCAACTTCCAAAGAACAGAACACTTGTAACTGTGTGCTCTCTGTTGAGGCGAACAGAACAAGCTCTCTCGAAAGTTTCGACGTGACTATGTGCGTCAATCTTCGAGTGGAATATGGCTTGCTAACATATCGACAGATGACGATAGCTTCTACATCCTGCTGTGAACAGAGAGGTAGGTGGTACACAGCTCGGAAGTGTCTATCAAGAGAGCACAGTGGAAGTTGATGCGTGTACAGAAAACACAAGACTCGATTGCTTTTGATCCTCCAACCAGAGATGTTTTGCACAGTGTGGAAGCACAAAGTTCTTCTGCTGAGTACTATCTTCTGTTCCTCACCATCGCGCGCTTCCTCTGCACTCTCTTTCCATAGCATGGGTTGAAAGGCAAACAAACTTTTGTTGTGTGTGTAGTCCGGGAATGGCGCTAAGAAAAGATCACGCTGACCACGATGAAAGCGATGGAGCTGCCTTCGCCAATGAACACGAACAAGAAGGTGGCTACCAGCTCTGCGAAGGCGGCCTTCAAAGGCTCCTGGTCCATAATCTGATTGTAGTGCCCAGGGCTATCGCACGGAGAGGCATGGCAACGAGTGAGTGCAGTCTTAAATGTTGGACTATCGATTGCAGAATCAAAGTAACTATAGCTATTGCATATAACAATCCCGCAACATTGAGGATGAACGTATACTCAAATCATGCCATGAAAATGAATTGGAATGAGTGGTTATCCAAAACACATTAGATTTAAGCTCAATGCCTCAATATAAACCATGAAACAGATCATAAATCATCAAAGAACGTGAGGGGTAAGGGTGGGAGGGAAAGAGTGGATTTTTGATAAAGGAGCTACCTCCCATATGTGCAAAGACAAGGACTCCTTTCAGGAACTCGAAGAGCATACAGGAGAAGTCTATCTCGGCAACAACAAGAGTCTACCCATCGAAGGAAAAGGAAAAGTTCAAATTTCCAACCATCAGGGGGAATGCAAGTCTTTATCCAATGTTCTCTTTGTTCCAAACTTATGTATGAATCTCCTTTCCGTCAAGACCATTACAGATCAGGACAAACAAGTATGGTTTGATAACACCTCAATTAAGGTAGTTGATCCCCATACAAAGAATGTCATTGCTCAAGGTATAGAAGAAAAGGGCCTCTACAAGCTATTTTGCTTTGTATCCAAAGAATCAACATCAATTTTATGGCATCAGAGATTTGGCCACACTTCATACTTATCGAAAATCTCTTCATCCCAACTTGTGAAGGGATTGCCAAAGATAGGGCAAGTTACTGATGTCTGCCAAGTTTGCACCCAAGGCAAGCAACACAGAGCCCCAGTTCCCAAGGAAGCTTCAACACGAGTGAGGAACCCACTTGCCCTTATCCACATAGACTTATGTGAACCTATGAATACCCCATCGCTGAGTGGATCCCTCTACTTTTATCTTCTAGTAGATGACCACTCTCGCTTTATTTGGGTGTACTTTTTGAAGTCAAAATCAGACACATTCTCTAATTTTCAAACTTGGATCAAGGAAGTTGAGAATGAAGCTTCAACTAAAGTCAAAACCATCAGATCAGATGGAGGTGGCGAGTTTATCAATCAGGACTTTGATAACTTTCTCACCTAGAAAGGGATCAAAAGACAAGTCACTCAGCCTCATACTCCATCACAGAATGGAGTTGGTGAAAGGAAGATACGCAGTGTGATGGAAATGGCACGAACAATGCTTCATCACAAGGATCTACCCTACAAGTTTTGGGCAGAAGCTGTGCATATTACCGTTCACATTCTTAATCAAGGATTTACAAGTGCATTACACAACAAAACACCCTTCAAAGCATACTATGGAAGGAAACCAAATGTGAACTACTTTCGAGTCTTTGGTAGTGAAGCTTTTGTCCATGTACCAAAAGAAGATAGAAACAAGTTACAATCAAAGTCCAAGAAACACATATTCATAGGCTATAGTGACCAATCAAAGGCATACCATCTATATGATATGGAAAACCACTCCATCACCATCTCAAAAGATGTGATTTTTAATGAAGCTTCCTCATACTCAAGAAAAGATTCAAGTACAAGTCTTAGTCCACCTGTCTACACTTCAGAGGGGGACTCAGTATTTCCAAACTCCAACTCAGAAGCAAGTACTTCACAACAACCATGCCGATCTCAAAGGCTTCTTGATAAGAAACAATGCGAACAAAGTCATTATGTTAACTATGCTCTAATGCACCAAATTCAGCAAATCCCAAGCCATCCAATTACAAAGAAGCTCAAGGGCAACCAGAGTGGGAAGAAGCTATGCAAGTAGAACTGGATGCAATAGCAAAGAACAAGACTTGGACATTAGTTCCCAAACCAACCAACCATCAAGTCATAGGAGTCAAGTGGATATACAAAGTCAAATACAAGTCTGATGGCACTCTAGATAAATATAAGGCAAGATTAGTCGCTAAGGGATACAAGCAACAACATGGCATTGACTATGAAGAAACCTTTGCTCCTACTACAAGATTCACAACCATAAGAATCATCTTAGCACTAAGTGCTCACTTCAAGTGGCCCATTTACCAGCTGGACGTCAAAAGTGCATTCCTCAATGGAGATCTTCAAGAAGAAGTATATGTTGAACAACCTGAAGGCTTCAAGATCAAAGGCAAAGAAGATCAAGTCTACAAGCTTCACAAGGCACTTTATGGACTCAAGCAAGCTCCCATGGCCTGGTATGAAAAGATTCACAAGTTCTTTGAAGACAAGGGATTTCACAGAAGCAATGCTGATGCTAATCTCTACATCTATCAAAAGGAATCTTTAGTAGCCATCATCATTCTCTATGTCGATGACTTGATCTTGACAGGCTCAGACGAAGAACGCATCCAGTTTATCATCACACAGCTTCCTCTTGAGTATTCTATGACAGATCTTGGATTACTTCACTACTTCTTAGGTATGGAAGTTTGGCAAACAAAAGAAGGTATATTCCTATCACAGAAGAAGTACTGCTCTGATCTACTTTCCAGATATAATATGGACCAGTGTCGCTCAGTTTCTACACCACTTGATCCAAACATCAAGCTTACACTGGAGGATTCATCATCACTTGTGGATGTGCATACCTATCGACATCTTGTTGGCTCATTACTCTATCTTGTCAAAACTAGACCATATATTGCTTATGTAGTTGGTATACTCAGTCAGTTTGCACATCAGCCTCGTCAAACTCATTGGGATGCTGCTCAGAGACTACTTCGTTACCTTGCCCTCACCCGACATCATGGTTTGTGGTACAGAGGGGGCATCGAACTCACCGGATATTCCGATTCAGATTGGGTTGGTGATCCTGATTCTCGACGGTCTACTTCTGGGTATATATTCTTGCTTGGCTCAGGACCTGTCCCTTGGGCAAGTAAGAAGCAGCCTACAATTGCCCTATCATCTACCGAGGCCGAGTACCGGGCATCCAGTTTTGCAGCATGTGAAGCCATCTGGCTTCGACGTTTATTATCTGACATTGGTGTTTTGCAGGATACTCTGACATGTCTTCGCACGGACAGCGAGTCAACCTTGGCTATCGCCAAGAATCCAGTGTTCCATGCTCGGATGAAGCACATCAAGATCTAGTACCACTTCATCTGCGAGAAGCTCATATCTCAGGAGATTACTTTGGAGCAGTGTACCTCTCAGGAGAACCTGGCGGACATGTTCACAAAGGCTCTACCTCCGGTTCTGCTTCAGCGCTTGGTGGACCTCTGCAGCATTCAGCCGCTCCAAAATGGAGCTGTAGAGGGGGTCTTGACGACATGATTGCTCCTACTTCATCTACATTTGTATCCGCATGAGTGCATCTCCATTTTGTATCCAGGAGGCACTCCATTTCTAGTCTATTTCCATTTTATATTGTACTTCCTTTGTGTTTGGGTACCTTGCCATGTGCTTCTACTAGTTGTATTCATTCTCCTTTCAGGAGACTTATCCCACATATGATGTAATTTTGAGAGCCCCTCCCAAATCTATATAAGGAGGGCCTCTCCCCTCATTTGTATTTGGTTAAAAGCTTGAAGAGCCTACTCCATGCTCTTGGCAAGCTCATTTCTAATCCACACGAGTTTACCCACTTCATGGTCTACTCATTTTGTGTCTCACACATTCTTTGTTTTGTGAGAGTACTTTACTTTTCATTTTGCTTCCGCATGCGTACTCTCTACAGACATAAGATTCCATGTGGCAAAGTTCCCATCTAGAAATTGATTAAGTCACTTAGTAGCCAATCCTTCTAAGGTGTTCAAGAAGAGGCATGAAGTTATCCTCTTTGCCTCCAAGCCACAAACCTTCTCACATGGCCATCATGGCATTCTTTGAAGGCACCTCTAAAAATGGCAAAGTTGATATGTACACGAGATAATAGTGTCTGTAAGTCTGCTTGAACTATCATGCTAGAGGTGGAACCTGCTAAGTTGTTCTGACTAGGAGCTTTTTCTAACTTAGTTCTTCTTCTAGTGTTTTAAAATGCTATGGATTGGCAAAGTGAGTGGTGGAAATCATGAGCAATTCATCTCCTCATGTCTAGTTAATTTGAATCTATTGCATCCTAGATGCTCTCTCACAAAATATGTAGTTTGAGAAAACTTACATGGCAGAATGTTTCTAGAAGTAGGCATTGATATTTCAAGCCTTTGATGTAGCCTCCACAAGATGATAAGGATGTTCCAAAGTACTCTTGTTGATAATGCATTTATGTTCTCATAGCATTGTTGATGGCATTGTACTTGAAAAGGAAACTCAAGTGTCATTCATGGTTTTGTATCTCATAAGTGTGGAGAATGAGTTCTCCTATGCACAACGAAAATGTGTAGTGAACCCTTGTATGTCCAACGCTTGGACAAATAGCTGCACTTTAGATAGCTTGGACAAATAGCTGCTCTCAATACAAAACTCAAATGGACCTATGCCTTTAGTCAATCAAATTAGACAAAGAGAGATTCATAACAAGCTATAAATTACTTAATTTGGACAAGTTTTGATGAGGAAACGCAACTGACGAAGATGAACTACTTATCCACACAAGTATGCTGAAGAATTGAACTTCACTCTCAGACTGATAACTCTGTGACTATATATCCTTTGAGGAAGATATTTGAGATCAAGAAAAAGCACACAAATCTATTTCCAACAAGCTAAAAATCAAGTAATCTGGATGAGTTTTGGTCAAGAAAATCAACTGACCAAAATAGACCACCTGCGCACACAAGTATACTAAACAACTAGACTTCACTCTCTAACAAATATCTCATAGATTATAAATTATTTAAATGACATATTTCAGAAATAGAAAGTGCATGCAAATTCCCAATAAGGTAAAAACCAAGCAATTTGGATACGTTTTGGTTGAGAAACTTAACCAACCAAAATAGACTACCTGTCTACACAGGTATGCTAAAAAAATGGACTTCACCCTTTGATTGATATCTCACAAAATATATAAGCTTTTTAGGCAATGTTTGAGATGGAGAAAGTGCACAAGATAATCTTTCCAATGAGTGTTCAAAGGTAATAAATGGTTACATATGCACTGAGATATGAGCTTCACAACAGAGCTATGTACAAAATGACGTGTGTCTAGAAGGAGTCTATGGGAAGACAAAATGACAAAATGACCAGATCTCACTATTGGGAGCTCTTGCCTCTTTCTCTCCTTTTTTAGAAAATGCTCCCACTCCACTTTTATAACCAATGAGCATGTGAAGAAGTTTGTACCTCCTTCTTAACTCACCACTTTCATTTGATTGCCCACTACATGCCATTTACTACAAGGCATATATTATATCTTTTACTCATCATGAATTTTGACTAGACTTTTTTTTTCTTTTTTTTATTTTCTCTTCTTTTCCTTTATTTTTATATTTGGTAAATTTATCCAAACATAGCTCATGTGAGAATGAGCTTGTACATTTATCTTCAACACTCCCCCTCAAGCTCATTTGGGAGTTATCTTCAACCATGTCCTGCAAATTTATCATATCCTTGAAACCTTTGAGTTTAGAAGCATCCAAGAACTTTGTAAACATATCTCCAACCTACTCTTTGGTTCTGATGAACTTTATCTCCACATCTTTGCTCAATACCTTCTTCTTACATAATGGTAGTGGACCTCTATGTGCTTGCTCCTTGCATGAAACATAAACATAGGATTGCTTGCCAAGTAAATACTTGACATGTTATCACCATATATAGGGATGGTTCCAACTTGCACTTCAAGATCGGCCAAAAGCTTTTTAATACACATTGCGTCATATGTGGCAAATGCTAATCCTCTATATTCAGCCTCCATGGATGAAAGTGCAACACTAGGTTGTTTCTTTGAGCTCCATGTGATAGGTTTGCTTCCTATCATGAACACATAACCTGAGGTTAATCTCCTATCTTCTTTTGAACCTGCCCAATCAGCATTGCTAAAGCCTTTGACATGCAATTCTTCATCAAGCTTGTAAAACAAAGCATGATTAACTGTATGCTTTATGTATCTCAACACTCTCTTGGCTTAATTTAAATGTTCACTTGTTGGGGCTTGCATAAACTAAGAAAGTACACCAATAACATAAGATAAATCAGGTCTTGTAATGTTTGCATAGATTAATGATCCTACAATGCTTTTGTATGTCGTTACATTTTCCAATAGTTCTCCATCATTTGAGCAAATCTTTGTATTTGTGTCCATGGGTTGAGTGAGTGGTTTACATTCACTTATTCCAAATATGAAAAGAACATCCAACAAGTACTTCCTTTGCATCAAGTAGATGCCACTTTTTCCATAAACAACTTCAATTCCTAAAAAATATTTGAGCTCTCCAAGATCTGAAATTTTAAACTCCTTACCAAGCTTCTTTTTGATATCTTTAATCCATGTAACATCATTTCCTGTTATGATGAGGTCATCGATGTATATGCAAATATATACCTCTCTATTTTCTTCCTTCTTCATGTACAATGAAGGATTTGCACTACTTGGGTTGTGTCCACGGTTAGTTAGATATTCTACCAATATCTGATTCCATGCTCTTAGTGCTTGCTTCAAGCCATAAAGTGCCTTTTTCAACCTACAAACAAAATCTAGATGGTTTTCATCTTCAAATCCAACCGGTTGACTCATGTATACCTCTTCTTGTAGTTCTCCATTCAGAAAAACATTTTTTATGTCGATTTGATATAATGGCCATCTTCTTGAAGCACCAATTGCTATAATGTTTTGATTGTTCCCATCTTTGCAACAGGGCTCAAAACTTCATCATAATCTATGCCTTGTGTTTGTTTAAATCCTTTGGCAACTAATCTAGCTTTATATCTAGCTAGTGAAGCATCAACATTCCTCTTTACTTTAAACACCCATTTGTTTGGAACAATCTTCATACCTTCTTTCTTTGGCACTATCTCCCATGTGTGATTATGTTTGAGAGCTTTGATCTCCTCTTTCATAGCTTGTTTCCATTCCTTTTGTGTGCAAGCTTCTCCATATGTCTTAGGCTTTTTGTCTTTGATAACCTGCATCATGTATGCAAAATGTTTCGCCATGAAAACATCATAATTGAATCTTTTGAATATAGAAAACACCTCTAAATTTTGCTTCATTTTAAAATGGGGGTTTCACATGGAGAATCAAAAGTGATAATATTGATTTCCTTACTTATAAGTCTGACTCTCCACTCACTACAATACATAGAGGTATTCACGAGCGTCTCACTCATTAGATGCATATGCTATTGGAGAACTTCACATAGGAAGTAGGCCTAGATTCAAATGGGATTCCCCGCACTTCCCATTGGGAACCACTATGAGCAACTTGACTTGGATCATGTTGTTGATCATAGAACCTTATCAATCACAGGACTCAATGAAAAAGGAACTGTAATTATCTATGTGGGAAACACATTGTTGGTACATTTTGGTAGTGATGTGTGTGAACACACTAGGACAGACAAGGCACTTTTTTCCCTCTTTAGGAGGTTTTTTCCCCCCGACTTGTATAGACACTTATAACCCTAATGGGTCACTTATCTTTGTACATTCTCTTGGTAATACATTCAATATTGTGTGTTGTGCTCCAAGCTTCTTCTTCTTCCTTGTGTTGTTCGCATGCTTTCACATACCTCAAACTCCAACAATTGGTATCAGAGGAGGTCCTCGCTTCATGTAGGGTGTCATTGACACTTCTCTAGTCACAGTCTTAGAATCGCACAAAAATTGGTGTGTATACTCAGCACGATTAGAAGTTCAAGATTGCTTCGCACTATCGTGTTGCAATTGCGATCTGAGCTCATTTCAGCCTTGGAACACTCTATTGTAGGGCATGTCTAGGAAATTTCATCTTTTTGTGCCAAAGATATATGCAAGTTTCGGTTCCAATATAATATCCTTGAAGTTTGTGTTAAAAGTGTTAATCGTTGGATTGATTATTACTGGAAAAAAAACTACCAATGGGTTCTTGGGATGGTCAGGGGTCTATAATACAGAGGCCCTATATGTATTTTCCCCATTCAAGTTGTTATTGTAGTGAATTCTTTATTAACTTATCCTGACAATCTGATGGACTTAACTGCTAATCTCCTCAACCAGTACGTAACAAACACATATTCGCCGCAATAGTGATATGCAAATTCTTAATGATGATTAACATGCTATCACCATTAACCTTATACTTCACCAATGAATCATAGGATATCAACGAAATCACCACAGTTACTCAATACCAAACATGGAAAGAACAATACAGTAGTATGAAGGAACTATTTCCACTTCTTTGATTTACAACTTCAAATAGGCTACACATGAATCTTTTCATGTGGTGGCTAAACGCTCTAAGCAATATGTAGATAGATTCCCAGGTGGTGAAATACCAACTTAAAGAAAATTGATTTCTCTCTTTTTTTGAGGAATTGACTAATGTGCAATTGTGTTCTCTTATGTACATTCAAGTATTGACAACTTTGAATTAATGTATCAAACAATGAGTGGATCTAGAAGATTACCTAGTTGTAGAACTAAAGATTCCACCAAAAAAATGTCAAAAGTGAAGCATATGCTTCTTCTAGCACTTCAAGATTCTCAATCAAGGAATTAGCCGAATTGGTTGTAAAGAAGTTGCAAATGGAGCAAGTTGAGGAGTAACGTATTGCTTGCTACAAGCAAAGGCCACAACCATTGAGACATTGATTGTCCCAAACCATGTACGAAATTCACTTGGAAAATTGAAGGTTTTCATGAGGATTGCAAGAAATATTACTTGATCAAAGATTGTCCTTAGAACTCACAAAACACTATGCATGCATTGCTTAAAATGGTGGAAATAATTGGAAGTGGTGGTGAATTAGAAGGGCAAGTGCCTCTTCAAGTAATTACATGTGCTCAAGCTAAACAACAAGAGACCAAGAAATCAAATAAAGAAGAAGGTCCTTCATCTCCACAACCCCTCAATTAAGAGCTACCTAGAGATAAGAAGAAGAGAAAGAGAAATTTGACTTGATGACAATGTAACAAAAATATTAGTAAAAAATCGGAGAAAAAGATGGGTATCTTAGAAACAGAACTAGAACATGCACTTACTGAAGCTACTCAAGAAAAATAAGTAGCATCTAAGACCAAAAAAGCTTCTTGAAATCAAAAGACAAGTTTTCTACTAGCATATACTCTACTTGAAGACCTAGAAACAATGTTCAAAGAATATGAAGCTCAAATAAAAAGTGGACAAAATGTGGGAAAACATCATCAGTGTTACCTTAATGCTCAAATAGAGAAAGAGAGACTTATCATGTGCAAACAACTCATAAAATTGCATCATAAGATTCTTGAGGAAGTTGGCCTACTCAAAGAGCACACACACACAATTATAGTTCAAAAGCCCATACTCACATGTGTGATGGACCAAAAACTACAATTATCACAAGAGAACTAAGAAAATAGAGTGCACCATTAGAGGAACCCATTGAGGCTCAATTTGTGCCATATTCAATTCATTTTTTGGCAAAAGAATCTATTATGGAGATAATTAATGAAGAGTTATTAATTAGCTTTATGATACTTGAAGTAGAAGTAGTTTGGCGAAAGTACTTGTGGAATCTAGTACAAGAAGCAAGATAGAAGAAAGAGAGAAAAGATGGTGAAGAACCTCCCATGAAAGAGATTCAAGATAATGAAGAATCTCAAATTTATGGATCATTCTTTGAACAAGAGTGTTTCTTGGATAGATGTGTCTATAGAAGAAGACGAGGATTTTATGGAATTCCCACAATACGCTAGAGAGTACGAGCGAGAGTCCATACTCAAAAAGAAAACTTCCATCATACTTCCTATGAATAAAACTAAAACTTGAACAATAGAAGAATTACTATGCAAAACCACATTTATGATAGAAAAGGCAAAACAAGTGGATCCAAAACTTACTCAAGCTGAAAGCTCAAAGGCCAAACCAGTTATGGATAGCTTGAGTTTGAATAAAATGCAAGTTGATCAGGTAGGATAGTATAACAAAGGAGATGAAGGCCATGCTTGGCCTCCTATCTCATTTAATGCATACACTACTAAAGCCATTTCAAATAGTGGAGAAGGTGTAGCAATAACCACCAAATCCCTTTGGGAGAAGTTAGGAAAATCCATATTGCATCCTTCTAATCTAAAATTGTGATAGGTTGACGAACATATTGAGTGCCCCATTAGATTCCTAGAAAACATGAAATTAAATGCATGTGGATTAGAATTTGATCATACATTAATAATTTGTAATTGAATTCAGTAATTATGAGATGATCCTAGGAGGACCATTCATGCATCAGTTGATAGTGGTTGCAAGATTGGGGTAGCAATGCTCTTTATCTACAACACATGGGTATTATTACTAGAATCAATCTACATAAATTGGAAACTAGAGATATCCCTCCCCTTAGATAAATAATCTAGCTTAGAGTCGCAGATGGATGAGGATGCAAACTTGTGGGTATGTTAGCAAGCTCAAAAAGAAGAGAAAATAGTAATGAGAAGAGATCATACAAACTATGCAATTCAAGATCGATCAATCGATGATCTATCTTACATTCCTCAATGATTTAATGATGAAGAGTTTGAGCCACATGACTCAATGGAAGTCTTAGCCACAATGGATATATATGTCAATGAAAATACCATGACTAAACACTACGATGTTGACATTAAGAGATCCATTCATGGTCTCAATTTTGAAGAAATTAAGAAGGGAGAACAAATCCTAGTACAAGACAAAAGTTCAGATGATGATGAATTAATGTCCATTAATGGAACCTATGTTTGACACTGAAGATGAGTTTATGATAGGACTCCAGGCTAGAGATTGTATATGGGATCCCATAACCTATGTGTGTCCCTTTTCAAATTAGAGGAATTGGATGAAGAGAGTGTTACATCCAAAGATAGGAAATTGGATGACTTTGAGCCTCTTGAAAACTTTAAGAAATATGAGGTAGAAAGTCAAAATTTTTTAGCTTTAATACCAAAGAGAGAAGCAAAAATAGGAGAATCCTATTATAATCAAGAAACTAAGAAATAAGTGATTTTCATTATGGAAGATAATGAGAAAATTTGCACTTACATTGGGAGGGACTTTTTGGAGATGGACAAAAGCATGTGCACAAAAGCATGTGTTGGGGGATTCTTGTTCAAAAAGGGATTTGAGTGTTTGTAGGAGAAAAGGGAAAGATAAGAAGAAAGATACACACTGGAAGCCTCTGTCGATTGATTATAAGAAGACAAATACAATGGTGATGCACAATACAACCAAATGCTTTTGTGCAAAATCCCACAGAGTGCACAATCACAAAATACAAAATACCCAAGGGTCTTGTTGTTGTCGGCCTTCTCTACACCAAACCTCCACCTTCTCCAAGCCTGCACTTGTGCACACCTTGCACCAAGCTTCCAATAAGGGGGAGGGATGGACACCTTCTATCAGCATGTGCACAGCTTCAATGGGACCTTGGGATCTTTGGTGGTATAGCTTAGCCCTTCTCTACACACTTCTTAGTCACTCTTCATGCATACCTTGCACTTCACTTCTCTGCGTCACACACTGTGTGTCTCTTCCACTTCTCTCTCTACCTAGTCTAGACTATGCTCACCTTGCTTAGTCCTCCAAGAATAGTCCTTGCCTTGATTTGAGTGTCGATTCATGTACGCTCCTAACTGCAAGAGTATCTTGGTGCTCACTTTGATGTCCCAAGATTGTCTCCAAAAGTGGGCAGCCAACGAATCCCTGTTTTGTGCTGTAGTGACTTTAGACCAAAATAAAAATTTTTATTGGGGGGCCTTCCCTTCTGCGTACGCTGCCGCTTCACACACCTTCACATTTTGCCTTTTAATTTTTCAAATGTGCACCTAAGAGAGGGTTCACCTGAACCTTCCAAAACACTTTAAAAACACTTTTGAACCTTAGGGAATTACAGAAATACCTCTGCAACCTGCAACCTGCAACCAACTTTCTGCAATTATACCCTTTATGAACAATTAATTGTGCACTACCTGTGCATTGACACCCAAACTTTGAACACTTTGACTTCACCCATGTTGCCTTTGACCTTGAACATGTTGGCTTTGATCGCTTTGGCTTTGACTATGGTTGACTTTGACTGTGGTTGACTTTGACCAATACGACTTTTATGGGCTCAACAACATGTGATGCTTGCATGTATGAACACAAACATAGCATAAACATGTGCATACCATTGAATATGAATTTATATGTTTGCACATATAAAATCTATGTGTAGGTATTCATCCAATCACGACTTATCAAAATCACGTGTAACCTTGATGCACGAGAAAACATCATTGAAAGAGATTCATATGATTTCTCATACTAGGGTGTATGAATACACGCTTGCATTCATCACCATATATAATTGAGTGTGTATGTGGTCACATATATGGAGTGCATTTTCTTTCTTATATACAAATGTGCATTTTATTGCACACAACTTTACATCTATCCATTTATACCTACATACATATACATAATGATGCACTCGTGTATGTAGATAGATATGTATTCTACATTTATACCTACATACATATACATAGTGATGCACTCTTGTATGTAGATAGATCTGTATGCTTGTCTGAGTATGCACAAATATGCATATTTGCATACATTTCTTTCTGTATGATTAAATAATTAAATATACTCTTTTATGTATATAAAAACATAACTATAATTCTGCTTATAGCTATGCACCTATGTGAACAATTTAGCATATACATAAACATGTGTGCACATAAGCATAATCATGTATGCATGCATCTAAGTACTTATATGCATTACATAAATGAATTCATGTAAATATGCATTGTTATGCATGTAACTTGACCTAATGAAGGTGTATCTTCATGTATGCTTATGTGTAGTATGAAGTGAGCTACATAATGGTACAAAGATTGTTTGATTTGGTGCATTGAGCTTAAAGTTATGCATGCTTTTTTGTGCATGTGAATGAGTGAAATCCAATTATGATTAAAAGTTTCAAGATTGATCACTCATTTTAAGCATCCATCCACACCTTCGGTTGAAAATTAAGGGTTTGATTAAGGTCGACCACTCACTATAAGCATGCATTCACTTTGATTCTGCTCCTTAAATTGATAAATTGAAATTGTTAATATACTCTTCTACAACATGTGGAACAAATTGCCAATCATATGTCACACCATTGAGGATTAATGAGCATGTTTCATCTCATAGATAAAACACATTTGTGGAACTTGAACAATGGATTTAACCGACAAGTAATTTGATATGCTTATGACATGGAAAATTCAAGTGATCAAGAAATAAGAAATTGAGCAATTCTGCCTTCTCATAGGTGCAAGCCCATTCTTTTTTCTTGTTATTGCATTAAAAAAAAAATCTATTTTTAGATTAATGAAATTACCTATAAATACATACACTTTGGGACATGTTAAAAAAATGTTTGGGAGTAGATTGTACTCTATAAGGTCTGAGTCTCTATCCTTGTAATTTGTTACTTTTATTTTTTTCGTATAGTTTCGGTTGGTTTTGTCAACATGCCTACACGTGAACTTATTCTTGTAAATGTTTGTACATCTACACATGAAGGCAATCCTGTAACAAAATTCCACATCATATGCACTTGGGATTACATTCCATTGAAAAATCTTGCTCATACACTTAGATAATTACACATTTTACTTTTTCCCTATATATCTCACTTGGTTGAAAGGGGAGATTAGGTTCTTCTCCCTTGCATTTAATATTGAAGGCTACCTCTGCATCCAAATGATTTTAGTCATACTCACTTCCTAGTGTTTGCCTCCATTTGCATGAACAACGCATAGTACTCATGAGAATCCTTGTATCCCACAAAATAAGGGGTTAGATTCCCCCAAGGTGACATTTAGAAAGCAATACATTGGCCTAGGACCCACAACTATATTGCTATAGGGAGGGGTTCAACCCTCACCCTTGATGTAGGGAGAGGTTGTGTTGATATATTTCATTAGTGATGTGTGTGAACACACCTAGGACTATTGGGGCACTTTTTTCCCTCTTTAGGAGGTTTTTTTCTTGTGGCTTGTATATATGCCTATAACCCTAACACATCACTTGTAATACATTCAATATTTTGTGTTTTGCTCTAAGCTTCTTCTTCTTCCTTGTGTTGTTTGCATGCTTTGATGGATCTTGAACTACAATAATTTGTATCAGAGCAGGTCGCCATCTAGGGTCTCGTTGACACCCCTTCGATCACATTCTTAAAATCGCACAAAAATTTTTGAGCATACTCAGGGCGATTAAGAGTTCAAAACGTTCACTATATCACATCAAAATTTTGATTTGAGCTTGTTTCAACCTTTGAATGCACTATCGCACTGCATATGCACCATTTCTTCCTTTTGTGCCAAACATATATACAAGCTTTGGTTGCAAATACAAGCACCTCAAAGTGTGCTACTGGTTTAGTAGAGCTCGATGTTACACTTATGTGTTTCTCGAGTATCTTTGATGTGAACCTTTTCCCTATACATGGGCACTTTTTACTCTAATTTTGACTAGAGGTTTTTTCCCATGTTATCACATACATGATTCACTCATGTGTGGTGGTACTTTTGTAATTAGGGATACTATTTAGCTCTTACTTTAGTTCAGCTCATTGTCAATAGAGAGAGCTATTCCAACCATCCGTCTTCTTTGTATGTCCTATTGCATTTGTGCTCCTTGTGTGTGCTTCTCATGTGTCTCTCACATTTCTACACACACCCATCAGTGGTATCAGAGAAAGTTCAGCTCCTTCTCAAGTTTTGATTTTTTGCATCATGATGCATGCACACTTTTAACATTGCAAGTTGACTTTAACTCCATTTTGAAGCCATTCATGCACTTAGAATCGTCATCAGAGTGACAATTTGTGAGCTGAAATTTCAACATTCATTTTTAGCTTTCATCGAAGTAAAGATTTTGTCATATTCTTGTTCTTTAGTGAAATAGTGGGCAGTAATGACTTGTTTGGCATGCTTCAAGCTAAAGATAAACTTCAAGAGACCAACTATCCAATGTGGTCTTACATGAGGAAGCATGTTCTTGTTGCAAAACAACTTTGAAACATAGTGGCAGATGTAGATTGAAGACTTGCAGGTTCTTCTACTTCACAATCTACTATCTCAGATGGAGCTTCTTCTTCAAGTATAATGGTTTCTCCTTCTCCACCTACATAGGAGCAACTTAGATGGGATGGAAAAGATGCTTAAGCTCATGCATTGGTTGCGCTTTTTGTGAAGCATCATATAGTTCCACACAACTGGTCATGTTCTACATCAAGATAGGCATGGGACACCTTGCTTCTTTGTATGCCATGCGTAATGAAGCCCATGTTGCATACGTGAGGAAGAAACTTGAGGATGTATGTATGGCTGAAAATGAGTTTGTGGGTGTGTATGTGAAACACAACAAGGACCTGAAAGAACGATTGGCAAACATAGATGAGATTATTCCAAATTCATCACTTATCTCTATGTTGTTGAAAGGATTACCAGAATCTTTTCAAAGCTTTGTCACTACACTTCATTTGGTTGCAAAAGGGATTCCCAATATGTATGCATTTGATAAGGTTGTGTCTCTTCTTTTGCAAGAAGAGCGATCTAGAGTGAATAGGAGTGGTTTGATTGAGGGAACACAAGCACTTGCTATCTCACAAAAAGGGAAAAGCAAGTATGGTTAAGCTTTGGGTTCATCAAAACCAAAGCCTCAACCTTCCTCTTCCACTCATTCCTCTAATGATGCTGATTTGCAAAAGAAGAAGAGATGCAAATATTACCAAAAGGCTAGTCATACTATTGATGAGTGTAGAAAACTTGCTAAACGCAATGAAAAGAAGAAGGAATCCAACATGTATATTGTTGAAAATTCAGCAAATGCAAAGAATGATGAAGCTAACATGGCTCAATATTTTTGGGCATGTGTTGTTACATGTCATTATGATGAATCATTGTAGTCTAAATGTTTGGATTGGTTCTTTGATAGTTGTGCTTCAAAGCACATAACTTCATGCAAAAGGTTTTTTGCATCTTGAAAGATGCACCCAAAGGAGGACATGTGGTGTGTGTAAACAATAACTCTTATCCTATCATTGGAGTAGGAGAAATTGAGCTTATGGGTACAAATGGAGGTGTGATTCTGTCGAAAAATGCATTGTATGTACCCGATATCAAGAAGAATTTAATTTCAGTTCTGTTGATTGCCAAAGTTGGACTTCATCTACACTTTGTTGATGATAAGTGTATGGTTCATGATTTTAGCAATGGTGATATTATGTGATGTCCAGGTTATTATGTAATGGTTTGTATCACATGGATGCATAAAAGAGGGCTGCCTCAAATGCCTTGGTTGCTCATACTACTTCCATGGCTGAAATGGAGCTTTGGCATGCTCGTTTTGGTCACTTGAACTTCAATAGTTTGCTTTACTTACAAAAGAAGGACATGGTTATTGGTTTGCCAACACTTGAGTCCATTGAAAAGCATGCATGTGAAGGTTCCATTCTTGGAAAAATGCATTGTGCTTCTTTTCCAAAAGATAGTCATGCACACACTACAAGAAAATTGTAGCTTTTTCATAGTGATGTATGTGGTCCCGTCAAAACTCCATCTTTTGGGAAGCATGTATATTTTTTTACGTTCATTAATGATGCTACTCGCCATACATGGGTGTATCCTATGAAAGCAACAAATGAGGTATTTTTTTGCTTCAACACATTCTTAGATATGGCTGAAATTTTTTCTTCAAACAAGCTTTTGACTCTATGCACAGATCGTGGTGGTGAATACATGTCACATGAGTTTAATGCTTTTCTTTGTGAAAGAGGAATTTCACACCAATGTACAGTGCCATATACACCTCTGAAAAATGGTGTTGTCGAGCATAAAAATAGAACTCTCCTTGAAATGGCACGATGTATGGTCAAGGGAAAGTACCTTTCTTATAAGTTTTGGATAAAAGCGGTCATGTGTGCAAACTATGTGTTGAATCACTGTCTACAAAAGCATCAAGAGTCATCACTCCTTGTGAGGCTTGGAATGGACATAAGACTATGGTTAGTCATATACACATGTTTGGTTGTTTGGCATATGCTCTTATGCCATCATAACAACATCACAAACTTGATGACAAAGCAAGGAAATGTATATTTGTTGGTTATGGTGCTGAAAGTAAGAGATATCATTTGTACCATCCATTGATGAACACAATTATTGTGAGTCAAGATGTGATATTTGCTGAAAATTCAATCTTCCCTCTACTTGAAGGCAAAAAATAGCCAATAGCTAGCTCACAAGATGTGTTCGATACACTTATGCCTTTGTTCCAAAATGGTGCGCTTGACTATGGCCATTTAGACTAGTCAACTGAGGCTCAAAAGGATGAAAATTTCTAGCAAAATAGAGCTAAGAATGCAAAGAATTTTTAGTCAAACATGGCTGAAATTTTTTAGCCAAAAATTGTCAGACTAGTAGAAATTTCTAGCCACATATGGTTGAACATTTGCATCAAAATATGGCTGAAAATGAGCATGAAATTCAGCCCACACATGATGTACATGTTGATGATGTATTGCATAATGAACACATGTCTATCAAGAGTGCACAAACTATGCCAAAGTGGCTCAAACAAACTTTACAAGACAATAAATTGCGTGCACCTTTACTTGGTAGAACAAGATCAATCTCTCGCCATGCATCAAGTAATTTTGTGGATTGTTCTCTTATTGCAACAACATGTAATGAGGAGCCACTCACTTTTGAAGATGCATGTGATGATCCACAATGGATGAGTTCTATGCAATCAAAAATGGATTCCATACATAGGAATGGTACTTGGGAATTATGTGAATTGCCAAAAAAGCAAGAAGTACCATTGGTACAAAGTGGGTTGATAAGATTAAGAGAAATTCTTATGGTCGATGATCGCTACAAAGCTAGATTGGTTGCCAAAGGATATGTGAAACAATATGCAATTGACTATGAAGAAACTTTTGCAACCTTCTGGATTTGCCATGAAAGGGCAAGAGCATATGGTTTGTCGCTTGCATAAAGCCTTGTATGGTCTCAAGCAAGCTCCACATGCATGGCATGAGAAAACCCATAAGCACTTGATTGCTCTTGGATTCACGTGTATTCCATTTGAAAGCACACTCCATGTACGCAAAGATGGGGATGATCTTACAATGCTTGTTCTTTATGTCGATGATATACTCTTGAATGGGTCATCTGATGCAAAAACTTGATATTCTTATGGATGATTTGCAGCATACTTTTGATGTCACTTATCTTGGTCTTTTGAGCTACTATCTTGGGATCCAGTTTGTATCCATTGAGGGGGAGATTGTTATGCATCAAGCAAAGTATGTTGAAAAACTTCTTCAACATTTTGACTTTGAGGATTGAAAGCCAGTTTCCACACCTGTTGAGATAGGATTTAGCTTCTCCATTGAGGATTCCAGTGATGCATTTGATACTTCTCTTTATCAGCAAGAGTCTTATATATGCATGCAACACAAGACCGGATAAACAATATGTTGTTTCCCAGTTGAGTCGATTCATGCATAATCCCATCACTAAACATTGCCAAGTGGTGAAACGTGTGTTTAGATATCTCAAAGGCACTTTGAGCTTACGTCTCTTTTATGGAAGAGATATTCAACCATGCTTGCATGCTTTTACAGATAGTGATTGGGCTAGTTGTTATGATGCTCGTGTGTCTAGTAGTGGTGATTTCTTTTTGCTTGGAGACTCATGCATATCTTGGTTGAGTAAGAAGCAACCTACAATGGCAATATCGAGTTTTGAAGCTGAGTACAGGATAGTTCTCACAAATATAGTGGAGTGTATATGGTTGAGATGCCTATTGGTGGATCTTTGCATGGAGATTGGTGTTGCTACACATATTCTCACTGATAGTCAGAGTGCATTGGCTGTTGCACAAAACATAGTGTTTCATGCATGGACCAAACATATTGAGGTGCATTATCACTATGTGAGAGAGCACCTTCATGCAAGAGATATTGATTTGGTATATGTGCCTACACAAGTTCATGTGGCAGACATATTCACCAAAGCTCTTCCACGAGAAAAGTTTGAAGCTTTTCGCAAAGCTTTAGGCTTATTACCTTGTGGGGGTTGATCTGTCACTCCCTGTATGTGTTCACATAATTCACTCAAGGTGGGGTTTGTTATGTTTATGTGTTCTTCGAGTAGCTTTGATTTGAACCTTTTCCCTATACATGGGCACTTTTTACTCTAGTGCTGGCTAGAGGTTTTTTCCCCATGTTACCACATACATGATTCACTCATATGTGGTGGTACTTTTGTACTTAGTGATATTATTTAGCTCTTACTTAAGTTCAGTTCATTGTCAATAGAGAGAGCTATTCTAGCCATCCATCTTCTCTATGTGTCCTGCTATGTTTGTGCTCCTTGTGTATGCTTCTTGTGTGTCTCTCGCACTTCTACACATGTCCATCACTTTGACATGGTAGTTCTGTTCAACTTTATGAGATATAGTCATTCTTCTACATCAAGGTATTTTAGTCAGTGGCCATGGCTAAAAGCAATGTTGTATTCCATATGTTGGCTGTTGAGGACAACTTGGATGGTACCAATTACCCATTATGGGCACATAGGATGCGCCATGTATTGGTAGCAAAAGGGTTGTGGAATATTATGTAGGGTATCGAAAAATGTCATATTACACCTATGAATATAGTTATTGAAGTGATGGTACTACATCTATTGGGGCAAATTTGTTGGGATGGCATATGCTCAAACACATGCATTGATAGCTTTGTCTATCAAACATGCCATTATCCCTCACATTCGATCTTGCAAAACAATAAAGGATGCTTGGGATACACTTATAACATTATACTAGCCAAGAAATGAGGCTCGTGTTCCTTATCTCCAAAAACAATTAGAGAGTGAGCACATGAATGAAGGAGATTCCATGGACATTTTTTTGACAACGATCAAAGATTTGAAAGAGGAGTTGATTTTTGTAGATGAGGTCTTGCCAAATAGCTCACTTGTGCAAATTGTTCTTAATGGTTTGCCATATATCATATCAGAGTTTTGCTTCTACTCTTTGGTTGATGATGAAAGGCAATCCATATACCTTAACATTTGAGGAGTTAGTATCTATTTTGTTGCAAGAAGATTAGTCAAGGCAAAACAAGTCCATTATGCATGTTGGAGATCAAGCTTTCTTAGCTACTCAGAAGGACAAAGGTAAATGGAGCTCATCTACTAGCAAGTAGAAATTTTATAGTGATGCGCATTCAAGGAAGGAAGACAAAGATGAGAACAAAATAGAAAAGCAAAATAATTTTGCAAACACTGTAAAGGAAATGATCATGCCATTAAGAGTTTCCCAAAACTGGTAGCAAAAGAGGCAAAGAAGAAAGAGGCTGGAATGGTTGTTGCAGAGGCCTCTACACCAAAAACAGAGTATGCTAATCTTGAGCAGAATGAAGAATGAGCATTTACTATTGTTTAAAGCTATGACCCATATTCTCATGAGCAATGTATGTGTGCAGTAGACAAAGATGTTTGGTACTTTGATAGTGGGGAAACCAAACATATTACTTCGCAACACAGTTTCTTCAATTCACTTGAGCCTTCCCCTATAGGGAATATTGTCATATGTGCAAATAACTCCTCATATCATGTAGTGGGAGTTAATATGATCATTTTGACTCCTACTGATGGTAGTTCTTTCACATTGTCAGATGCTTTGTATGTGCAAGGGATCAAGAGAAATCATTTGTCAGTTTAAGCATTATCCAAGATTGGCTAGGTTATCAAATTTGTTGATGACAGGTGTATAGTTCATGATCTCTCAAATGGAGATGTCATTATTGATTCTCACATTTTATGTTGTGGGTTGTATAAGCTCATAGACCATGCAAAATGTGTGAATGATTCACCATGTGCAGTTCAAGATTCTCAGGCTATCTTAGATGCAAAGCTTTGGCATGCACACTTTGGACGTATGAATTTAGCTAGTTTGCTACATTTGCAGAAATTTGAAATGGTGTCCTCTCTGCCCAAACTTTAGACACCTAGTAAACATGTCTATGAAGGTTTCATTTTGGAAAAAATGCAACATTTCTTCTTCCCTAAAGATGGTTCAATTCATGCTACTCATAAGTTGTAACTTGTTCATAGTGATGTTTGTGGTCCTACGTAGACACCTTCTTTTGGGAACTACCCTTACTTCGTGACTTTTATTGATGATTTTCCCAAGCATGCATGGGTGTATCAATTGAAAAAAAAGTCCGAAGTTTTTATGTGCTTCAAAAAATTTCTAGTTGTGGCTGAAAATCAGTCAGCATGCAAAATGGGCATTCTCCATTCTAATTGAGGGGGGAATACATGTCTTCTAATTTTAATGCATTTCTGGCTGAACGTGGGATAAAATATCAACGAACAATGTCGTATACACCTCAATAGAATGGAGTTCCTGAAAGAAAGAACATGTCTCTCATGGAGATGATGAGGTGTATGGTCAAAAGTCAAGCTTTAGCACATAGCTTTTGGCTCGAGGCTATTATGTGTGCATCATATGTACTTAACAAGTGTCCCACCAAAGCACTACAATCTATACTCCATATGAGGCTTGACATGGTCACAAGCCATATGTTATTCATCTATCTGTCTTTGGTTGTCTTGCATATGCATTAGTGCCTGAACAACAATGTAGAAAATTGGATGATAAAGTAGTACAATGTATTTTTGTTGGGTACATTTCTGAAAGCAAAGGTTATGGTCTATATCATCCACTGTCTAAACACATTTCGGTTAGTCGTGATGTTGTTTTTGTGGAAGAGGCAATTTAGCGATTAGTTTCATGTACTAAGGAGACATCAGTTAGATCCAAAGATGTGTATGATACTTTGCTCTCTCTTTTTACAGGTAAATAGTCAAGTGCTAGTCAAAATGAGGCAATTTCTCAATCTTTACAAGTTTCACACAATGATGGAGATCATTCCATTTTTTATGCAGACTTACATGACACACTTATTGATGAGAGGGTTGATATAGATGAGGCAAAAACTATGCCAAAATGGTTGGTGCATACATTGAGAGATAGCAAATTAGATGTACCACTACCGTATCATACTCTTTCAAGCTCTCATAGTGCTTGTTTTGCATCAGATTGCTATGCTATGGTTGCCTCTAGTCTTTGTGATGAGAATGAGCATGTTTCTTTTGATGAGGCACAAAATCTAGAAAATTGGAGGGCTACTATGCAATCAAAATATGATGTTGTTATGAAGAATGGTACCTGGTCTTTATGTGATTTGCGTTTGGCAAAAAAAGCCATTGGCACTAAATGGGTAAACAAGCTGAAACATGAGCATGATGGAACAATTGACAAGGCTAGGCTTTTTGCAAAAGGTAATGCTCAAGAAAGAGGCATTGATTTTGATGAGACCTTTGCACCCACTTGCTGAATGACCACGGTTCATAGCATCAGTGCACTTTACAGCTCATCATGGTTGGAATGTACATTGGTTGGACATTAATACTACATTTTTTAAATGGTGAATTATTTGAAGAAATTTATGTATTTTAACCCCATGGTGTTGTACAAAAAGGGCATGAAAACAAAGTGTGCAAGTTAAAAAAGGCATTATATGGTTTGAAGCAAGCACCACGTGCTTGGTATGAAAAGATACATGCCTACTTGATTGCACATGGTTTGGAGAACAATCCGACTGAGAGAAGCTTATATGTTAAGCGTGCGTATGATGTACTTCTGATCATTGTTGTGTATTGTTGTGTATCTTGATGACATGCTGCTCACTCGTCCTAATGAGGAGCATATTGATGAATTTAAGGCTGATTTACATGCCTCTTTTGAGATGTCAAATTTGGGGAATTTACATCATTATTTGGGCATTCAGTTTATGCAAGTTGATGGAGGAATAACTTTGTGTCAAACAAAATATATTGACACATTATTGCAGTGTTTTGGTCTTGAAGATTGCAAACATATTGCCACTCCTATGGAAACAGGTTTATGGTTGAGTGTTCATGATGTTGGAGATGGGATCTTGCTCTCTATCAACATTCTAGTGGATGCTTGATTTACTTATGCATAACTTGACCTGATATCCAATTTGCTGTCTCTCAAAAGAGCATGTTTATGCATTGCCAAAGTGATGATTATGGGAGGCGGTTAAGTGCACCTTTTGCTACTTGGGTGCTACTCGACTACTTGGATTGTTTTATCCCAAGGGGGATCACTACCATCATATGTGCATGCTTTTTTTGACTCTCACTAGGTTGGTTGCTATGACACTCTTGTGTCCACTAGTGGTTTTTGCTTCATGCTTGGTAGCTCATGCATATCTTGGTTGAGCAAGAAGAAGCTTGTTGTTCCCACTTCTAAGTTTGAGGCTGAATATAGGGAAGCTTTCACAAAAACTATTGAGTGTGTGTGACTTAGATGCCTTTTGGCTGATTTGGGTGTTGGTAAGTCTTCTGCCACCACCATCTTTAGTGACAATGAAAGTGCATTGGAAGTTATGAGGATTGTAATAAAGTGATAGGTAGGAGATGGTTGAACCACACCCTTGATAGATAGGAGATGGTTGAACTGCGCCTTAAGAGAGAGGATTAGGAAGTAGTCCTAAACCATGGCTTTTGGGGCAAGTGGTTAGCCCATCACATTCCTAACCAAGAGGTTGTGAGTTCAATTCGTTACATTGGTATCAGATCTTAGGAAGTAGGCTTGGGCAAGGTGGAATGATCCAATGGCCTCTAAAAAAGGCGCTTGGGCACTCTATCATGTGAAAGGGTAGGAATTGTTGAGGCGACGCTTTGAGAATTGGACCCAACAAAGAATCAAGTGTATCTCTCAAACCATAGGTCGGATTGAGGCATATAATATACCATTGGAAAGCTCTCAAAACAAACTTTCCAAATCTACTAAGCTAGCTTGGAAGTGTGAAGTCCTTGGGAAACCTTGGGTGGCACTTGATTGAGGGTTCAAGATACCAAATATGGGTGATAACAAGGTTCAAGACTGAGGTTGAGAACAAGGGCTCAAGACACCAAGGTTGTGAGCAAGAAGGTTCAAGATACCAAGGTTGAGATCAAGGGTTCAAGAGACCAAGGTTGCGAACAAGGTTCAAGAAACTGTGCGAGGTTGAGGATATCAATTCAAGGGTACTTAGGGAGTTCAAGGGGCTGATCATCAAGGCTAGAGGAATACAAGAGTAGATCATTGAGCACAATGATCAACTAAGGGGGGAAGAATGTAATAAAGTGATAGGTAGGAGATGGTTGAACCACACCTTTGACAGATAGGAGATGGTTGAAGTATGCCTTAAGAGAGAGGATTAGGAAGTAATCCTAAACCATGGCTTTTGGGGCAAGTGGTTAGCCCATCACATTCCTAACCAAGAGGTTGTGAGTTCAATTCCTTACACAGATCCATGTGTTCCATGCTTGCACAAAGAACATTGAGGTGCATTATCATTATGTCAAAGAGAGGTTCTCTGTTGGAGAGATCAGTTTGACATATGTGCCCACATAGGAGAAGGTTCGAGATCTTTTCACAAAGGCTTTGCTCAAGAGAA
The DNA here is from genome assembly GCA_020310875.1 of Ceratopteris richardii. Classification (NCBI taxonomy): domain Eukaryota; kingdom Viridiplantae; phylum Streptophyta; class Polypodiopsida; order Polypodiales; family Pteridaceae; genus Ceratopteris; species Ceratopteris richardii. Next base: position 144,941,823 of record CM035407.1, read on the forward strand.
GTTTGAAGCTTTTTGCAAAGCTTTGGGCTGTTATAAATTATGGAAATATTGTTGGAGTGTTAATTTATTAATATATTAATGTGTTTTGGTGTTTTGATATAGAAGCTGAAGGTTCGTGAGGGTGTGAAAGGGCGGACATCAATAACCCGACTTTAGGGCGAACATCAATAAATCCAATTTACAATTTAGTTTGTAAATAAACCTCTTAGAAGATTCTATTGTTAGAATTAGTTAAAAAAGTAGTGGTTAGAATAAGGGTCATTGTAGACCACAATTTCTGATATTAAAAGCAAAGGCTTTCTACAAAAGTTACCAACTTTTACTTTTGCGCATGCTTTTCGAAGTCGCTCTTATGTAACCACTCTTTTCGACATAATAAAAAATTCCTATAATTACATGCACTCTATGGATTGTCGAAATAGAGTGCATGGGGGGAGATTGCACCCAATACTGCGTTCTATCTCTTTTTTGGAGTGTCTATTTTTTTGTGTATTTTTTGCATCCGTAACCTTTGTGTGCATGTGAGCAAGATCTTGATAACAGTGGTATCAAAGCCTTGCACGCATCACTACAGAGGGATCTATTTCTATTCGTTTTGGCGATTGTTCTCTGTTTCGCTGTTCTTTGTTCGTGATCCGATTTCGATTCCATTTTCGGTTTTTGGTTCCGGTTTTAATTTTTGATTTACTGGAAACTGATTTCCGTTTACGATTCCAGTTCCAGTTCTAGAACCAGAACCTACGTTCACTCCTTCGGCTTACTCCAAGGCATCGACTAAGGCATAGAACTTAGGCATAACTTTGGCACCAAAGGCTCCCTTGGCAATAGTTGGCAGCCATTGGCTATGTGCGAACCAATTTTAATTTATGAGTGGCAATAAGGAGTTTTATACTCACCAAGGTGGGAGGATTTGAACCCACAATCTCACCCACACAAGGGAAGTGTTTTACCACTACACTCTCTCTTTGTGTTGTCACTCCACTTCTCTTTTCTTGTATTTAACACAACTTTATCTCTTTCTTACTTTTTCAATTCCCAAGAACAACCCTTCCTTTTACATTTTAACTCAAACAATCTCAAAAATTATTTTTACATATCTAGGAAGAGGGTTTTGTTCTCTAAATCCTCATGGATCCTACGAACAACATGGAGGATTTCGGCGACTCACCTTTACCCGAGGTAACGCTCGAGCAACAACTTGAGCTTCTATGGCACGAACTACGAAGCACTCAGAACGAGATTCGACAATGCGATGAAGTACTCCAAAAAATGCAAACTGATGAAGATAACCTTACGAGGGTGGTCAAAGTTATTGCCTCTGCCCAATCGGATGGCACACATTCCAAGATTGCTGTTAAGAATTACCAGTTTTTATGGTTTGATGGCCGTAAAGATGGCCTTTTGGTCCTTTCATGGTTGTCACAATTTGACGATTTTTATACTAATGAAACATATGTTGAAAGTGAAAAAGTCAAAGTTGCCACTAACTATTTAGTAGGAAAAGCTCAGTTTTGGTGGAATGATCTTTGTCATAGTGCAGATTGTCCAAACACATGGAGGGCTTTTCAAGAAAAGCTTAAGAATTCTTTTCTACCCCTACAGTTCAACCTACATGTTCGACAATTGTGGGCTAAATTTACACGGATGGAAGGTGATACGTTTACAACCTATACAGACCTGTTCTACCAATGCCCAATATCTCTTCGCTTGCTTGAAGATGTTTCAGATGATACTATGAAGAAGAAGAATAACGATGGTTTAGAGAAGGAGATTCAAGCAAAGCTTCACTCATGCCGACCTACATCGCTTCATGAAGTTGTTGCCTTTAATCATGACACAAAGAATGAGTACCAATCGATTATCAAGAGGATCAGTTTGCAGCAGCCACATCAACAACAACAGTCTTTTCGCTAGTCTAATTTTCTTTGATTATATGTAATGCATTAATTACACATAGAATTTAGTATGTAGGATCATACTTTAGATATACTTTTGAAAATGAATTAGAATATTGACTTATTTAAAGGCTATGTCAGCACCTCATAGATAACTTTAATAATTTAATGCCTCCATGAACATTTTCATGCATGTGTTTTACATGGAACATGCTTATTTTTGTTCAGTGATGGAACATGTGACTGACCATTCATGTTTATTTTTATTTTATCAACTGAGATCAATTGCTTTTTCAAATGAGGGGCATGTTATAAATTATGGAATATGTTGAATAAGGCATTGTTGGAGTGTTAATTTATTAATGTATTAATGTATTAATGTGTTTTGGTGTTTTGATATAGTAGCTGAAGGTTCGTGAGGGCGTGAAAGGGAAGACATTAATAATCCGACTTTAGGGGGGACATCAATAAATCCGATTTATAATTAGTTTGTAAATAAATCCGCGTAGAAAGTTCTATTGTTAGAATTATTTAGAAAAGTAGCGGTTAGAATAAGGGTCATTATAGATTGCAATTTTTGATATTAAAAGCAAAGACTTTTCACAAAAGTTACAAAGTTTTACTTTCACGCATGCTTTTCGAAGCCGCTCTCATGTAACCACTCTTTTCGACATAATAGAAAATTCCTATAAATACATGCACTCTGTGGACTGTCGAAATAGAGTGCATGGGGGGAGATTGCACCCAATACTGCGTTCTATCTCGTCTTTTGGCGTGTCTATTTTTCTGTGTATTTTCTGCATCCGTAACCTTTGTGTGCATGTGAGCAAGATCCTGATAACATGGGCTTACTTCCTTTTGTGGATTGATCTCTTTCCACATTGATTGACACTTTATTATACATGAGCAATAGCTCCTTATTCACCACATCACTCCTAGGAGGGATTTGATTATATATATTTCGATAGCGATGTGTGTGAATACACTTAGGACCGAGGGGGCACTTTTTTCCCTCTTTAAGAGTTTTTTTCCCTAGCTTGTATATATACCTATAACTCTAACGGATCACTTATCTTTGTACATTCATTTGGTAATACATTCCGTATTGTGTGTTGTCCTCCAAGCTTCTTCTTCTTCTTTGTGCCGTTCACGTGCTTCTATAGACCTCAAACTCCAACAAGTTAAACCTTCGTCCCTACCTCACGAGACAAAATATCCAATCAAACAGCCTAACGTGCGTGGACCATGTAGGTTGATGTAAGAGATCGATGCCATTCGAACTTAAGAATCGATATATTTGCAATGGACAAGTGCTCTCGCGTCGGAATCCCTAGGGCCTCCAGGTCTCGACACATACCTTGAACATAAGTGCCCTTCATAAACCTTTAAATACTGAAGCCTCTTCGAAAACACTTAACATTCATCCTTTTGCCGTGATCGTCCTTAGCCACTGCATTTTGCCCTCAAGAAATAGGGCACCTGTAGTTCTGCAACGTTGTCGTCGTGACCGCGTCCGTCGCCTTCATACATCAAGGCTTCTGGAGATTTCAGTCTCAGCGATAGATCCCCGTTCTAAGACGGAGGTCTCTGTCTCTCTGTTGCAGGCCATGAGAACATCACGTTCGTAGGAATAAGATTATCTTCCCCTTTGTATCTGAGCAGCAAGTATGCCGAGCATCATGGAGGTGCACGCTCTCCCGGCGCCACCGCCGGGAGGTTTAACGGGATCCTTACCAGCGGCACAGCTACCGGATACTGATGGAGATTCAAAAGCAGAGGAGAATACCACCGAGTCGCCTCCGACCCCAGCTCCTCCTGCCGTTGTTGCAACTCATACGAGAACCATTGGCATGATCCATCCGCCTCCCGACATCAGAGGAATCGTTGATAAAACTGCTCAATTTGTGGCACGAAATGGACCTGAGTTTGAGCGTCGCATCTTAGCAAATGGCAGGAACAATGTCAAGTTTAATTTTTTGAATCCTGGTGATCCTTATCACGCATATTATCAGCACAGAGTTGCCGAAATGAAGAGTCAATTGCATACCTCATCTCAAGGAACAGCACAAGCTGCGGGTGCGACCCCTCCATCAGGTGGAGGTCCCACTGGTGATGGTTCTGGTGCTGCACAGCCAATAAAAGAATCTACAGATGCCGTAAAGTTTGAAATTCCTAAGCCCATTACAAAAGTGATCGAGCCTCCAGAACCTGAACAGTACACAGTAGTTCTTCCAGAGGGTATTACAGGTACAGAGCTAGACATTATCAAGCTCACTGCGCAATTTGTTGCTCGTAATGGCAAGGCATTCTTACATGGCCTCACCCACCGAGAGGTCTCAAATCAAACATTCGCCTTTTTGAAACCAACTCATAGTATGTTCACATGTTTCACTTCATTATGTGATGCATATTCTAGGGTACTAATGCCACCAAAAAGTATTGTGGAGAAGCTGAGAAAGAGTAATCTTGATAGAACAGCTGTTTTGGAGCGTTCTTTACATCGATTGGAATGGGAAAAGTCGCAAGAAAGGGCTCGTCAAAAGGCTGAGGATGAAGTGGAAAATGAAAGGATTCAAATGGCTTCCATAGATTGGCATGATTTTGTTGTGGTGGAGACAATTGAGTTTGCGGACGATGAAGATGATGAACTTCCTATGCCAATGACTCTAGAAGAGGTTATTAGAAGAAGTAAAGCTTTGACAATGGAGGAAGATGAACAGTTTGCAGAAGCTGGCAAGGTTGTGGAGATGGAAATGGATGAGGAGGAAGTCCAACTTGTAGAGGATAGCATAAGAGCGACCACTCTGGAGGATGGAAAGGGTAGGGCAGATGAAGCAGCTATGCCTCCTCCCACTGATGATACAGAACCTCCGATGAGAATAGTGAAGAACTGGAAGAGACCTGAGGAAAGGCTTCCTATTGATAGAGATGCGTCAAAAGTTGTGGTGTCTCCTATAACAGGAGAGTTAATTCCGATCAATGAAATGGCAGAGCATATGCGCATCTCCTTGATTGATCCGAAGTACAAAGAACAAAAAGAACGAATGATTGCAAAACTTAGGGAGACTACCTTGGCTACTGATGATGAAATCTCAAGGAATATTGTAGGTCTTGCTCGCACTAGGCCTGATATTTTTGGTACTACAGAGGAAGAGGTCTCTAATGCAGTCAAGGCAGAGATAGAGAAGAAGAAAGAAGAGCCAAAACAAGTAATTTGGGATGGACACACAAGCAGTATCAGTCGCACAGCAAACCAGGCTATGGCACAAACATTGAGTGGTGATGAGCAAGCTGCAGCAGCATCAGCAGCTGTTGCCCCGCTTCCAGGTCCAATTGCACCACCAAAGCTGGCGCCTCCTCCAGTTAGACCTCTTCCACCACCACCAGGACTTGCTCTTAATATCCCACGTGCCCCACAGACAAGTGGCCAACCCACTACTGTTGTCCCACCTCCGTCTGTATCTACGCTTCCAAGGCCTCCAATTCTGCCAACACCTCCTGTTAGGCCACCATTACCAGTTCCAATAGTAAATAGGCCACCACCACCACCCATGCCAGGAGCCGCCATGGGATCAACTCCTATGATGCAATACCAAAACCTTCCACCACCTCGTCCTCCCATGTATATGCCTCAACCGGTGCCAACGATGCCAATGATGCCACCTCCACCACCTCCACAAGGGATGCCTCCACCCCCACCTCCTGAAGAAGCTCCTCCACCACCCCCAGAGGAACCTGAACCGAAAAGGCAAAAGATTGATGAACTCATGCTCATTCCAGAGGATCAATTCCTTGCTCAGCATCCAGTAAGAACACTTTTCGAGAATTCATTACTGTGTTTGGTGTAATAAATTTAAACCTTTTGTGAAACAATTTGATTAGTACTCTGACATATTTTTTGTTTTTTGTTGATTAGGGAGCTGTGCGTATCACAGTTGCTGTGCCTTTGGTAGAAGGAGAAGGAAATCTTAAAGGACAGACACTTGAGGTTACAATACATTCTCTTTCAGAAACTATCCTGAGTTTGAAGGAAAAGATATCTGGAGAGATTGCTCTTCCTGCGAATAAGCAGAAATTAAGCGGACGAGGTGGATTTTTCTTCAAGGACAACCTTTCTTTGGCACATTATAATGTGGGACCAGGAGAAACTTTAACATTAGCTCTGAGAGAGCGTGGTGGTAGAAAACGTTAATTCAGCAGTTTCTGTTGATGACTATCCTTGTAGAGCTTAAATTTAGCTTGTGGATGCTTGTTGAATCAATGCCTGTTCTCTCTCATTGCATTACTTTCAGAGACCTCTTTGTAAGATGAGAACCTGAGTTTTGTATTTGCTGATCAAGGGTGTATATGTCCCTTTAAGAACTTCTATTATTCTGTGATAACTGTAACACATGACGGCTGTTTAATGATGGGATACTTTAGTTTCAGTTTCTGCTAACATGTGCGATTATGCTTGGCTCAAAGGCTGCCATGATGGTGGCATATCCTCAAAAGGTAAACATTTATTTTCTCTGCCGATTTTGTTTATTGACAATTTTGTTGTTTAATGGATTCATAGGACATGGTATATGAATGTGTCATGAGACTTGGCAGGGCAGGCACCACATCCATCCGTTTGTGTGTTTGGGGAAAAGGGGTTGCTGGTTTTTCAAGCCTTCTTCCTCTGTTACTTGTCTAGATATTCAACATGCATTTGTGGAAAAGCTTATGATGTTGCATTGTGGTGGGAAAGATGGGAAGGATTTGTTAACTGAGCTTCACAAAGGCAAGAAAGTCATATATGTATACTTCTATTCTTTTGCATGCTTCCGTGTGAGTTCTTAGTTGGTAGCTTATGTGATGCCATCTTCTGTTCAGCAGATATAAAATTGCAGTAGCAAGACAATGCCAGGTTCATGTTCCTGTATGTGGTCTGTTCAACAATACCATCTGTTTTTTACGTCATTGTGTTCACCTCGTCCTTGGGTTATCTCTTGGTCTAAGACCCTGCTTTTGTTCTGGATAGATACATGGAACGCCTGAAGAATCCACTTGGTAATAACTCATCAAGTGTTTCTTTCTGGATTCACATTTTTTCTGCTTTTCACTTAATCAGACTAGGATATTGGCTTGAAGCAGCTGGGCTTGACTTCTGCATGAGAATGGAGATGTACAGAGTGCTGCAGATATTGCCCAAGTGATTCAGTTTTTGAACAAGTCTCAAGTTTTGTGTTCTTAACATCTGAGAATACCATAGAGATAACAAGCTTTGAGCAGTAAGATTCCCTCAGGGAGGTATTTGCAGGGTTTCTTTGATTTTAATGAGACAACTGCTGAATCTGTTTTCATTTTCTTGTTTATTCGCTCTAAATTTTGTTTGGATATTCTATCCGACACAAGTTTTGATGAAAAGTAGGATTCTGGTTCGGGAATTCGACTACCATTGGTGAATTAACCCTATGATTGACCAGGTGGTTGGGATGGTGATTAGTCAAGGATCTGAAGCAAAGGTCTCTAGTGCTATTTAGTAACTCATCTCCACTGCTGGGCATGATTACCTTTTTTGCTGGGCCTGAAAGTGAAGCTACAGTTTTGAGAGTATATTGATGAAACTCCTCTTTTGTTGTATGATTATGGGAGTAGGTGTGGCACTGGATTTCTATGGATAGAAATTAAATGATATTATTTTGCGGAAAAGTATTGATGTGGAGGCTGTACACAATATTGTTTATGTGGTTGCTGCATAAAACAAATGTTTTATTGATTTGTATTTGTTTCCATCCCTGACCAATCTATAAATACAGCATGTAGTTATTCGAGTGTTGACGTAGTAGTCTTAGTGTCCAATACAGGAAGCATACTTGGATTTCTGTTTCTACAGCTGGCAGAACCGAACAGTTGAATCATGGTATGTGCAAAATATTGTGTGTACTTGCTTTGTGAAACACTTTTTACTGGTTTGTAATTGTACTTTCTATTTCTACAGTTGACAGAAGTTTACAGTTGAATCATGATATGGGTAGAACGAATTCTCTTCTTGAGAGTTTATATCATGTGTTGATTTATGAAGAAATCTTTTTCTGTCACACACTTTCATTAGCTGCATAATAGCAACCAGGTTCTACTACAAATCTATATCCAGAAATTCAGCATGTACGTCTTCTCTATTGACAGAAGAAAATGGAGAGCAAGAATTTGGCTCATGCCATGTAATAGAGGTTAAGACTTCACTTTAAACCAAAGCAATTCTAAAAGGATTAGCTTGATAGTCTTGAAATTCATAAAAAGAAACTTGAAAGATGTTCAAAATTTTGAGTCATCTTTATGGAAAGGTCATCTTTATGGAAAGGTCCAAAGTCCCCATCAATCTTTTTTCATGAAGTTACATAATTTTTATCATGTATTTCTTTGTGACTTTGCCATTTAGTGGAGCAAAAAACAATGGATAGGTGATCCATCTTTTTCTATGCAAAGATTTTTAAAATCTTTGCATCTATCTACGGGACAAAATTCTATACTAGTAATGGTTAATATGTGAATAGTTTTTGACAAATGGAGTGTTTGGCCAGAGGTGAGCCCTCGCCCACAAGTTAACAATTAATTAGGAGTTATTTTGGTATGTAGGATGTCTGTAATTAAAAGACTATCTGCTAGGAGTGTTTGATGTTATGTATATTTTGCTTTGTAAATAACTTAAAAAAGGGATTGATAATGTGGAAGATATGAAAAGCTCTGGAGGAAATCCTAAAAGATGAACTGCAAAAAGACATTATCGAGTGACATGTTTGATCATGGTGGATACTTCGTAATGGATACAGATGCTTTGTATGCAGGAGTGAAATGTTCAAGAGAAGTTTTGCAATCCTTTTCTTAAGCATTGTGTGCTATTCTATATTAGGATGCAGTGCGAAATGCTGTGAATCATGGTATGTGTTGAGTTCTCTACCGTAATCAATGAAACCATAATGGATGTGTGCTCAATGCAACTATGTTGAGATGTTTGTGATAGTCAATTTAAGTTGCGATGCTGTTTCTTAAGCATTGTGTGCTATTCTATTTTAGGATGCAGTGCGAAATGCTGTGAATCATGGTATGTGTTGAGTTCTCTACCGTAATCAATGAAACCATAATGGATGTGTGCTCAATGCAACTATGTTGAGATGTTTGTGATAGTCAATTTAAGTTGCGATGCTGTTTATCGTTGGGTGTTCTATATCAATATATTAAAGATAGTAGTTGGTGTCCTAAAGTGTTTGTTCTGTATATTGAACCTTCTCAAAACTTTGAGAATGTATGAGATTGCAAGTTTCCTTTATGCCTAGGCTTACTAGCAATTTCCTAGGGGTGGGCCTTTTGAAATCTTACTAGTTTTAGCATAGTGTGGCATATGTCGTATGTCATGCATGGAGCATCCTGATCGGTCAGTGCACTATTACACAAGGTTGCCAGCATGATTGCTATTGGAGGATTTAACTAAGTTGGAGGTGGAGATGGATAGTAGGTGGGAAGAGATGAAATTTGAAGATACAAATGATGATGCTTTCAAGAGCATTTCGGGGACATTAACAGTGATGTTACAAGAGGACATCGAAAGTGAGGCTGAAGAGCAGCAACATGATCCAAGTCTAGGAAGCAAAGGGCCTACTTCCACACACCTCCTCAAGGTGGTCACTCAGCTTGTGGGCACACAAGTAGCACACTAGGTCTTAAATAGTATAGAGAAGGCTCATGTTTCCACATGTAATACCTATATGATCAACACTTGACTCGGTAGTGTTAGTGTTAGTGTCCACGTGAAAGTGGAAATGGCCATTGGACATGTGTATATGTTCTTTAATAAAACATATAGTGGTCTCATCAGCCACAAGTTGTAAGTTAAACTGCATTTGTAAAACCTAAAGAATATGAGTTCACTCTTTGTGTACTGTGTGGTTTCTCCATATTCGTCAGGTCTCCATAGAACATCATGCATGTCATCTTGATCTTGGTGTTGTGTGAGCGAAGTGAGCTCTATCGACTCTTGACACTTTGTGGCCTAATGGCCTTCTCTAATGTGGTGATCAAGGCATAGTCTTTGGAATACCTTGTTGTCTGAGTCACCAAAGTCACCGTTAGCAAAATCACCATTGGCACCATTGGTTGCACATGAGGAAAGACTTCAAAAGTACTAGTACTTTGCATGAGATCAACCATTCTAGTAGTGTCCCCCCCCCAAGGCACTCTTGATCGGTAGGTTTCCTTATTACTAAGCCCTAGTTGCTTGGTGATTGTAGGAGTGAAGATGTTTAAGGTTAACATTATTTTGGACCCTTCAGAGTGTCTTCTTGGGCTATCATTGATTTTTTGAGAGTTTCTTTGGGTGTGAAATTGGGGAAAACTATGAGACTAATTTTGTAGTTTTCGGACAATTTCAACTATACAGGTGGAAAGATTGATCCAAATATCAATCCTGTTGCTAGGGACACTTTAGATTGTTGCCTCTTTGGTACTGTACATTCAGCTTTATCGTTGATTTTTAGCTCATGAGTCTTCTTACAGGTTTCGTGGAAGGATTTCAGCTTTGGTTGGAGCAACCAATGCAAGTTTATGTAGGCTTTTTGGGTCAAAAGAATGGAGATGACAAACATTTGCAGGTGTTGTTGGCTAGTGTTTGGGTTGTAAATTTAGTTTTTTTAGTGCCATTTTATTGCATATATTGAGCACATACACATTTTGTACGCTTTTGTTGATATCATTTATGTATGCCTATGTGGTCATTGATAGAGTGGTTATATTTTTGCAAAAAGCTTTTAATGTTGATAAAGAGGCTTGTGGTGAGGTTTTCTTAATTACAAGACACCTAAATGTCGCAGTCTCTTTTGTGATGTAGATAAAAGACTTTACCTCGCCATAGAAGATGTATGCTAGCTGTTCATAGGTGCTTTTTAAGTCTAGTTGGCTTCTTTAAGTGGTTATATGCAGTGGAGTCAATGATTCACTATGCAAGTTTTCATGTTAGTACTCACAATTTTGTAAGTTTTCTAGAGTGGTCATATAATCATTTCGCTAAGGAGATTTTAGTAATTTTTTTGTAGATTTTAGATTTTCAACTATATAGTGGTTGGCTTTACTCCTTGACATTTAGATGTGAGCACATACATTCTCACATAATCTCTTTGGTTGATCCTTGTTGTCCATTGATTCATTTTTTTGGGGAGATTTATCAAAACTCTCCCATAATTTGACACTTGGTCACTTTTTTTGAGCTTAATTGGTGTTTGTACTTTTCTAACTCCATTATCATTCTAGTCAGTTCTCTATCATCATGCCATCAGAGATCTCAAACACATCTAGTAGATTAGGGTCTAGTGCTCGTGTTCCCAAGAGGAGCTATAACTTAAAGGGCAAAGACCATTTCGAGATTGAAAAATTTGATGGCATAAATTTTCCTCTATGGAAGAATCAGACCAAAGATATGGTGATTCCTAGGAGGCAATGAAAGCTAGTAAATGGAATCTCAAAGAAGCTTATTGATATGGATGAGGATGATTGGGACGAGTTGGATGAAATGGCTAGGACTTTCATTCAACTACTTGTGGTAGATAATGTTTACTTAATAGTATTGGACTGTGAAAGTGCACGATTGTTGGGAGAAGTTATGCAACACTTATGAAAAAGAAACGACATTAAAAAAAAGTGTATTTGATGAGGAAGGTATATGATCTTCACACAAAGGGCAAAGATAATGTTGTAGCTAATCTAAATGATTTTGATGCTATATTTTATCAGTTATAGGCTCAAAAAATGGATATGGATAATGAAATAAAAGTAGTCTACTATTGACATTAGTGCACTTGGTGGTAAACTGATCTATGATGACGTGTGGAGCACTTTTGAGTGAAGAGATCCACATAAATTCTATGGTTGGCACTCAAAGTGGAGATGCATATAATGTTCATGATTCTTACTAAGGAAAGAATCAACAACATGACAGGAGAAAGAACAAGGAGAAGAGTGATCAACGTAATAAGAGTATAAGTAAATCAAGGAAGGGATGTTAGAGTGCCATTATTTTCATAAAAAAAGGACATATGGAGAAAGATTGCTATGCACTAAAGTATGCTAAAGGTAAAGGACAACATGTTGATGAACATGTTAAACAATTACTTGCAACATTTGCTTCGATTGTGAAAGAAGAAATTAATGTTGATATTGATGATACTGATGTGTTGACACTTGACAATATTGTACCTAGTGAGGCACTTATGGCTAATTCTCTTTTCCGCACATGGTTGCTAGATTTTGGTGCTTCTTTCCATGTGACACTACATAGAGAATGATTCTTTACTTATGAAACAAAGTCTTTTGGTACCATGAGATTTGGTGACTCTTTCTAGTGTGTTGTTGGGATTGGCCAATTGACTTGATGACCTTGTTTACAAAGTGGTTTTCTTTGTTCAATCCTTTCCTATATCAAAGGGCAATGTGTTGAAGTGCAAGCTCAACTTTATGCTAAATTGAACACTTCAAGCACTTCTTTATTATTGGGGGATCATTGCCATATGTCAAAGGAGGATTTTTCACAAGATATGTCTCATTGGACTTGTCAACCAAAGTCTAATTTTTTGCTTATAGGTTATACAAGAGAAACTTTAGGAAGATTGATTGTTTTGATAGACTATTTTCATTTGTTATATAAAGACAATGTGTAGATGCATATGTAAGAGAGTTGAAGAGTGGAGTATAAGGAGTCTATGTCACGGAGCTATCACTTTCAAGTGAGCTCTTAGCACTAGTGTTGTACCAAAACAGGATGCTACAATGCCCTTTTTAATAACAAAAAAAAAAATCATGTGTAATAATCAAATAATTTTTTTGAAAAAACCTTCAAGCCCCATAAAGACTTATACCATATGTTCTAAAAAAAAATTTTATCTTTTAAGAAGTAACTTTTTTTGATAACTCAAAATATAGAAATGATTGAATATGGTAAAAAAAAACTTTTTATCGATAGACTTATATATGAGAAGAAAGAAATATCTTCATAGAAAAATATTCATTCGTATTGGAATAATTTCTCTAATGTTAATTTAATTTCACATAATCATCTAACACAAGTCTTGGGAATCGAAAAAATCATTTTTATAAATAGAAATTTACTACAATATAGGGTACTCATTGTATAATTATAAATTGTAGGAACCTTTTATATGATATTGATGCATACAAACACTAAAATGTCTATTTTTTTAATTTTAGAAATCATCATGTAGTATGATACAAATATGCTACATCTCTTTGAACCAATAATTTGTGTAGCTATCTTACATGCCATAATGATGTCCATATTTCTTTGAATAACCATATTCAACTCTCTTGAGAATAAAATTTCATCCAAAAAAATTAGCTTTCCTCAGTGTTAAAAATAATTCTATAAACATTATAAACTACATTATATAGAAAAAACTAGCATATTAACTTCAATCATGTAGCATATGCAATATTTGCTCATGAAATGACATTTTCCTAGCATAGAAAAACAGATAGTATTGTTTATTTTAAAGGAACGAGATAGAAATTTGACTCCTAGGGTTATAAAAAAATATGTCTAGCTTTAAGAATCTCAAAAATGATTCATATTCATACCATCAATTTGCAAAAAAAATCATAGATGATAATATTATCATGGCGCATATGAGATCAATTTTATGCCATAAACCTATTAAAAATAACTAGATATCTCTAACTATGAATAGAAAAGTGTTTACGTATATAAAATAAGGAATTTTATTGCATTTAATGATTTTGATAAAAAATCAACACTAATCGACACCACTGTAATTTTTGCACCAATACTAAAATTAGCATCATAAATTAGTGAATAGACCTTAATGTTTTCTATCCTTTAATGAAAACTATATTTTTCTAAAAATATTCAACCCTTGTGCTAACTTGTTCCATAGTTATATTTATAATTCTAGTAAACTAGAAAATTCATCAAATAATGTCTCTTTTTTAGGACAGTAAAGTGTCCAAGGAAACTAAAGTGCCAAGTAGAATGCTAATGTTAATATTTTGTAATTATCTTTTAGTTCGCCTTTGCATATATGCAAAGATTGCACAAACCTACTGACAACTATTGTCATTTTTTATGTTCTTTTGTCAGACCATTTCTCTGAGCTCCATGTGTCATTTTCTATGAAATTTGTTTGATTAGAAAGAGATTTTTGTTTGCTTCCTATTTTTTGTTTTTCCCTCCATTTGGTGTTAGGATCATTTCTAAATCTTTTGTACACTACATGTTGGTATTTTTGACAGTGAGTTGCTGTTGCGAGGGTCCATTGTGTCTTTTGTTGCATTTTTGAGGATCAGAGCTCCCACATTTGGTATTAGTGCAACCATAAGCTTCAAGCAGGACCTTTGGAAGCTTTTGAAGTGAAGAAATAAGCTTTGGAAGTGGCAAAGAAAAGTTGAAGAGAAGAAGATTGCACGCAAGTTGGCAGCACTTAGGAGAAGGTTGAAAACGCGACATTGCTTGGAACAAAGGAGTTTAGAACAAGGAGTTAAAGGTATTTCTTATCATTCTCCACTCTTATTCACAACCTTAGAGGCTTACTAAGCAAGGGGGAAAATGGTTGAAAAAGTGAATAGTATTGAGAAGTTAGAAAAGAACAAATATCAACCTTGGTAGTTTAGGATGAAGAATTCCTTGATGGGAAAGAATCTTTTGGGAATAGTTACAAGTGATTAACCTAGGCCAAAACTTACCACACCCACACCAATGATCAAGAAGTAAGAGTCTTCAATTAATGGAATGAGAGGGATAAACAAGTTATCTTCTTTCTCTCTCAACATATTTCAAACTCCATTATAGGACATATACAACAATTAGAAACAACAAAGGACATATGGGAATGCCTATAGAGGTTGTATTCTACAAGCACTAAATCGAGGAAAATACAAAAAAAAAAAGTTTGACAATGAAGAAGAGTCCATCCACACCCACAAAGTTATGATATTCTCAAAGTCAAAGAGTTGGCAGATGCATTAAGCTCGATTGGATGCATGCTCGAGGATGATAATCTAGTGGTTACACACTCAACAGCCTCAAGGAAGATGACAAGTGGAAAGCATTTATGAACTCGATATATGTAAGAGATGATGTAGTAGGTTTTGAAAAACTTATTAACCGTATTGTCACACAAGAATTGAACCTTCAAGGTTCATCCTCAAAGGCGAATCAGCCCCAAGTGTTTTATGCAGGAAAGCTAGAAGAGGAAGGAGTGCAAGAGGAAGAAGAGGTAGAGGAGGAGCAAATGGTTTTCAAATATGCCAACAAGCATCAAATGAAGGAACAATGACAAAGGAATGGAAGAGGTAGACGAAGGGCAAGAGGATATAGAGGAGGAAGATACTCAAGAAATTGAGATAGAGGAAACAACAAAGATTGCTTCATATGTGGAAGGCAAAGGCACTTTGCAAGGGATTGCTATCGATAGAAATCCAACTACAACCATGCAAGTGAGAAGACACAACGTAACTATGCCTCAACTTCACATGATTAGAAATGGAGTATAGGCAAGGAGGAAAGGAAACCATGGATGGAAAATGGTATAAAGACAGCGGTTTCTCAAAGCACATGTCATGAAACAAGGATTGTTTCATGACTTTGCATTTACCACCTACTTTGGGACATGTAGAGACAGGTGATGCTCCTCAACATGCTATTGAGCATGTTGTAAATGTTCAGGTATAGAGCAAAGGAGGTTTATCAAGCTTCTTAACAAAGGTATTGCATGTACCAACAATTACAAAGAACCTTGTCTCCATGGGACAAATGGTAAAGAAAAGTTATCACATGAAAGGTACTCTCCATCATGGCCTTTATTACAACTCAAATGATGTTTTGGATGTCAAAGGATATTGCGATGCAAACTAGGCAGGTTAGAAGAAGTACATTATATTAGGTCTTCATGATAGGTGACAAGGTAGTACCATGGAAGTCAAAGAAACAACCAACTATTGCTTTGTTGTCAATAAAAGTTGAATATAGATCCTTAGCTAATGCTACATGCAAAGCTATGTGTTGTAAAGATTTATTTTCAAGTAATCATCTTGATCGTGATCAAAATTTTCTTTTTATGTGACAACATTTCCAACATACAACTTGCCAAAAGCCCAATGCTTCATGCAAGGGAAAAGCACATAGAGGTTCATTACGACTATGTGAGAGAGAAAGTGTTGAAAAAAGAAGTTCGAATAAAGCATGTGAAGACTCAAGATCATGTGGCTGATATGATGACACAGGCTTTGGATACAACCAAACTTAGAATGTTCAAACAAACTATTTACTTGAAGGATACAAGGTGAAAAGTTGAGCTTGAGGGGGAGAATGTTGAAGTGCAATCTCAATCTTATGCTAAATATAAGACTTCAAGATTTTTTTTTGTTATTAGAAGACCATTGCCACATGTCAAAGGAAGCTTTTGCATGAGATATATCTCACCTAAATTTTTATTCAAAGTCTAAATTGTTGGTTGTAGGTTATTTAGGAGAAACTTTAGTAAGATTGTTTGATTAGTTGGAATATTTTCATTTGTTATATAAAGAAAACCAGTAGATGCACATGCGAGAGATTTAAAGAGTGGAGTATTAGGAGTCTTTCATGGATGTACTTCCAAGTGAGCTTTTAGTCTTTTGTAAGAATCTTTTAGTTCAACTCTGCACATATGCAAAGATTGCACATACCCTCCAATTAAGATGCATAATAACGCTACACATATGTCCAATCATATCAATTTGCAAATGTTCTAGTTTAGCAACCATTGAGACATTTTGCACTTGTGTTGCATCCACCTAATAGATATGTTCAAGGTTTGGGTCTTATTATGCTGAAAATGTTGGTCAACCTTGCTACGAAGACGCTATGCCAACAAAGGATCATATCAAGTGGGAGCATGCCATGAAGAGTGAATTGGATTCTATTCACAAGAATGGTACTTGGGATTTGATACCTTTGTCAAAGGGAAGGAAAGCTTTACCATGTAAATGGGTACATAAGCTAAAATTCACATTGGATAGTACTTCTAAAAAGTATAAAGCACTACTAGTTGCAAAGGGTTCTAAGCAACAACCTTGCATTGATTTGGAGAAAATATTTATTCCAATAACCAAGATGACTGCACTGTGCATGTTTCTTGGATTCCTTGCGATGGAGGACTTAGATCTAGTCAAAATGGATGTGAAAATTACTTTCTTGCATGGAGATCTTACAAATGAGATCTATATGGAATAACTAAAAGATGATTTTGCGATATCTGAGTGGCACTAAGGACAAGTGTTTATGCTTGGTTAGAGGGGAGGCATGCATTATTGGTTACATAGATTTTGATTATGTTGGATGTGTAAACAATTGAAAGTCTACATCAAGGTATATTTTTCACTTTCTTGGAGGTGCTATCTCTTGGAGGTCCATCTTCAAGAATGCACAACTTTTTCCACTATAGAATTAGAGTATATTGTAGCTAGTGAGGCATGTAAGGAAGCATTGTGGCTTTCTCATCTTTCTTTTTATATGGCCATACCTCAACATGTACCTCTTTTTCTTAGTGATAGTTAGAGTGCCATTGTTGTGGCTAAGAATATAGTCTATCATGCAAAGAGAAAGCACATTGAGGGGAGGTGTCACTTCATTACAGGATGCTTAGCAACTAAGCGCATTAATCTTGAGAAGGTTCATACTCAAGATAATGTTGTAGATGCTTTGACTAAATCCCTAACAAGATAGCTTTCGACATTGTTTTCACTTGATGGGGGTCACTTGATTCATCATCTTGCATAGTTATTTGTACAACCCCATCATATGGGAGGTATAGTTTATATACTTAGGCTAAGATATCCTTTATGATTCTTTATTTTTTCTCCCATAGTTCACTTTGGCCATATTAGTGGCATGATCATCCACAGATTGTTAGTTTGACTGTATTTGTAAAACCTAAAGAATCTCAGTTTAGGCTCTTTATGTGATGTGTAGTTTCTACAGATTTTAAAGGTCTATCTAGAGCATCATGTGTGATGTCTCGAGCTTGATTTTCTATTGTAGAAGCATCATTTTGAAGTTCTCTTAAAGGGATATCCACCATGGTTCATCGCCATTGCACCACTTCAAGGAGGAGGGCTAAGGAGACCCCTCGTGAGGAAGATGGCTAATCACGATAGTTAATAAACCGAATAATGGGTGAAATAAAACTTAGTGGGAAAAATTCTAAGGATGTAGACAAGCACGTCAAGCGCTTTCAAGCACTTTCAAATGTGATGGAATACAAGTTGGTTTGGTGCATTGTATAATGATAATATAAAAAAAGAGCATTTGGTAGCTAATTTACAAGGCAAGGCAATGGAGTGGTTCATGTAATATGGCATGGTTGACATGACTGACTATGATAGTTTGAAAATGTGGTAAGAAAATTAATAAAAATAAAGCAAGATGATTTTCTTGTAGAAGATTATGCACAATAATTTTGAAATCTACTAAAAAGACCCCCTAAAGATGTGGTAAGAAAATTAAGAAAGATAAAGCAAGATGATTTTCTCATAGAAGACTATGCACAATAATTTTGAAATCTACTAAAAAAGGTTACAACAAACACAAGAACCTCCTAGGAATAGTTATGAGACTACTCCTGTTGAGGATTATATAGATGCATGAATACTATAGTAACAAACCATGCACAGATAGCAAATGATTAGGATTTCACTAATGATTGAATCCATTGTGAAAGCAGAGCATAGGTTTGGATTGATGGTAAGGCCACGGGCAAAAAGAAAAAGAAAAATTATGATACATGGATATTGAACCTTGACTCATGGTATTAAATGAGACATCAAGTAAAAAACAAACGAGGATGATGAGGAATGGGTATCCAAGGAAAAGAAGCATGAGTAATAAGCAAACAAAGGAAAGGAAGCATGCAAAACAAAGCAGAAATAAGCATGCCACCTCACATCCTAGAGAAATTAATAAACTCATTTTGGAGAAATTAAATGCCTTATGACCAATCACTAGGACAACAACAAAGTCACTTGTATTGATTGTGTTATATATACTCAATACTCCACCCTCAAGTGATCACAAATAATCCATGGTGCTCTAAGTTGTAAGAGCTCCATTATGAGGAGAAATCATTGTGATAGCATAAACATTTGTGGAACCCTAACTTCCAAGTTAGATGAGGTTTGTGTGTGATCGGTGATGGCAATACAATTATCTATACCAATTCCCATAGTAAAATCTATATAAGCATGGCCACGTGAAGCTTTATAGAGCATCGCACACTAGTGAGAACATCTTGAGTCTATCTAGATCACCATCTAAGCTCCATATTAGGAGCATATAGGTTGACAACACCAATGTTGTAGTTGCATTCTTCTTGGCAATTTGAAGATTTGAGTTCTGTATCTCTTAGTCTACATCTCTCTTTGTCTGCATTTTTCTCAACTCTATCTATTGGCCTATTCTACTATGCTATTATTTCTTATATGGTACGAGAGCTCTAGAGGCTTTGAGTCACATAACAGAAGAAATGCAAAGGTCTAAATGACAAAGAAGAGAAGATGTCAAGGTATGCCTCATCATCTACAACTCAAAATCAAGGAGGTTTGTCAATAGGAGAAGGTGGAGCACATGGAGGAGAAGCATTGATGTTGCTTACCCCATCATTGTGGTTATGAACACAACCTTCATATAAGGTAAGCTTGATGGTATGAATTACACCCCGTGGAAGTTTAAATTCAATTCTATCCTTGATTCATATGAGCTTCTAAAGACTGTCCTTGTGACTGTTCATGAACCCCAAGAAACACCTAATCCAAATAATCTTGGTTGAGTGATTCCTCCTAATTCTAATCTTCAATTTGACTCAAAACATAGAAACATAGATACACTCTGTGTTCTAGTTACAAGTACTACTAATAATGTTTTGACTTTGATTAAGCATACTACCAAGGTTTGTGAAGCATGGAACATAGTGATAAATCAATATGAAACTCATAATGAGACATGGATTCAGAACTTAGAAAATCAACTAGCAACATGAAGATTTACTAACAAGGAGACTATAGAGACATTCATCACTTGCATAAAGAATCTATCAGGGGCAAGAGAAGGTGTACAAAATTCAAACAAGGAGCTTGCTTGACATTGGCTTCAAATCTAGCCACCAAAGTTTGATGGTTTGGTAATTGTTCTTAATGCTCAAATCAGATCACCAAAGTTTGATGGAGGAGGAGCTATGGCTTGAGGTTAGGAGTGGGATCAACAAAGGATATGCTACATTCATATCAAATGCCAAAGGAGGCAAAGTGGACTTTGCAAAAGATGGAGAAAAAAAGAAAAACAACAAAAAGTAGTTCAAAAGAGAGTGTTTCCAATGCAAGAACAAAGGCCACAAAATTCAAGCTTTTCACATAAAAAAGACAAAAGAGAAGAATGGCCCTTCAAAAGGTGGTAAGGGCAAGGAGTCTCCAAATATTATAGAAACAAAGCATGAATCATTTTTTACAAAAGAGGAGGTATGTTTCTCGACTAAGGATTCAAGAAGAAATGACTCATGGGTGTTGGAGACTTCTGCCTCTTCTCACATGATGAGCATAAAAGATCTTTACAGTTTAATAAAGGTAGGCAATAATGCAAGATATCTTTTAGAGGGAAAAGGTATGATTTCTTTCATTAATTCTAATGGGGATATGAGAAAGATTTCAAATGTGATGTATGTTACAAAAAAACAAATCTACTTTCAATAGCTTCTATAATTGATCAAGTTCATGAAATATTGTTCAACAAGATAGGAGCTAAGATTATGGATAGTAATAACAACATTGTTGGGATTGCGATGAGGAGAAACAACTTATATGATTTTTTTGATCTTATAACAACTGCAGGTATGGGCACAACTAATCTATGGCTTGAGAGATTTGGCCATATTGGATACCTTTTACTAAAGGAGATGCATCGCATGGGTATGGTTGCACACCTACTATGGATTGCAGACATGAAGGAACCATGTGAAGCTTGCATGATGGGCAAGACACAAAGGAAGAAATTTCCACAAGAAAGCAATAATAGAGTAAGCTATCCCCTAGAGTCAGTGAAAGTTGACTTGTATAGAAAAAATCCTACATAGGCATTGGGTGGATCTTCCTACTTCATGTTACTTAGCAATGACTATAGTAGAAAGCTGTGGATGTACTTCACAATAAGGCTCAAGATTTTGGTAAGTTTAAAGAGTGGATTTAGCTTTTGAAATTCAAAAAAGAAATAAGATAAAGAAATTTAGGACAAATAATGGTGGTGAGTTTACATCAATAGAGTTTAAAGGTTTTTGCAAGGGTAAAGGAATTAAGCATCAACTCATAGTGGCACATAGCCCTCAACACAATCGTGTTGCAGAACATTGGAATCAGACCATCATGGAGATGGCAAGGTGCATGTTGAAGGGAAAGGGCTTGCCATATCAATTTTGGGTAGAGATCATCAACATTGTTGTCTAGATCTTGAATCGAAGAAGTTACACCAAGGCACTTGATGGAAAGACTTCACAAGAGGCATACATTGGTAAAAAGCTATTTGTTTCTTATTTAAAGTATTTGGAAGTGAATATTATGTACATGATCAAGGTAGGGAGAGAAACAAGCTTCATCCAAAAAGCATCAAGTGTATCTTCTTAGGATACAATGAGGATAAGAAGGCTTATAAAATTTACAACCTTGAGGCTAAGAAGATCATGGAGAGTTGCGATGTGGTGTTTGAGGAGCAACCACATGCAAGGAGGAGGAAAAGAGGGCTTCCAATTTATCTTTAGGAAAAGGGGAAATCCACTATGAGCCTGATCCAAGAGTTATCCCTTCTACACAAGAGGAGGAAGCATCATTTTCAGATGATGATACTAAAATTCATCAAACTGTCATCAACCAAGTGGAGAAGCCATTACCATATTGGATGACAATGGCTTCATTGGTGATTTCAATAAGAGAGGAATTAAGCATAATACCTTTCCTTCGATTCATAACTTGAAACAAGCAAGCAATGAGTCTATAAGACTTGCACCCAAAATATTTAAGCAATATGTGGAAAGTCCAACTCAATAAAAAATGATATCATTAATTTTGGATGGCTTAATTAATTAGAATTTGAGATTCTTGGTATACATGAAATGATTAGAAACTTTGGATGAGAGTCTTAGGGAATGTATAGACTTGGAAGATAACCTAGTTGATGACCTAAAGATTCCTCAAACTTCAACCAAGTTTGATGACACTTCTAGTAGTGTGTCTAAACAATCTAAGAATGCAAAAGAATTGGCAAAATTGGTTGTCAAGAAGCTGGGAGTTCAAAACCAATAGAGGTCAAAACCCTATGAACCTCAACCAAGGCAAATGCCAATACTGAGGAGATGTGTGCATTGTGGAGGGGATCATCCATCTCATGTATGTGTAAGAGGAGGACCTGCCCCACCACAACAATATCCGTATGTAAGACCACCTATGTGAGGACCAAAATTCTACTATCATATTGAGCAAAATACACCAATCACACTACTGAAAATTACCCTTACAACCAACAACCTAGACACCCACAACCTCCTCAATTTAGGCCTTATGAATATCCACCAAGAGAACAAGCTAGGGAGGCTCCAATGCATGCTCCATATCAAGGAACCCCAATGCTCAGAGACCATATGAGTATTAGGTTTATACTCAACCTCAACCGGTGTTGAGACAACAAACACCTCACCCTAAAATGTAGTGCCAGTCAAGTACACACAACGTGAAGAGAACCTAGAAAGAACGGTAGTACTTGTAACCCCATTGATGAGTTTATGAAAAAAAAAACCTTAGCTATGGGCAAGGCTATGGTGATTATTATACCTATGACCATAATCCCATAGAATATGAAGCAATGTATGAACAACAATACTACGAATATGACAACTATGAGATTCATATGGATTGGAGTATGCCAACATAATGTATGCTATACCTAGAGCTCAAGCTCCAACAAGATAGCTAGTAAGACCACCAACACCAAGAGGACCTTGTTATAGATTGGATGAGATAATTTCATTAGGGAATCTACAATTCCCTACCACCCAACTCCTCAAAAGACATGGGAAGGATACTCTAGTGACTGTGGAAAATAACACCTATTCTGGGATTGTCTAGAGAATCTCTCTAGAGCATCTTCCACTACTAAGATCCATGTGATCAAAGTAATAGATTCCTACGAGAGTGACAATGAGTACCTAGTACCATTAAAAGTAATTAGAAGAGTCAAAGCTAAAGAGAACAAAGAAACATTAGTGATTAGAAACCCAAAAGTCCCATGAGTGAAAAGGAAGAAAAGTCCTCACCCCTAGTGCTAGAAGACTCTGAAGAATTATTGAAAAATTCAAGGAGGAAAAAGGCTAAAAAATGGAAAAGTAGAAGAGTAAAAATCAAACGCAAATGGATGAAGAAATTAGCTGAAGAAAAACAAAAGTCTACACAAGACATAGAATCTGCTCAAGTCTGCCCAACCAAACAATATAATGATGCGGTGAAAGAAGAATAGACGAAGGACCAAGCATGATCAATTCTAATGGATCCAATGGTTGAAGACTTACAAATGTGGTTGAAATCTTATCAGTCTAGGATAGAGGCAAGACCTTATCTAGAGCATCATGATCGATGTTACCCCAGAGAAGATTTGAAGAAAGAAAGATTGGAAATATGCAAGAAACTTATTGAAATTGCTCAGATTATGCTCAAAAAATCAATTCCAACCATTCTAGAGATGGTAATTCCAGATAAGGCATTCCAAGAATGCTTAAAAATTTTCAACTCAAAGCAAGCAAAACCAAACCCACCCAAAGTAATTGAAGAGGAATTAGAATTAGAAATAATCTAGGCTGATCCCGAGGTAGAAGCGAACTAGCCACAAAACCTATGGGCCAAAGTTCAAGAAGATAGATGGTAAAAGTCCTAAAATGAGATCCCTGCCTTCATAGAACTAGATGCTTCTATAAAGCAACCTATGATAGAGCAAGAAATGGAATCAAAAAATATTTCTAATCAAGACTTTGAGACCGAGGAGGCAATGAGGCCTTACCACACTTCAAAACTACATGGGAGAGTATGATAAGAAATCATATTTCTTCCATTCTCCCACATTAAGATGTAAGGAAAAAAGAACCTCGAGGAAGTGTCGATCACTCTAGAAGAGTTAAGGAAGGCTAGAGTCCATTTCTCTTTAACTCTAGAAGAGATTTTGCAAGTCAAGCCCCAATTGTGGAGTGAGTTAGTAGCTCAGGTAAACCTTAAAGAATAAAGTACTTCAGACAAAGAGAAAAGTAATGAAGAAACCTTTACAATAAGAATACCCATGGACAAGATAGGAGATTTCTGTGAAGATGATGAAGGAAACACTTGGCTTCCAATTGCATTTTGAGGATACATGACTAAAACCATAATAGATACTGGTTCCGAAGTAGGAATTGCTACTAAGGAATTTTGGGAAAAACGGGGAAAACCAACATTAAGACGTGTAGAGTAGAGTTCAAACACAACTTAGCTATATATCAATTTGGTAACACATGCAAATATGAAATGATCCTAGAATGATCATTCGTGAGACAATTGAAAGTAGTTCAAGATT
The DNA here is from genome assembly GCA_020310875.1 of Ceratopteris richardii. Classification (NCBI taxonomy): domain Eukaryota; kingdom Viridiplantae; phylum Streptophyta; class Polypodiopsida; order Polypodiales; family Pteridaceae; genus Ceratopteris; species Ceratopteris richardii. The sequence goes on from CM035407.1 coordinate 144,966,366, forward strand.
GGGGAAAAGATGCTTTATACCTTCAACATCAAGGTACAAGAACCATAATAAATCTCCAAAACTTCTCTTATAGGGATGCTCCACCTCTTCAATGGAATCCCATCCATAAAGAGGAAGATGATGTATCAATCCATAGTACTGGATCTAGTGATCAATCATGGATGAACAAGGATACTGAACTATGGATTTGCAAAACTGTGCAAAGAGAAGAGAAAAACCTCCAATGGTGGAAGCCATGGAAAGAAGGAGAGTGAGCTATCCAAGACCCAGATTACATGCCCCAAGTATTTTTTGATGAAGCCTTTTAACCACATGGTTGGATGGAAATACTAGCAACATTAGATGTGCACGTAAATGAAGAAGTAATGACCATGAATGAATGTCTAGATGAAGAGGGATATGACCTAATCTTATACATGGTAGCAATCCAAGAAAAGGATGAAGATGAAAAAAAGGGAATCATAATGGAACCTAAATTTGATTTAGAAGAACAATACTTGAAAGAAGTTGAAATGAGTAATCCTGTGGAAAATTGCAATATCTTCTGCATAGAGGAATACCCAAGAAACCCAATAAGGAAACAAATGAAATGGATGAAGAAGAACAACAATAGGAATGTACTACAAACCTATTGCCACTCCTATTGAGATAGGTTTATGGTTGAGTCTTCATGATGTTAGATATGCATTTGATGCTATTTTATATCAATAGGTTGTTGGATGCTTGATTTACTTATGCATTACTAGGCCAGATATTCAGTTTGTTGTCTCTCAGATGAGGAGGTTTATGCATTGCCCATGTGTTAAGCATTGGTAGGCGGTTAAGCACATATTTTGCTACTTGAGTGGTACCTAGATACTTGGATTGTTTTATCCCAAGGGGGATCACTACCGCCAGATTTACATGCTTTTTTTGACCCTGACTAGGCTGGTTGCTATGAAACTCATGTGCCCACTAGTGGCTTTTGCTTCATGCTTGGTAGCTAATGTATATCTTGATTGAGAAAGAAGTAGCCTCCTGTGGCCACTTCCAATTGTGAGGCTGAGTATAGGACAATTTTCATTGTGACTGTTGAATGTGTGTGGCTTAGATGCCTTATGGTTGATTTGGGTGTTGGTAAGTTTTTCGCCACCACCATCTTCATTGATAGTCAGACCGCATTGGCAATTGCGAGGAACCCTATGTTCCATGCTTGCACTAAGCACATTGAGGTGCAAAATCATTATGTGAGGGAGAGGTTCTCTACTACAGAGATCGGTTTGGCATATGTGCCCACACAGGAGAACATTGCAGACCTTTTCACAAAGGCTTTGCCTAGGGAGAAATTTGAAGCTTTCCGAAAAGCTTTGGGCTTACTTCCTTTTGTGGATTGATTCCATGTAGCTTGGCACTTCCTTATACATGAGTGCAAGCTCCTTGTTCACCACATCACTCCCAAAGGGGATTTTTTGATATATTTAGGTAGTGATGTGTGAACACACTAGGACTGTCAGGGCACTTTTTTCCCTCTTTAGGAGGTTTTTTACCCTGACTTGTATATATGCATATAACCCTAATGGGTTACTTATCTTTGTACATTCTAGTGGTACTATATTCAATATTGTGTGTTGTGATCCAAGCTTCTTCTTCTTTGGTGTGTTCTTTTTATGCTTCGACGGACCCAAATGCCAACACTTAGTTTGTTCCTTGAGCGGTGGGGGACTGAAATAGAATTGAGTAAACTCGAACCAGAACCTACAACATCATTAACACCACCTATGTGAGCTACATTTTGAGAGCTTTTAATTATAGCAAGATAGGCTTCAAAACTTGGCACAATATTTCATAATCCCTTTGCAACCAATACATGGTGCATCATGTATGCTCAGAAAGGGTAGTTGCAACCATCCAAATTATCCTCCATAGCCAACACACAACCCCAAAATTGGTCAATGATTGCATGACGGTGTGAAAAATTTGGTGTTTCTTAAAAAATTTGAAGAGGCCTACCCTATGCATCTCCGTTAAATCTTTATCAAGCTTTTGGTCTTTTGTAGAGCAAAAACTTGAATAAAAATGCCAAAAAGGGATGATATTGCTTGCATTCTTAGTGCAGTAATACATTCAAAGGCCGAAATAAGCTTGAATTAATTTTTCTTATCCCAAGGTCCACTCCTTTATAACATATATCACTTTGGCAATGCTCACTAAGTTGATAGAAATGTGAGAAATTGAATGAGATGTGTCAACAATTTGGTGAAACACCTATGAGTACCCCTCCATTTTTATGCCCTATATCATCTAGCAAGGTTAGTAATAACTTGCAACATTGATATTCTCTCTATGTTTCCTCTTCTCCTTTGTTTCAATTAGTATTACTCCCTCTCTTCCCCTTATTCATGTTTCTAGTGTTTGCTTTGTGCTCTTATTCTCCTTTTTGTACAAAGGAACGTGAACATGCCCATTTGTTTGATATGAAGAATGTGAAAATCGTATTATCAAACAAGAACAAGGTTCTTTAGACACAAATGGTGATAATTCAGTTGAAGTATTTTCTTACATTGTTTCAATGGTTTCACAAAAAAAAATCGAATATAGTTTAAAAAAATAAACATGAGAAATTACATGATAAGCCTTCTCTTACCAAATGGTTGCAAAAAACAATGAATTAGAGAAAAAATATATTGCGATTTTTATAGAAATGACATTTTGGCAATGGAATTCCTCAAGGGAAGGCAAGAAAATGTCATGAACTAAAAAAAGTATTTACATAATTGTTTAATAAGCTTAAGTTCTGCGTTACTTTTCAACTTAAGCTATTTTTGTTGTTTATATGCCACAAGGTTCCTCCTATGTTCATTACCACAAAAAAATTGTTGCTCCAAAAATCTTGAAGTCTTTGGTAACATGCAAAAACCCTTGTTTTGTGTTTCTCTTTAAGGATTATTATATCCAATCTAGGGAGAAATTAAGGGCATAGTTTTTTTGAAATTATTTGAAATCTAGTATTGGAATATTGAAATTGATCAAAAGATTTGTACGAGACATTGTTAGCATTTCCTTGTTCATCTTTCCAATATAATGGCCCAAACTTGAATTTCTTCAAAGACCACATCTTCTTCTTCCAATATAATGGCCCAAACTTGAATTTCTTCATCTTTCCTTGTTCATCTTTCCAATATAATGGCCCAAACTTGAATTTCTTCAAGCACCACATCCTCTTCTTTGATTCTCTCTTTTGATGCAACCATTTGTATATAACATGGCTGAAAGCAGTGATGAATTTCATATGTTGGCCATTGAGGATAAGTTGGATGGTACCAACTACCCGTTGTGGGCTTATATGATGCGACATTTTTGTTGCAAAAGGACTATGGAACACTGTACAGGGTGTTGAAAAACGTCCTATCACACCTGCAACTGTTCAACTACACGTACTGAAGCTGATACAGAAGGTGTCGAAGATGATGATATTCTACATATTCCTGTTCGTGCTTCGGTTTTTGCTGCACCTATTGTAGAACAAATTCCTTGGGATGGCAGAGATGCCCAGGCACATGCATTGATAGCTTTGTCTGTCAAACATGCCATTATTCCTCATATTTGCTCTTGCAGAATAGCTAAGGATGCTTGGGATATACTTATCACATTGTACCAAGCTAGGAATGAGGCTCGTGTTGCTTACCTCCGAAAACAGTTGGATAGTGAGCACATGAATGAAGGTGATTCTATGGAAAATTTTCTAACAAAGATCAAAGACTTGAAGGAACAATTGATTTCTGCTGATGAGGTTATACCAGATAACTCACTTGTGCAGACCGTTCTGAATGGTCTTCCTGATTCATATCAAAGTTTTGCTTCTACTCTTCGGTTGATGATGAAAGATAATCCAAATGCCTTGTCATTTGAGGAGTTAGTCTCTATTCTGTTGCAAGAAGATTAGTCTAGGCAGAGTAGGTCCATTATGCGTGTTGCAGATCAAGCTTTCCTGGCTAGTCAGAAGGGCAAAGGAAAATGGAGCTCTTCAACTAGTAAGCAGAAATCTGCTAATTCTGTACAATCGAAGAGGAAAGACAAAGATGAAAAGAAATTAGAAAAGCAGAAATTGTTTGGCAAGTACAGTAAAGGAAATGATCATATCATAAAGAACTATCCAAAACTGGCTGCTAAATAGGCAAAGAACAAAGAGGCTGGAATGGTTGTTGCAGAGGCCTCTACACCAAAAATAGAGTCTACTAATCTTGTGCAAGAAGAAGAATGGGCATTTACTACTGTTTGCAGTTTTGATCCATCTTCTCATGAGTAGTGCATGTCTCCAGTAGACTCAGATGTTTGGTACTTTGACAGTGGGGCAACCAAACATATTAACTCGCAATGCAATTTCTTCTCTTCACTCGAGCTTGCCCCTATAGGGAATACTGTTACATGCACCAACAACTCCTCTTATCTTGTTATGGGAGTTGGTAAGATCATTTTGACTACTGCTGATGGTAGTTCTTTCACTTTGTCAGATGCTTTGTTTGTGCTAGGGATCAAGAAAAATCTGTTATCAGTTTCTGCATTAGCCAAGATTAGCTTGGTTGTGAAATTTGTTGATGATAGATGTACAGTTCATGATCTGTCAAATGGCGACGTGATTATTGCTTCTGGTATTTTATGTCGTGGGCTGTATAAGATCATAGACTATGAAAGATCTGTAAATGATTCGACATGTGCAGTCAATGATTCTCAAGCTATGTCAGATGCAAAGCTTTGGCATGCACCCTTTGGTCATCTGAATTTTGCTAGTTTGCTACGCCTGCAGAAATCTGAAATGGTGTCCTCTTTGCCCAAACTTGAGGCACCCGGAAAACATGTTTGTGAAGGCTGTATTTTGGGCAAAATGCAATGTCCCTCCTTTCCAAAAGATGGTTCAGTTCGGGCTAGTAAAAAATTGCAGCTTGTACAAAAGTCAACAAAATGGAGTTGCTGAACAAAAGACCATGTCACTCATGGAGATGGTGAGGTGTATGGTCAAGAGTCTGGCTTTACGACATAGTTTCTGGCTTGAGGTTGTCATGTGTGCAGCATATGTACTTAACATGTGTCACACTAAAGCATTGTAATCTATCACTCCATATGAGGCTTGGCATGATCGCAAGCCATCTATTGCTCATCCGCGTGTTTTTGGTTTTTTTGGCATATGCATTAGTGCCTGAACAACATCACAGAAAATTGGATGATAAAGTAGTAAAATGTATTTTTGTTGGGTACAGTTCTGAAAATAAAGGCTATCGTCTATATCATCCACAAACTAAACGCATTCTGGTTAGTCGTGATGTTGTTTGTGGAAGATGTTATTCAGCCATTGCTTTCATGTACTAAGGAGACATCTGTTAGCTCCAAAGACATGTATGATACTTTGCTGCCTCTTTTTACAGCTCGATAGTCTAGTGCTAGTCCTAGTGAGGTAACTTCTCAACCTTTGTAGGTTTCATGTGATGATGCAGATCATCCCATTTCTGATGCAAATTTACATGATGCACTTGTTGATGAGAGAGTTGATATTGAGGGGGAAAAACTATGCCAAAATGGCTCGTGCGGACTTTGTGTGATAGCAAATTAGATGCACCTCTCTCATATCATACTCGATCAGGCTCTCATAGTGCCACTTTTGCATTAGATTGTTATGCTATGGCTGCATCTAGTCTCTATGATGAGAATGAGCCTGTTTCATTTGACGAAGCATAAAATTCAGAAAATTGGATGGCTGCTATGCAATCTGAATATGATTCTATAATGAAGAATGGTAATTGGTCTTTACGTGAATTGCCTCCTGGCAAGAAGGCCATTGGCACTAAGTGGGTTTACAAGCTAAAGCGTAAGCTTGATGGAATTGATTTTGATGAGACCTTTGCACCTACATGCCGTATGACTATTGTTCAGAGCATATGTGCACTTGCAGCCCATCATGGTTGGAATGTACATCAGTTGGACATTAAAACTGCATTTCTGAATGGTGATTTGCATGAAGAAGTGTATTTTTTTTAGCCCTGTGGCTTTGTGCAGAAAGGGAATGAAAACCAGTTGTGTAGGTTAAAGAAGGCATTATATGGTTTAAAGCAAGCACCACGTTGGTATGAGAAGATACATGCCTATCTGATTGCACATGGTTTTGAGAACAGTCCAATCGAGGGCACCTTATATGTTAAGCGTGCTAATGATGTGCTTCTGATGATTGTTGTCTATGTTGATGACATGCTACTCACTGGTCCTATTAAGAAGCATATTGCTGACTTTAAGGCTAATTTGCATGCCTCATTTGAGATGTCTAATTTGGGGCATTTGCATCATTATTTGGGCATTCAGTTTATGCAAGTTGATGGTGGAATGGCTTTGTGTCAAATGAAATATATTGAAACATTATTGCAGCATTTTTGCCTTGAAGACTATAAGCCTATTGCCACTCCTATGGAGACACGTTTATGATTGAGTCTTCATGATGCTGGAGATGCATTTGATGCTGTCCTCTATCAGCAGGCTGTTAGATGCCTGATTTACTTATGCATTACTGGACCAGATATTCAGTTTGCTGTCTCACAGATGAGCAGGTTTATGCATTGCCCATGTGTCAAGCATTGGCAGGTGGTTAAGCACATCTTTTGCTACTTGAGTCGTACTCGGCTACTTGGGTTGTTTTATCCCAAAGGGGATCATTACCGCCAGATTTTCATGCTTTTTCTGACTCAAAATGGGCTATTTGCTATGACACTCGTGTGTCCACTAGTGGCTTTTGCTTCATGCTTGGTAGCTCATGTATATCTTGGTTTGAGCAAGAAGCAGCCTACTGTGGCCACTTCTAGTTGTGAGGCTCAGTATAGGGCAGATTTCACAGCGACTATTGAGTGTGTGTTGCTCAAACACCTTATGGCTGATTTGGGTGTTGGTCAGTCTTCTGCCACCACCATCTTCACTGACAATTCAGAGCACATTGGTAGTTGTGAGGAACTCTCTGTTCCATGCTCCCACTAAGCACATCGAGGTGTATTATCATTATGTCAGGGAGAGGTTCTCTGCTGGGGAGATCAGCTTGGCATATGTGCCCACACAGGAGAGCATTACAGACCTTTACACAAAGGCTCTACCTAGGGAGAAGTTTCAAGCTTTCCGCAAAGCTTTGGGCTTACTTCCTTTTGTGGAGTGATTTCCACATAGCTTGGCACTTCCTTATACATGAGTGCTAGCTACTTGTTCACCGCATCACTCCCAGGGGGGATTTGTTGATATATTTAGGTAGTGATGTGTGAACACTCTAGGACCGCTGGGGCACTTTTTTCTCTCTTTAGGAGGTTTTTTTTTTCCCGGCTTGTATATACGTCTATTTCCCTAATAGGCTACTTATATTTTTGTACATTCTAGTGGTAATACATCCAGTATTGTGTTGTGCTCCAAGCTTCTTCTTCTTTTGTGTGTTGTTCGCGTGCTATCGCAGACGTCTAACTCCAACATTTAATATGTAAATATATAATTCATAGATTTCAATGTAACAAGAAATCCTTGGGAGAAAATATGCTTCCTTTGGATCCCCATCATGAATGAATGATATGCCATCCCAAATACTCATAGAGCCTATTTGTCTGTTTCTTTGGCTTTCCTTCTATTTTTAAATCTCTTTTCGATTTGTTCTACTTCTTCATTAAAAGACAGAGGGTTATCAATGAACCTTGGTAAATCCAAGGTTCTGATCTTTCATACATTAGCACAGGTGAGGAGACAGAGTCCTTTCATAGCAACAGACAGAACCATCGAGGTAGTTAGCTCATACCTATACCTGGTGTGACATTCACAACAACCTCCAATGCTTTCTCCATGTCTCATGCAACCCTAGATCACATCACATGAGGATATGCAACATTAGCTTTGATGGAGAAACAATGTCACTAGGCCTACTTTCAAGAGCCCCGCACAAAGGGTTGGATCTTCGACACTCTGGTTACCCCACCACTCATGTATGGAGCATCCATATGGGGACCAGGTTTATCAGCATTAGCATGGACAGCGGTGGAGAGACTCCAGGTTTTCATGATTGCCAGACTCATCCACAAAAAACCCTCGGTATCCCACGATATCACATGGGTAGAGCTTGTTGTAGCACCGATGCTAGTAGAGGCGCTCTTGTAGACAATATGATTAATACATATGATATAGGGCATGGTTAGAGAGTGAATCACTTACAGAGCTTTCCAAGCATCACACGACATGGCGTTGGTAGGGGAACACGTCCTCATGGTATGCATAGACATGAGATTGGCTGGCCCACCATGGACTTGACATAGACAAACTACCACTTGTACGATATGACTCCCACACCCCCACCTACTCGCTCTCCCACCAGGAGAGGAATAAGATCATCCATCAAGAGATATGGCATACATACATATAGAGGACATGGATCTGCCCGAGAGATGCATTACCACAAAAAATGCTCTACTACTATGAGCAATATTTCCTATGGATCTTAGATCAAGGATTCATTGAGACCCCACCTTACATGGAGACATACCTACCACACCACCTCCGTGCCGAAGCTTTGAGTTTCATCACATCAGCTCAAGATCGAGAGAGGTCATGCCAAAGGAGTCCCCCAAGAGGAGAGGTGGTGCACAATATGCCATACATAGATAGAGAGTGAGGAGCACTTGATTATGAGATGCCTAGCATACTCAGACCTACGAGCACAATTCTAGATTGAGGAGTCACTCTAGTTGTGCATGACCACAAGAGACCAGCAGAGGATGGGTCGCTTCATCACGACAGCATATGAAAGACATGAGAAGTTGCTACAATACACACATCAGGCACAGATGGGCACCCAGCAGACGATTACTCAGTTCTTTCAATGACTTGAGGCACATCAGACAGACCAGACTTCGAGAGGCATAGGGATCATGCTTGAGCAAGCAGTGATAGAGGAGGGCAACATAGACCATGTATGGTTGGGTACCGATGACCACGATTGCATCAAGAGGGCATTTCCTACATTGGGATAGCCCACAACCACATGATGGAGTAGAGGTGCACGACCATGACTTGGGTTGCCCTCCTACAATAGGTACTGAGTACACTCCCCATGTACCTCATACTCCATCCTCTTCAACCCATTTGTACCAGTTAAGGTATATACATTCACCTCCCACATAGATCCCCATGTATTAGGTGGCCCATTATCTGCGGAGTCAGAGCCACAGGGCCTTACAAATTAGAGCATCATGGATCATTTGTGGTCACTTAAGGGTGGAGTATTGAGTATATCTAACCCCCCCCTCAATGTCCACCCTGTGATGAACTACCTCCTTGGTCCAATCCTAAACTTTGGAAAGTGTCAATGACGTTGCTCTCTCCCAAGAGCTTTGGTGAAGATGCTTGCTCCATTTTCTTCAGTTGGACAATAGCTTATCTGCGTGAGCCCATCCTATATCAACTCGTGCACATAGTGATACTGAATTTCTATGTGCTTGGTATGTGCTTGTAAAATAGGATTCTTGGCAATGGCCATGCAACTTTTGTTGTCACACTTCAACCTTGTAGCCTTCTATCCCTATATTCTTATGTGCCATAGGATTCTCCTTAACCAAACTGCTTCATGTGCTATAACACATGCTACTTTGTACTCAACTTCAATAGAATATAATGCTACAGTCAACTGCTTCTTACTGATAAAAAAGAAAATTCTAGATCCTAAAGAAAACAAATATCCAAAAAATGATTTTATGTTATAAGTATCTCCTGTCCAATCTGAATCACAATATCCAACCAAAGAAATCCTTCTTCATAGAGAATACCATAATCAATGGTTCCTTTCACATCCTGAGTATTTGCATGCTTGCCTTCCAATAAGTCTCGCAAATGTTGTAGAGAAAAGGAGCACAAAAAAGGGACCCCAAAAAAATTTCAGATTATGGGCATAAAGTTTCTGCTTCAATTTTCTATGAAATACTTCATGAAGCCATGTAAATGCACTAGAGGAGCCCTATAGATGCATGAATCCCAGATATTGTAACATAATCATTGTAACATAGTAGGAATTTAGTGTTTTTTCAATAAAAGTGTCGGTCTCTTATGTGAAAGGACCAATTTTAGGGCACATGTATATAAGTCACTTGGTGACTCTTGTAAAGAACTTTTGCCATTGGGAAGTCCGAAACTGAAATTTTGAATTTGCCTCTTCTCTCCTTAATGTCTTCTTCTGCAAGAGCTTGAGTGTGTGTTTCGTGCTTGGGATGTGTGCGTAGAACTGTTGTCTACCCTTCCCCTTCATGTTTGAATTGCTATAGTGCATGTGTGAGGCTTGAGGAGTTGTTGAGTGGATGTTGGTGTTTCCCACCATCCACTATTTTGCTCATAACTTGAAGAACATTTGTCAGATTCAACGAAAAGTACCAGCAATAGATGCGTCTCGTCGAGAGCTTTTAAAGAACCTACTATTGACCATATTCAGAGTCCGAAGCTGAGAGAAAAGTTTGAATTTGTTCTTGCTAACAAGTATCACAATGTGCATTTTTAGAGGATTAATGAGTAGGAGAGGTAGTTGAGCTAAGTTAAATGCATTGTAGCTTTGTCACTTCACTTGCCATCATGTGTGCACATGTCTTCATACACTTGATACATCTAATTCCATGGATTGATAATTAAACGTGTATTAATCCACCACTCTATGCACTTGTGGAGCAATTGAGGTACAGTCTTAGTTGACACAAGTCCATAAGTCTTTAGGACTTAGGTACACATGTTTTTGGCACCATTGCCAAGGACTAGTCCATTCAAGTGGTTATAGCTACGGAGTGAATGAATCATGTGAGAAGAGGTAGTTTCAGTTAGTTGCAAGTTACCAAATGCTTACTCAGTTGTTACTTCACACTTTAGGAGTGTGTGTGATGAGTTTTAGGTTTAGGAGAAAAGGAGTGAGGAAGAGTTACGATTTAGGGACGAGAAAGGTAGGACTAGCATAGGTAAGTCACATAAGAAAACCCCAAAAAATGTTCTTTTCAATTCAGACCAAGGACACTCCACATGCCTCAAGTATAGGACTTAGTTCAGTGAGAGGTCATTTGCCTGAACATTGGTATCATGAGCGAGGAGCGACTGATATCGTGGGTGGAGTATCGTGGAGAGTGAGCGATTTGCTGAATTTTTAAGCACAAGGCTAGGAATCAATATTCTTGAAGGTGAGTACTTCACCCTTGTAATCTTAGAAATTTAAAGAAGCACTCACAAGTGTGACACAATACATTACCTATATCGTGAGGTAGAACAGAGGGGTTGGAGTGAGGTTTTGCCATTCACAATGAGCCAAGACAGAAGAGGAGAGTTTGAGGCTCACATTGCACTAAAAATTTTAAATATTGGATCACATTTGGCTGCAGTATCATGATCGGTTGAGCTTTTTATCGCAATACCGAAACTCCCTAGTATCGCGATACGCTCTAGATATTGTGTATCATGAGCACCTCCTTGAGGTATCACGATACCATCAAGGTATCGTGTATCGCCAACCTGAGGTATCACATATCGCGAATTTAGTGGTATCGTATCGTGAGAACAAGTGGTATCATATCGCAACAGGTGGTATCGTGTATCATCGGTCTAGAGGTGAGGCACTCAGTATCGTATCGTGCCTTAATGGTATCGTGTATTGCTAGTCTTGTGGTATCATGTATCATCCATAGGCAAGTATCATATCACCACTGGAGTAATATTGTGTATCATTGGTCCAGTGGTATCGTATCGTGAGCCACCCTAGTATCGTATTGTCTAGAGCAGTATCATATCGCTAAGAGCGGGTATCCGGTATTGTCCTTTTGTGGTATCATGTATCACTCTAAACTGGTACCGCCCCACATAGGTATCGTGTATCATGGTGGATCAGAGGTATCGTATCGTCCAAGCCATAGTCATGTATCACCTAGGATTGGTATCACCCTAAGCAATATCATGTATCGTGGGGAATCTAAGCAAGCTGAAAGTGAAAAGTGAGAGAAAAACAAAACACCAGGGAAATAATAGAGAATACCTAGCACCTAAGAGGTGAATGAACTTGAGATCTAGATGAGTATTAGGTAGTCAAAGAAGTGTCATTTCATCTGTAGGAAGTGAAGCCCAATCGAGCCATCATTCTATCTACTCTGACACATCTAGTGACTCAACGGAAGAAATACCCATGGCCTTTGAAGACATGCACGGCTCAGTCCCAAGGGAAGGCTTTATGTCAACTGTAGAGGAAGAATACCGGACATCCCACAATATGTGTCCACCAACCTACAAGGAGTACCCGTTTATAATGATCCAAACCCCAAAGCCAGCAAGAAGACTGAGACCAATCCAGGTGGCCAAATGCATGAGAAATCATTATGATAGCACAAGAGAGCCCTATGACCACATTGTAGAATTCAAGCAAGCGTTGCGAGCAAAACAAGTAGATGACTTTTTTGTGCAATATGAATCCTTTGAGCTAACCCTCATGGGAACAACTTTGACTTGGTTCCAACCCTTGGATCCAAATCACTTTGGCAATATTGAACAATTCTTCCAAGAGTTTATTGGAGAATTCACCAAACGAGGGATTAAGCACAATTCCTCATCCTTAATCCATAGTTTCAAACAAGCTCCAAATGAAATAGTTAAGACTATAGCTAGAAGATTTAATCTGTACGTTGACCGATGTCCAGTGACTGAGAGATCTTCCCAGCAAAAAATGATATCATTGTTTCTAGATGGATTGACTAATGGGACATTGAGAACCTTAGTCTACGTAAAATGGTTACAAACGTTAAGCGAGTGTCTTTAGGAGTGTATTGATTTGGCGGACAATCTTACAAACACACAAAGCTCTACTAAATTAGAGGAAACACAAAGCAATGTGATGTCTAGTTCAAGTAATGTGGAGGAACTAGTAGAATTGGTAGCTAAAAACTTGGGAGTGCAAGATAGAGGAACTACTAGAACAACCCTTTCATAATGCCTATGTTGAGAAGATGCACACTATGCGGGGGAGATCATCCATCCCACGCCTGCACAAGAGGAGGCTTAGGATTGCCACAACCTTACTATTATAATAGACAATCAAACTAGGGATCTAACATGTACTATCACATCGAACAAAAATATACCAACCACAACACCAAAAATTGTCCACTTAACAGGCATCCAAGACCATTGGCACAACCTCTGTATAGACCTTATGGATATCCTCCAAGGGAACAAGGCAGGGAAGTACCTAGGTACAACCCTTACCAAGCACCACGGAGAGTCCCCAGACCATATGAACATGGAGGATATGGACAACCACAACCTGTGCTAGGTCAACAACCACCCCATCCACAGAAGGTAGTGCCAGTCAAATACACTCAACCGGAGGAAAATTTAGAAAGAGCGATAGTACCCAACAACACCTTTGGCTAATGTGGAAATAGCAAATCAGGGATATGATCAAGCCCAGGGAGATTATTACCCTTACGACTCCAGCTTGATAGAATATGACCAAACCTATGAGTGACAATACTACGAGTACGAAGGATATGAAAATTTCTACGAACTAGAATACGTAAACCTTATGTACACCACACCTAAGACCCAAACTCCAATGAGAACACCTACTAGACCACCAACACCAAGAGGACCATGCTATAGATGCGACGGAGATCACTTTAAAAAGGAATGTACTTTGCCATACAACCCACCAACCCCTAGGACATGAGAAGGATATTGCAATGATTGTGGCAAGGAAAATCTGTTTAGAGATTGCCCTAAAAACCCCAATAAGGTCCGCACCACTTCCTAGATCAATGTAATAGAAGCCATCAAATCATCTGGGAGTGATAAAGAATGTACAGTGCCACTAACAGTTATTACATGGGCCCAAGCCAAGGGACAAGTAAAAGAAATAGATTCCTTGCATGAGACTGATAAAAGTTTAGAATCCAAGATTCAAATAGGGGAGGCTTCAAAAGACTTAGGAGAAACTAACAAAACAAGGAAAACTCAAAGGTGGAAGACTAGAAGGGAAAAACTCAGGAGTAAATGGATGAAGAAGAAAAGTGAAGAAGATGAGAAATCAGTGAGGGAGAAAAAAAAACTCAAGAATGAGAAGAGCAAGGAAAATCTTGTCTGATGATCCAAACATCGAAGCCCATTGAGTCAAGATCAATTCTAGCGGAACCCATGCAAGAAGACTTGAACATGTGGTTAAAGGCTTATCAGTCTAGGATCGCGACTAGACCGAGCATGGAGGAACACAAACAACTCTATCGACGAGGAGAGTTGGAGAAGGAGATATTGGAAATATGTAGGAAACTAATAGAAATAGCTCAAACCACACTGGAACATCCTATCCCAACCTTTTCGGAGATGAGGATACCAGAAAACCAGCTCAATGAATGCATGGAATTGAACAATCGAACATCAGTAAAGAAACAACAAGAAGGGAACAGGGAGGAGGACCTACAGAATAACAAGGAAGAATAGATCTCAGTAATTCTAGAATTAGCGGCCAAATGGCCAAATGAGTTATGAGCCATGATTCAAGAGGAATGGTGGAAAAAGAATGAGAACTCATCACCACCTTTTGAAGAATTAAACACTTGGGAAAATCAACTTGTATCAAACTTAGAAGAGGTATATGAGGAAGTATCCATCCTAGATCAAAATAGGGAAGAAGTAAATAGCATGTCCACACTACCCAATTATATGGGAGAATATGAGAGAAGGTCTGAAGTATTCCATGCTCCCATGATCAAGGGCAAAGAGGAAAGATCACAAGATAAGATGTCATGCAACTTATCAAAACTTAAGAAAACTAAAATAGAATGTTTATTGATGATAGAAGAATTACTACAAGCTAAGCCGCAAATGTGGAAACAATTGGCCGAGCTCTTAAGAATAGAAACAGAAGAACCTACAAATGAGAAGGAAGAAGACGAAGCTCCGCCAACCATTCAAATCTCAATAGATAAAGTTGGAGAATTTAGTGAGGGAGATGAAGGGAATATGTGTCTACCCATCACTTTTAACTGATATATGACTAAAGCTATCTTAGAAACTGAAGCTGGTGTGGGCATAGCCACCACCAAAGAGATTTGGGAAAAGTGGGGAAAGCCATCCCTACGACCCACACACATGAAACTTCAACTAGCAGACGGTCACGTTGAAAGGCCACTAGGATTACTGGAAAAAATTAGGTTGAACACTTGCAGAGTAGAGTTCGAAGACACTCTAGCCATATGTCAGTTTGGAAAATCCAACAATTACAGACGATTATTCATGGGACAACTCAGAGTGGTACAAGATTGGGTGAGATATGCATTGTATTTACAACACCAAGCGATGAATACAAAGATAAACTTACATACCTTTGCTATAGAGAAGGAGGCAGAAAGAGAAGAAAAAAGGACATATTTATCACCTATAGGACATCAAAAGTATAGGCCCATAGAGGACCCAGCATACCTACCTCAAATATTTCCGGATGAAGCATTCAAACGACATAGATGGATGGAAATATTAGCCACACTAGATGTGTGTGTAAATGAAGAAGTACCGACCATGAACGAGTGTGTACATGAAGAGGGTTACTGGAGTAAATCTTTACATAGTAATCCTTCAAGAAATGGAAGTTGGGGAATTACTGGAAAAGGAATGGAGGGAGGATTATGAGAGCATAGAGATGGAGCTAGAATTCGATTTAGAGGAATGATATTTAGAAGAGATTAAGGCGAACAACGAAAGGGAGACACCAAAAGTGTTCACGATAAAAGCGATTCAAAAGAGATAGGATGGTGAGGAAATGCTAGATCAAGTAGAGCAACCACCAGATCTCTTCAAAGTTCCAGAACATTTCAAAAGATACAAAATAGAAGAACGAAAGATACCAATTCAAATGCCGAAGAGAGAAGCCCAAGAAGGAGAGGCCTATGATAACAAGGAAGAGGAATAGCAGAGATGTACATACATTGGAAAAGATGTATCTTCTGAAGAAGAGAAAGAATTGATAGAACTAATCAAGGAATACAGGGATGTATTTGCATGGATCTACAAAGACCTCAAGGGAGTAGATCCGTCCATTTACTCCCATAGAATCCCAATGACTTATGAGGCAAGACCCTCGAAACAACAATCATACACTTATAATGATGTCTATTCAGCTAAGATCAAAGAGGAGATTGACAAGGTGTTACCGGCGGGGTTCATTTATGAGATAGAGCATCTAGAATGGGTATCACCCTTGGTGGTAGTACCTAAGAAGAATGATAAACTTAGAGTCTACATTAATTTGAAAAAAGTGAAAGCTATTATTCGTGATAGCTACCCTTTACCTATTATGGACCACCTCTTGGAAAGAGTTGTAGGCAAGGAAGTCTACAGCTTCCTGGATGGATTCTGAGGGTATAACTAGGTATTCATTGCAATGGAGGACCAACATAAGACAACCTTCACAACTGAATGGGGAGTATATGCTTTTTGAGTGATGCCATTTGGGCTCACTAATGCTCTTACAACTTTCCAAAGAATGATGTGTCATGTATTCAAGGAATTTCTAAGAAAAAACATGGAAGTTTATGTAGATGATTTGTGCACCTACTCTGCTCAACAAATTAAACACATTCCCGAGCTACGAAAAATATTCAAAAAATGGTGACAGTATCGAGTATGTCTGAACCCAGAGAAATGTGTCTTTATGGTAAGGCAAGGAAAGATCTTGGGACATATTGTATCAAGGAGTGGAATTTCCACTGATGAGGATAAGGTAAAGGTGATCTTAGACTTACCTAGACCTAAAATGTGAAGGAAGTATAAGCTTTTATAGGTCATTTTGGATACTACTATTGGTTCATCCACATGCACGCTATAATTGCGAAACCATTGTCGCGATACTTGTTACAGCAGTAAGCACAAATTCAAACTTTTCTCTGAGCTTCGAAATCCGAATATGGCCAATAGCAGATTTGTTTCGAAGCTCTCGACGAGATGCATCTAATGCTAATAGTGAAATTTGACAAACGTGCTTCAAGTTATGAGCGAAATAGTGGATGATGGGAAACACCAACACCCGCTCAAAAACTCCTCAAGCCTCACACACACACTACAGCAGTTCAAACATGAAGGGGAGGGGTAGACCATAGTTCTAAGCACACATTCCAAGCACGAAACACACACTCAAGCTCTTGGAGAAGAAGATATTCAGCAGAGAAGAGGCAAATTCAAAATTTTAGCTTCAATCTTCCCAATGGCAAAAAGTTCTTTACAAGAGTCACCAAGTGACTTATATACATGTGTCGTAAAATTGGTCCTTTCACACAAGAGACCGGCACTTTTATTGAAAAAACACTAAATTCCTACTATGTTACAAGGATTATGTTACAATATTTGGGATTCATGCATCTAGAAGACACCTTTAGTGAATTTACATGGCTTCATGAGGTATTTCATAGAAACTTGAAGAAGAAACTTTATGCCCATAATTTGAAAATTTTTGGGGGTAACTTTTCTATGCTCCTTGTCTGTGCAATACTCTCCCCCTCTTTGTCTCTGTCGTCTCTTGACAGGCTTTGCTTCTTATCTGTATCTTTGTGTGCATAGTGGGTCTGTTCTTTCATCTTTGTAGTTGTCGACCATCAACACCCAGTGGTCGACGAAGCCTGCTAGAATTTCAAAGAATTTGTGACCTTATCCGAGCCTCAGTCCTATGCTTCCGTCTTCCACTTGGTATTCCTTACATTCAGACCTAAGGGTGGTTATATGATCATTGATGCCTGTTAAGCTCTTTCCCACTGCACGCACCTAGTGGCTAAGAATGTGATTATCTTAGTCACCCTCCAACTTTTCAGCCTCTACCTCTTTCTAACTTTTGGCCTTCGAATAAACATCTAGCCATGTTGTATTGCTTAAGCCTATTTATTTCTTTTCACTGCACGCACCATTTGGTAAGCATTGCATCTGTTTTTGTCTATTTGATGCTTCAAAGGTCCTGTGTTTAATCTTTTTTACACACTTTGGGACTTCCTTCTTTCATGTTGCAGCCTGATGTTTGCCCCTGCAAGGCTTTGGGCAAAGGATGAGTTACCTTTATTGAACAGTTTTTCTTTTCAATTTTCTTCTTCTTCGTTTCTTTCTTGATTCTCCCTCCACACGTCCCTCTTCCTAAACTTTGTTGTCCCTGATGGGCTTTGATTGGCGACATGAGTATGTCCAAAAGGCTATTTGCTCTCTTTGATTCAGGAGATTGGCTTCACATATCATGAGTTCTTTCCATTGTGTTGATCTTACACCATCATTTGGGACCTGTCGATGATCTGCAAAGAAGCTTAACTCGTAGGCCACCAAGCGAGCATCGCGGTTCGAAGTCACTTTCATAGAAATCTCCGAGTCCATTTCAAAAAACTCTGTAAAACATGCCTCTTCAAACTTTTGCATATACAAACTCAGTAAAAACATCAAGCGTGAGTATATGGCCATTATTGTAAGTCGGCTAGGCGTTACGGAGAGGTCAAAAATTAAGGCATCTGCGCCTTGGTTAATGTCGACGAAGTTCAAAAATGTGTATTGAGCATGTTTGAAAACCTTCAAGTCTGTTAGTAGCATGCTCAACACTTTGTTCATCATGTTTATTGCTAGGCCTGGAACTGTAACATATCTTGAGAGCCAAAATTCTATAGTGCGTACCATATACTCTTCAGTAGGTAAATAGTTATGAGGTGGACTCGGCAATAGCGGATAGTTCAACCACTGGTTATTGAGTGTGCCTTGACACTGTTCCTCCCAAAATTGCGTCCAAGATCTTTGTCATGGCACCGGGAAAAAAAAATGGGTTTATTTGTAATAAATATGGTGCAAATTCCCAATGCACCCATAGAGTAGGATTCTTTTCCAAAACTTACGTCTCCAGATTGGATTTGCTTTGTCGAATTCTTCTTATGTATATGAGAAGGTATCTACTTTGAAGTGTAAATCTTGATCAGGTTCTTTTTGCATAGTCCTCTTGATGTATTATCTAGTTTCTTCTTTTAGTAGGTTGCGTGGTACACTAAAGGGCTTCATAATTTGTTCAAAATTTTTGCTTTTGATTTTTGCTTCTTTCATCACTTTCACCACTTGAGCTTCAAATTGGCTAGTAAGTTGGGACACCAGTAGTGCCCTCTCATTTCGGTTTAGTTCTACGACAGGCCGTGTATTTTGATCAGCACTTTGCTCCACCTCTCCCATGTGTACTAGTGAATTATGGATGGGGCGACAAGGAGGACGTACCTCAATCTCCACAGTAGCCACTTGAGAGCTTAGAACTACTTTTGTCCCCACATTGTTCGTTTTTGCGATTTGAGCTTGTAGAATTTTAATGAATTCATCTTTTTATTTTATTTGTTGTTTTGCTATGGGAATGTCTCTGTCACTTTGCATCTTGCTTTCTCCAAATATTTCCAGTTGGTCTACATCCTCCTTGCATTGTTCGATATATCAGGATTCAACTGCTTTCCATTTTTTTCTTAATTCATTTATGTCGTTCATATACTTTCTTTCCCACTCTTCCCTCAACTCTTGCTCTTGCTTTAGCTGATCCACATATCTGGTTATCTGAGCTTCCAACTCTTGTGTATTGTTTTGGTTACTTTCTTGCACTTCAACATGTTGATTGAACAAGATTACATTCATTAGCTCTTTATTCATGCTTCTTAGGTTGTTTGCCTTGTCCGTGTATACTTTTATCTAAACTTCTAAAATTTTGCTTCTATTTGATATATGTACCTTTTCGGCTTCACTAGCTTCATATTTGTTTTGAAGGTCCTTATGCTAGTGTTGCAGCCTTTGATTTTCTTCGGTGAGCAGTTTGCATTTTTCCATGGCTTCTTTCGTTTCATTTTCTTTGTTTGTAAGTGCATGTTGAGCATGTAACACTCTTGCGGATAGCTCTTTGCTTAGCATCTTGAATTAATTTCTCTCCACTAATGCTTTGTCGTAATCTCTATCTACTTCTATGAGTTTTTGTTGGGTGTCCATGGTTGTCTCGATCATTTGTTTTACTACTGGCTTTAATTGCGCCACATCCACATTGAGCCATGCTTTGGGTATGCTCGGCTTTTCACTTGTTTGTACGTCCTTCACCTTGTCAATATGTATTGTCTCGTTATGTGGTTGATTTGTAATTGAATTTGATGCTCTTCTTTTGCGTATGTAGTAGACTTAGTAGCACTTCCTTGAAATGTTACATGTAGAGGTGATGGATCTGCTACCACCTTAATTGGAGTAATTGGTTCTCATTCAATGATTACTTCTTCCATGCATTCCTCTTTTGGATGTTTTATTCAAGGTTGATCTTCCCCTGCGTTGAAGTATCGTTGTTTCTTTCATCTTAAGCATTCCTCTTTTTAGTGTTCCTCCACATTTTCATCTTGTACTTCAATATCTTGATCGTTATCTTGTGCCTTATACTCTGCTTCATGTGGTTCCTGTACCTCATTCAATTCTTTTTACTTTCCATCATCATTGGATTCACTTTGGATCTCCATATTTATTGTCGATTGGGGTTGATCTTCATGTAGCTCAAATGAAGAGCTTGAGTTGACTAATCCCATCTCCCAATACCTATGGAACTTGGTTAGCCTCTTACCGGGCATAGACATGGTATGCGCTTGATGATAATGATGCCCTTGAACGGACATATTGATTTGTCCTTCCATGAATTTGTGAGTCTCCTCCGTGGCTTCTTGTAATTCCACTTCAATGATAGGTGTGGATTGTTCTACTTTGGTTCTTGGGAGGACATGTATCGTCCTTGATGTTGCAGTTACTTCTTCTTCTTTCAACATCTCCCTTAATCATTTTGCTCCTTGCATCACCGGTTGTGAGCTTGTTCCTGCTTCCTGTGTAATCAGCACCCCTTTCTTCTTTTTCGGTACCGTGGCTGACGTCGCGTATTTAGCCATTTCAGCTGATGATGGCATCTCCCTGAGATATTTCTAGTTACTTATGTGCAGTGACTCGTCATCTTCCATGGCTTGGTATCCGCTTTCGTAAGTAGAGACTAGATCAAATCTTTCCAGTTACTTGTGTGCAGTGACTCGTCGTTTTTCATGGCTCGATATCCCCCTTCCGTAAGTAGATACAAGTACCTAACCATACTTTTTTCTTAATTTTCAAGTCTGAAAGAAAACAAGAGATAAGTTTTTACCGAAGCATTTATTTATTTACAACGTATGATCATTCCTATGATAGTAGAAGCTAAGTCCTATTCCCATTAAGGAAGTGTGCACCACTACTTCTAGTGAAGAAACTATGTGCCGAATGCATAGCCTTATAGTGTGGCCCTATCATGCATACTCTGGATACAATTGATACTTTATGATTGCAAGAAGAGTCTCCTTGATTCTCTTGGTTGATTCCTTGTCGCTTCGTGGGTATCCACATTAGCATTGTTTTCAATTGTTGTGGCATTTGTTCTTGTTGCATTTTCCTATCTTCAATCGTGAATGTAGTATTTGCCCTTCTTCTATCCTTAAACTGGGTATTCTGGGTTGTCATCTTGGAATTTCTTCCATCAATGGTGATTGGTTTGTTTGATTGATTCCAATGATATGGCATCTGAATCAGTTTTTCCATTTCTTGTTTTGCTTGTCGTTTAATGTCCTTTGGGATCCAAATCTGTCATTGTTTTCTTTGTGCTTTGATTAATGGCTTTTGAAGCCATACACATAGGATTCTAGGTTTATTCCATGGTGATTGCATCTGATAGATATAGTTTTGCATTCTAGATCATGGATTGATCCATCCATTCTTCTACTTCTCCTTTGGTGGCAATTGATCCTTCCGAATCCATTGTGATCACTTATTAGACCGTTGGTGTATTCTCATAGTTGACATACTTGTAGGCTTTTCGTTATGCTTGCTAAAGTGGTTGAATGAAATGTTCTCACTCATCTTTGCAGTTTCATTTTTTAAGGGAGAAGTGTCTAGAGGATCATGTGGTACTTTACATGATGTGAGTACATCCGGGTTATGACTTTCGTGATTTATGAACACAGTGGGAGTTTCGTCTCTACTCTCCTCAACGCTTGCTGCTTGAGGTACTATTGTTTGAGTCACTCTGGGTTGTATTGCTTCTAGCAAACTAAAAACTTCTTTGTGTCCTACTTTAGCTGATATGCATCCCTGTGTGAGGTGTATGCTGACTTCATTTTCAAAAATCCAGTCTTGACCTAGAATCTGATCTTCCATAAGGTCTTTGTCCTTGCATACCAAAAATCTTTGGTTCATAGTGGATTTTCCTAGATGTAGGAACATCGTGACTTCTCCTATACACTTGATGACTTGTCCTCTAACCCCCATCATATACGCTTTAGTGGGATTCATGGTCATTTTGAGGTTGTTGGCTAATGATGCTTGCATGCAACTTAATGCAACTCCTATGTCAATCAATGCATCTGCTAGTTAATATTCCTTCATGTGGATCCCTATGTTCAAGTATGGTCGGGTAATCCTATCACTCATGTTCTCGACATTGCCTATTTGGTAGTTTGCCATGGGTATAGGTTCTTCTCCTTGTGCATATTGTTCATCCCTTTGTTTTATCCACTATTTTTGCTTCTTGATCTGCTCTAGAGCTTCCATTCGAGCTTCTTCTCTAATCCTTTCCTCTTCCTTTTTTCAATTTTGTGCTCCTAGGAGTCTTGCCAACATTTGTTTTGTCAATGGTTCCATGTATCTGTTTGAACTTTGCAACTACTTATGTACTTGGGAAGTACATCTCCATCTAGAGTGGCTAAGTTTACAGATCTGCCGATTGATATTCGATTAATCAAAATTGGTCCATATCCACGGTGTTGTGGCTTCTTGGCATGTTGTTTCAGTGTGTATACCAACACTAGATCGCCTTCCTTTAAGCCAATATATTTAATATGTGCATCATAATAGGCTTTTTGTCTCCTCTTAGCCGCATAAATTCTTGCCACGGCTTGTAGTCTTGTTTCATGCAATTTTTCAATTTGATCCAATTGTTGAGATAGTTCATGGCCCGTTCATTCATTCTATTGTGCTACTCGTAAGGTAGGAACTAAAAAATGAATTCGTAAAATCGCGTTCTACCCATATAGTAAATTTAATGGAGTAGTTCCAATGGCAGTCTTGTAAGCCACTTGGAAGGTCCAAAATGCATGATGCAATTGTTTGTCCCAATCTGACCTTCCATTGTTGACTATTTTGGTCAGCATTGTGCACAATTCTTTATTGGAACTTTCAGCCTGGCCATTGGCTTGGGGATGGTAAGGGGCTGATTTCTTGTGAATCACAAGAAAGTCATTCATCAGTGATTCTATCACTTCATTGATGAAGTGTGTTCCTCTATCGCTCACAATTTCTATCGGCAATCCAAAGCTCATAAAGATATTTTTGAAAAGAAACTCAAATGTGGTTTGCGCATCATTTTTCTGCGTTGCTTTCACTTCTACCCATTTTGTGAGATAATCGGTGGCCACTATTATATACTCGCCATGCGATCCTTTTGCTAGAGGATTTATAGGTCCTATGAAGTCAATGCCCCATTTGGAGAATGCTCTTGTGCAGATCATGGGTCTTAGAGACATGTCATCTCTTCTTATCGGATATTTGGTTCTTTGGCACACCTCACAACTTTGTGTGTACGTGTTGGCATCCATGTGTAAAATTGGCCACCGCAAGCCTGCAAAAAGAATCTTTTTTATAGTTTTTTCAGTTGAAAAATGCCCTCTTGCTGCACCTACATGCGCCATCTCTAATATGGGTAAATTTTCTCATTCATGTACACATAACCATAGTTGATTGTCCTTTCCCCTTTTGAACAATTGTCTTCCAAATGGTGTAGTCTTTACTCATTTCTTCTAAAGCCCACTTTCGTGCTAGGCTAGCTCCTTCCTCATGTGTTGTGTTCTCACGAATTTTACCAATGCTTACTCCATGTTGGTGCTATGGTAGAGAATTGTGAGGATGAATGGTCTTTGGGGGTATTCTCCTAGCATTCTTGGCAACTTAGAATGTGTTCATGTATGGTTTTTTGCATGTATGGCCAGTATACCCCCAATCTTCTCAATTCTCTTGTTGTTCCATGAATTCCCTCATAAGTTTTCCATTGATTCACATGAGCTTGCTCGATTAAGTTTCTTCATTCTGCCTCCTCTACACATCTCAATAATATGCCATTTGGTTCTTTGTAGTATAAACTATCAACTACTATATGTAAATTACATGACTTCAGAAATTCTTTCTTGTTGTCTCGGTTGATTCTATGGTGTGGTCCATGCGTGAGGATTGGTATTAACTTTTCTAGCCATTTTGGACACACTTCTAAGTTATATAGATATGTATCAAAGCAGATCATCAGCTACTCCGATAGGTGGTTCTCCATGTTTCATCCTTGATAAATGATCCGCTCATACATGAGTATTTCCCTTTTTTACTACTTCAAAATCGAATTCCGTAAGGAATAGGAACCATCTCATTAGTCTTCCCGTATTACAAGGCTTATTGACGAGATACAAGTCAATAAAAAACTTGAATTTATTGGCTAGGAGGTATCTTGGAGTGCCTCTTCCAAATTGGTTGGTTCCTTTGCTTGTTCTTGAATGAGCTCAACCATCAGGGTCATATCTACAATATGGGTGCTTGCCCGTCTTTGTTCCTCTATTCTTTGTGATAGCCTCAATCCATCTGCAACCTATCCTAGTGATTATGGGATGGGGCTTGCAAAATCATAGAGTTTCCTCACCCAACATGGCAATGGATTTTCCGCTTAGGTGACGATAGGTTGGTGACTTTGAGACTCATCATTTGAAGATGATGCTCCTTCTCTTGTGTAGAAGGGATAGCTCTTGGGCTAGGTTCATAATGGATTGCCTCTTCGCCTGATGATAAAGTGGAAGCTCCCTTTCCTCATCCATTGCATGTGGCTACTCCTTAAACACCATATCACAACTCGCCATGATCTTCTTAGCCTCATGGTCATAAATCGTATAATCCTTCTCATCTTCATTGTATCCTAAAAAGATACATTTGATAATTTTTTCAGGAAGCTTATTTCTCTCCCTATCTGGAACATGTATAAAACATTCACTTCCAAATACTTTGAAATGGGAAACAGATGGCTTTTTACCATTGTAGGCATCATGTGGAATCTTTCCATCAAGTGCCTTGGTGTAACTTTGATTCAAGATGTAGAGAGCACTGTTGATAGCCTTTGCCCAAAATACATTTGGCAGACCCTTTCCTTTCAACATGCACCTTACCACCTCCATGATGGTTCCATTCCGATGTTTTGCAACACCATTCTATTGAAGGCTATGCGCCACTATGATTTGATGCTTGATTCCTTTACTCTTGCAAATACCTTCAAACTTGATGTGAACTCACCACCGTCATCTATCGTGAATTGCTTCATCTTCTTCCTTGTTTTAGTTTCAACAAGTTGAAGCCATTGTTTAAGTTTACCAAAAGCTTGGGCCTTATGAGGAAGGAAGTACACCCACATCTTCATGTTATAGTCGTCAATGAGTAACATGAAGTAGGAAGTTCTGCCCAAGGTCTATGTTGGCATTTTTTCACACAAGTAAGCATGCACTAACTCTAGACAATAGCTTGCTCTATTCTTTTTTTATTGTGGAAGTGCCTTCCTCTGTTGCTTTTCCATCATGCAAGCTTCACATGGTTCCATCTCTGCAATCGATGGTAGGTGTGCAATCGTACCCTGCAATGCATTTCCTTTAGTATAGGGTATCCAATATGGTTGAATATCTCACGCCCTAGCTTCCTTCTGCCCACGGTTGTAGTGGTTGTAAGAGAAACAACTCATACAAGTTGTTCCTCCTTATGACAATCCCAACAATGTTGTTCCTATTGATAATCTTAGCTCATCTTACTAAAAGATGCTTCATGAACTTGATCAATTATAGAAGCTACTAAAAGCAAATTTCTTTTGATTTGTGGAACATACAACATAACTAAAAACTTCAAAACATCTTGGCAATACAACATAACTAAAAACTCATATACCCATTAGAATTAATGAAAGAAACCATACCTTCGCCCTCTCCAAAACATCTTGGCAATACTTTTATTGTGATGGGTTCCTTTAGAGGTTGTAAGAAAAGGTCTTTTCTGCTCACCATGTGTCCAGAGGCACCACTTTCCAACACCCATGAGTCATCTGTTCTTGAATCTTTAGTCGAGGAGCATACCTCCTCTATCATAATAGATAACTCGAGGTTTGTTTTTGCAATGTTGGTAGACTCCTTGCCCTTGCCACCTTTTGAAGAGTCATGCTTCTCTTCCGCCTTCTTGATGAGACAGTCTTGAATTCTGTGGCTTTTCTTCTTGCAATGGAAACACTCTCCCTTGAACTTCTTTTTGTCGTTCTCTTTGTCTCCATCATTTGAAGAGTATGTTTTTCCTTCTTTGGCATTTGTTGTCAATGCAATATCTCCTCTGTTAGCACCACTTCTTGCCTTGAGCCACAACTCCATGAGAAAGGCACTTAATTCTTCAAAAGTTTTAGGTTGAGGTCTGATTCGAGCACTGAGGAGTTACCAAGCCATCAAACTTTGGTGAACAAATTTGAAGACAACGTTGCGCTAGCTCCTCGCTTGACTTTTGTACACCTGCTCCTACCATTTGATCTTGTAGATTCTTTATTGGAGTGATAAACCTCTGCAACCTCCCCATCAACAAGACCTTTCTGCTACTACCTGATTCTCCATGTTCTGAATCCGTGTCTAATTATGAAATTCATATTGATTTCTCAATATGTTCCATACTTCACACTCCTCGGTAGTATGTTGAATGAGAGTCAGAACACTATCAGTAGTACTTGTAATTCGAGCACGAAGTGCATCTACATTTTTACATTTCCAAGCATATAGAATATCAGCATCGAGAGGAATCATTCGACCAAGGTTACTTGGATAAGCTATTTCTTGGGGCTCACAATCAATCCCAAGAACAATCTTCAAAAGCTCATATAAGCTCATATGAATCAAGGATAGAAGTGATTTAAACCTTCCATAGGATGTAATTTGTACCATCAAGCTTACCTTTCATGAAACCTAGTGGTTGCATCCACAACGTTGGGATGACCAGCATCATTGTTGCTATGGCTTGTGCTCCACCTACTCCTATTGGCTAACCACCTTGATTCCCACTCATAGATGGAGCATCGCATGATATCTTCTCTTTTGGCATTGAAGCCTCTGCAACCTCTATGTTTCTACTTTTGCACCGCTTGAAGCTTCTTAAGCTCTAATACCATGTAAGAAATAATAGCACAATGGAATAGACCATTAGATAGAGTTCAAAAAATAGTGAAGACAAAGAGAGATACAAACTAAGAGATGGAGAACTCAAATTCTCAAATTTCCAAGAGTAATAAAGCTACAAAGATGGTTCTATCCACCTCTGCGCTCCCAATGTGGAGCTTAGATGATGACTTAGAAAGACTCTGGATGAAGGGCTTATTGGTGTGCATTGGGGTAAGTACCCCATCTCTTTCGGCATTGAAACCTCTACAACCTCTATGTTTCTACTTTTGCGCCACTCGAAGCTTCCTAAGCTATAATACCATGTAAGAAATAATAGCACAATGGAATAGACCATTAGATAGAGTTCAAAAAATAGTGAAGACAAAGAGAGATACAGACTGAGAGATGGAGAACTCAAATTCTCAAATTGCCAAGAGTAATAAAGCTACAAAGATGGTTCTATCCACCTCTGCACTCCCAATGTGGAGTTTAGATGATGACCTAGATAGACTCTAGATGAAGGGCTTATTGGTCTGCATTGGGGTAAGTACACCAAGTACATTGACATGTTCACATGTGTCTTGCGATAAATTACCGTTCCAACACTAAACTACTCTAATATCATTGTAGGAAAATAGTGATAGTGTCCCAAATAACACAATAGTAATTCAAATATGCAAAGAAAAATCTTGATACTCTTAAGCCTTGCAAAGCCATACAAAAAACACAAAATGATTGTATTAAAAGTTATACCATTGAGATTGATGTTAATTGCAACAAACCAAAGGTACTATTTGTTCATGCACATTAGGCTGTTTGGTTGGGCCTTTCACCTCTTGAAGTGGGAGCGAGAGTTCAACCTCTCCATACGATAGACAATTGTGGGCCCTAGGCCAGTGTATTGCCTTCTAACAAACTAAGCAAGTTGCCTTCAAGAAGTCCTTTCCAAGTGTCGCATTCGAACAATCTAACCCTTGCTTTGTGGGATACGAGGGGTCCCAGGGATACTATGCCCATTCGCTTGTACAATCATTCTTTCAATCAATTCAAGCAAGGGAGAGGCTTCTTTTAAAAAAAAAAAAGGTATTCTAACAAAAATAAAATCTATATGTATCTAAAAAATCTTTATTAAGTATGTTTGTGTAGCTTTTTTTTTTCAATAGAAATTTACCACATGTAAAATAAATAAATAAAACATATAAAACTAGTTCTTTATAGATGGGAGGGAAAAATATGCAACTTTACAATAGTTATCATTTGAACACTCTATTACATATATACTTTATGCATCCATTATTGAAGTAACATATTGTAATACACAGTATCTCTTGTAAACTCAAATCAAATCAGACCTCATGAAATGTTGATATATGTTAATGTTATTTAGCTAGAATGATACTTGACTTCTCATCATTGCTAATGCACCTCGATAATAGATGTAGACAGGAAGGAATCATCAAATGCAGCACTCATATTAATGATTCAAGTATATTGAATTTACGTTTTATAAGATTCCTCATAGTTGACCTCAAAATTACAACCTTAAATTATTGTGTACCCTACAACTACATGGATAAAAACAGAACCAAATCCAATGATGGGGATGTTCATATTATAAAAAACACCCAAACGTTTTTTAAGAAACATGAAAACCTTTTATAGATTTGAAAATATCATTTATACAATTTACCGACATTGTGGACATGGACTACCCAAAACTATAGTTCAGAAAGAGCATCTTGAATATCTAACTAAATAATCCATAGATAAGTTCAACACAACTTCGCATGATAGATTGCAATATAACACATCACAAACATAATGCATGAAGTGAATACCCATGTAAATTGAAGTACTTAAATTTCAAATTCTTGAGAAGAGAGTTGTTTCAACCTCAAGAATCAACATTGCGTACCTCATCAATATTGCGAGTAAAGCACAACCCATGTGCATGTCAATCATCAAAGTCTTATTGAATGTAAACTCTAAACAAGTTTGTTGTTCATTGAGTTTGTTAAAGTAATCAATCTATCATCAATTTTTATCATTTGATTTACACTACCTACCTCAAAAATTGAAACATTCAATGCTTCTCTTCTTACTTTATATCAACACCATGAAAATGCAGCAATTACATCTACTTCACACGTATACTACTCAGTACATTACTAATGCGCATATAGATCCACTGGTCAACACATGATTCACAAAAGGAGAGCTCCATTAAATCAATCAATTTATCTTATATCATACTTAATGCGAAAATAGAAACTTTCTAACAATCAGTGTTATCAATATGGTCTGCAGTTTCATGGGTCTCAGAAAGCCCATAATCAAAATGCCCGAGATAACTAGAGTTCGATTGCATGGTAAAATATGTGTTTTTGGAACTTACTTTGTGCAATGATTATAGTTAAATCCTATCACACTAGCTACTACTAACAAACCTAAACTTAATGCACAAGAAACACTACAAGATCATATGACTATACCACAAGAAAAACTTGCATCTAGCTACTACTAACAAGCCCAAACTTAATGCACAAGAAACACTACAAGATCATATGACTATACCACAAGAAAAACTTGCATCCAACTAATTATATTTATAAATTCCCCAATTAGTAGTTATATGTGCGTCTAAAAAATTACTCAGCATCATGTAAGTACATAAAGAAACTGCCCAGGGGCTATGGCCCAGTGGTTATCACAACATACTCTGTGGGAAGAAGTCCCAAGTTCAACCCCTCTTGGGCTCAACATATCCATATGGAACTACATTGCAGGGCTGCCCATCCCTTCATAGTGGCCCATGGGTGATTTCCAATTTCTTGTAATTTCAAAAAAAAAGTACATAGAAAACAGAACCCTTAGTGAAACAGAATTCTTATGCATTAGTACATTGGGATCTTACCATACCAAAGGGATTAGATGAGTTCCCACCTATTTCTTTCATGAATACATATTTCACAAGAACATTCTCAGAAATGAAACGCCTATGAACTATACAATACCTATAAGTACTGCAGCACCATTACAACCAACATTGATGCTAATCAGCAGTGGCAGAATCATGCTGTCACATAGTCCCTCTCATCCAAGCTAACATAGGCATTTTCTGTCACAAACATTTAATGCAATTAATGAACCTTCCCGATGTGACATAGGGGTACAGCCACTTGAATTCCTTGGATCAGACATGCCATAGCCTTCATAAAGTGAAAACATGGGACTTCAGGTCGGCAAAAAGGTGGCCTTTGGGTTATTCTCTCGATGGGAGATACAGGATACAACCTAGTTGGCCTCGATGCCATAAATCAGTTCACTTCAGGCCATTGTGCCTTCAAGTGTCTATATATCCCTCCTCTGAGGGATACAGGGGCCCTGTGCAAACAAGCCCATTTACAATGTCATGTTGCAGTTAAACAATCCCAGTTCTAAAAAGGCTACGCCTAAGGCGAAACCCCTCTGAGAGTGAACATTTTTGACAATTTATTGTTTCAATTTACATTCACACAACGAATAAAGTTACATTTTGCTCTATGAAAAGAAAAGCCTAAAGACCTTGGACACTATTGTTGCATTGACAAAAATGATGTCTAACAAATCCATCTGCAGGTCTATACCAATTGTCATAGTGTAAATATTTGACTGCAACGTTACCAGCTTTGAATTATAAAGCAGATTATTCTCTCTTTGATGCTTGTTTCACTCAAAACTGAAGAGAACTCTGTCACATGAAAATTATCAAGAATATAATTAGTAGGTGCAAAAAATTTAAGAGCAATGATCAAAATTCGCATGAAAACATTCAAGAAAGCTTCTCTACGACAAGACACTATCAAAGTCAAGTTTCTCCAGTCCCCCATGTTGATGTAAGCATTATTTCAAATTGAGCTGCATTCTATGAGCTCATCGCATGCATCTTGACAAGACTACCCTATAGAGCACTTGAGGCATCCCAGGCCTTCGCATTGGAAGAAGACGAGGCCCTAATTCCATTTGGCCATAGCATAGCAATCCCAACAATGTTTAGATAACGATCATTTGCATCCTCTACAATAGACTAAGAGGCACAGAGAAACATTTGTGATTGCTCTCCTATAGGGAAAGAGACAAAGTGATTAGATATGAGATATGGAACATTCCATACATGATTAAATCTATGAGTCAGGACTTGCACCTAACTTCTAAGTCACTTCCCTCAAAAACAAAGTACTAAAACAAGCATCTTGCGAACCTCAAATTTGGTAGTCTATATGCACCGAAGATAACTTGATGTGCATTTTCAAAATGCACTCAAGGTTTCCACTTGTCAATTTAGTGCCCGATCTCATGAGGTTGAGATAGAGAAGGGTAAAAATATATGGATGTACCAAAACTAGAGATGTTCTACACAAAGTCACACGGGGGGTGCGTCCCCGGGTTCTAGGGATGTTGGGACGCCGTCCCTCTAGGCTCAAGTTAAGGGATGCCGAGCCGGGATGGCTGGCATCCCCTTTCACCTTTCTGAAACAAGGGGACATCCCCGAGACGCATCCTAGGGACAGTTTGCTATGACAAGCCCAATCCAGGACGGATTTGGGGACGGCTGCATATGCAAGTCCCCTTTTTGGTACCAGAATTTTTTTTTTTCAGGTTTAACACCTTTTCTGGGAGCATCTTGAACCCACCTCACAAACATAAATAGAGGGCATTTTCACTCCTCAAACTCACAAGCTGAGCTTCAACCTTCAGCATTGAATCTTATGTGCATGGAGTTTTTACACTTGTTATGTATATGATATGATGAAGTTGATGATGAGGATGTAGTATCTAATTTTTTTGGACATGATGAAATACATCTGACTTTTGACTCTTTTTCCAATCAAATTATCAATAATCAATGTCTTTTATCATTGACGTTATTGCTCGAGAGTCGAGTCACGAGTCGAATCTCAATGTTCAATGTGCATCGTACATGTTCCACTCAAAAAACACTCTTTTCTCCCATTGTTCTGTTTTTAATGATAATTGGTCTTCTGATATGTTAACATATTTATTGTGCATGGTTTTCATGATATTTTTGCAAAATTCCAACATTTTGTAATTGTTGTCCCAGGTCCCTGACCTCGGGAAACCCTAAGCTCCATCTTTGTCCCAGGGATACCACCGTTCCCGAGACCCGTCCCCATCCCCTGGTGACTTTGGATCTACAAATTATGTCTATCAAGAGTAATACTTCTGCATGATTAGTTATGGATGCTTGATTCATAGATAGCTTGGACATAATGTTGAAACTCTAGAGACACCTTGACTAGGTGAGAGATACATAAAGGTGAGCTTATATATACCATGCTCACCCACTTTTCCAAAGCCAATAACAAAAGAAAAAGGGGTATAATAGACTCTTCTAAAAGGGATGATTCTCCCCTTGATGGAGACTGACAGATAACCTATTGTATTTGATTCAAAAGCCCCCAACATCAACAAGAAGCCATCCAAGGGATCAAAGCTCAAGATATTTGGCTTCAAAAGATAGAGACCTCTTCTATGCATTTTACTTTTATAATTGCATGTTACAAAGACAAGAACCATCTTTGCATCCTCATGAGGGAAGCTACTCAGTGTGTCGAACCTAAATCCAATGTGCACCAACATGGTTTGGTGCATTCGGTATGCTCGATTCGGTGCAGATAAAATATGAGTACCGAATGGAATCCAAGGATAAGGTGCAATAGGTGCATCATGGAAAGACATTAAGATACATATAGCCACGATACATAAGTCCCCTACCCCAAGACATACATGCCATAATCCATTGAATACATTTGCAAATCAAAAGATAAGAGAAATTTCTAAGAAACAATGACACATGAAACCATTGACCAATCATCCCAACATTGAACACACACATGAAATGAGTCAAGAGTCAATAAATGAGTGCCAAGTGTCAAGCGGCAAGCATTGATGTCATGCAAGGGCTGAAGGGGCTGAAGTCACACTCTCACACACATAGGCAGAAGGGACTGAAGTCCACTCTCATACAAGTGCATCATGGAAAGACACTAAGATACATATAACCACGATACATAGGTCCCCTACCCCAAGACATAAGTTATTTCATAAGGCACTCTACATAAAGCTTTTTGCAAGTAAAAACAAAATTATTAAGACATGTACCCACATAGGAAATTATAAAGTTTTTATAAAAACTTGTACGTGAAGCCTAATCACTTCAGATAAGCTATCTAATGAAAGAGAATTTTTCTCTAAAGCTAAATCAACCTTCATAAAAAGTTTCTTCATTACTATCGATTTCAATGTGTGAAAATTCAATGAACACCTAAAGGTTCTTCAAATCTTAGAATGAAATTGTCAATGTCCTTTTCTATATCTTTAAGGATACAAAGCATCCTCGAAGTTTAAATTTTCTTCCTCTAAAAAAAATTATTTCAAACTACTAATATCAAGGGTAGAACAATACGCCGAAACTATATGATCCAAATCCTTGTTTACGAAAGAGGAAACGGCAACACTCTTTCAATTTTCAACAATAAGTTCTTCCAAAAATCAACAATCTATCTTGCTCTTTCATATTTCTTCGGATATCATTGTAATTGAAAGCTTTTAGACCCAAAGTCTTCATATATTTGAATGTAACCAAAGGATGAACCCAAGTCCCAAAGCTATATGAAATAGGAAGAAAGAGATTATATCACTTCTTTTGATTTCGAAAAAGAGTTCAAGCTAGCTTTATCTCTATTTGGAGAAGCAAAGGCTCTTCTTGAAATCAAAGGATTAGGAGAAATACAAGAAGACTTTAGAAATCTTGATACGAAAACTCGATGTTGAAAACTATGGGATTTTCTAAGACATAAATCCTCATGAGAAAAAATTTATACGACATGTTGAAGTTTAAAGAGGCCTCTTTTGTTATATTTTTCAAAGACTTTGAAAGCCTTTTGCATAATTCTATCCAAGAAAAGTAATCTTCTTTTAAAATACTAAACTTTAGAGATTGATCATTCAAAGAGATAACCAAAAGGTCATTACATGAGGATGTTGAAAAATCCCCATCCAGAGAGCATAACTGATAATATGAATCAAGGAACCCATGAGAAGATAAAATTGAAACATTAAAATTATGATTTGGAACCCAAATTTCTTTATGTCGAGAAGAGTGCATGGTTGAGGTTCGAGGAATGTTTTGGATATCTATGCCAAATCATAGCCATAGTTGTTTTTGACAGGTTTTTGACGGCTGATGTTTACCCGACGTTTGATGGGTAAGGAAAAACATTCGAGACGTTATCTGACGTTGCCTATTTTTTACCGATAAATTAATAAAAACAATAATTAAAAAAAAAAGTAACAATTGATAAGATCAAAATCATGATATATACATAACATTCAAAAACAAAAAAAATAGACTCACGATCGATCTGACATCATGCAAGTTGCACCTCTAATGTCCAAGTTCCAATTAAAAATGAAATTACAATTCAAATTGCACAATGGTAGATGCATTCATGCATGCATCATGTAATCACCATACATGTAAGCATGTGTATTATGCACACCCATCTCATAGTTTATTGTTGATGTTACCTCATCAGTAATGCACTATGCATTGCAATTTGCAGCCCACAGGGCCCAGGGAGACCAATGCTCTACAAATGCTCTGTGCTGCTCTGCACATGTGTGCATTATGCACATAAACATCAATGATCATACAAGATTGATGTTACCTAACATTAATGCACTGTACACTGCAGGCCAATTGTGCTTCTGTGCACGTGTGCATTATTCACCATTCACAATTTATTACCATTTACCTTTCAATGAATTGGCTGCACAGTGCACTAGTGCCTAATAGGATGGACAATATTGCACCTTGAAAGAACAAAAATATGAGAGAAGGATTGATTTTCTGCAATGCCCCCGTCAACTTCCCTTCAGTAGCGCCACGTCAGCTATAGATGTCAGTAACGTTAGCTAAAGACAGTTGGCACTTCAAGAAACAACTAGGATCATAGCAATTTTCTTCTTGATAGATCTACTCTTACGAAAGCTAGATTTTCTTTCCAAAATGAGGCCTTCATGAAATAAAGTATGCAAAGTTCGCATCCAAAATAATTCGTGAGGCAAAGCTGCCTTGCAAAACTCTTTGAAGTTCCT
Organism: Ceratopteris richardii; assembly: GCA_020310875.1. Classification (NCBI taxonomy): domain Eukaryota; kingdom Viridiplantae; phylum Streptophyta; class Polypodiopsida; order Polypodiales; family Pteridaceae; genus Ceratopteris; species Ceratopteris richardii. Next base: position 145,001,783 of record CM035407.1, read on the forward strand.
CAAATTACCTTTTATTGTGTTCAATAAGAAAACAACATAACGATTTGAAACCATATTTTGCAATGGATGCATAAAGAGATTTGACTCTTTCAATCAAGATCCTTTCGGAATGAATTTTTCTAGCTTCTGTAACATGCTCTTGAAAACAAAAATATGAAATCCTAAAAGTTTGACCCACACCCAAAAATGAGCTATCATAAATGTTATAGATTACATAACTTACTTGTGAACAATGAATAGGACTTAAAGGATTAACTTCATGTGAATGTCTTTTTCATAAATGCCTTGAAGGAAGAAGAGTTTTTATTGAATTAGGCATAAAGAGATTTGACTTTTTCAATCAAGATTCTTTTGGAATGAGGTTTTCTAGCTTCTATAGCATGCTCTTGAAAACAAATATATGCAATCCTAAAAGTCTGACCCACATTCAAAAATAAGCTATCATAAATAATACAAATTACATAATTGAGTTGTGAACAATGAATAGGACAGATTAACTTCATGTGAATGCTTGTTTCTTGAACAACTTAAATGAAGAAGGGTTTTTATTGAATTATTGGTATAATGAGTATTAACTAGAACCTTTTTTCAAGAAGACCAATGAATATGACCATTATCTAAGCAATGCAAAGAATTTAAATTAGATCTAGCTAAGAAATTTTGAACCTTCCTTTCCACTACTATATACATGAGAAGAAGAGGTTGAAGCACATACCTGGTCAAAATTCGAACTCGATGTCGAAGAATAAGTATTATGAGAAATGTGTATAGTCACGTCAAAAATTCATATATCAACACTCGCCTAAAGGCTAAAGATCCTAAGAAAAAAATGCTAACCGGACTCTCAATTTATGTAGCAGGGTTGCTCCCAAGCAATAGGGTCCTTGAATAAACTACCTATTACACTCGAGAGATCATCGACGAAACGTGCAATTTGAGTGCTTGTGGACTTTCGCTAGATACATTATTTAACTTCCTCTATAACAAAAACTGTTCATGAAACTACACAAAGAACCCTGGGTGTCAAAAGACACATCTTATTTTAATATATAAATATATGAATAATAATCAACCAACCAAAGAAAATTAGAAAGAAAGTAAAAAGAATAAATAAATAAATATAAATAAAAAACCCACCACCAACAACAATTAGGTATGCCTATCGGTTTTGAAGTCTCCATGGAACAAAGATGGACCTCGGTCTTGGAAAAATTCAAGAAAAAAGTGTTCCACTGGATGGGCCTTCAACAATCCTTGTCTCAGAGAGTGTTTTTGTTGAAACACTACATATTGCCTACCCTTACTTATTTCTTTGCCTATTGGCAACCGACCAAGATGCAGTTAGCCCAAGCTGGGGCTTTGGCCAGAAGGTTCCTCTGGGGTTACTCAACTTATCAACAAGATCCCGAAGGTTGCCTGGAGTACTTGCTCCATGAAGAAAGATGAGGGGGGTCTTGGCCTAATATGCCCTACCAGAATGGCTACCCAAATGGCTGGAAAATGGATTGTTAGAGCTACTTTGTCTAAGGACTACTGGGCTTCTTAATTAAATGTAACATACACAAATTCCACATTAGAGATTTTAAAAGCTGGAATAACATGGGAATTTGGGATGTTGTAGTGTCTCCTTTCACTTTTGTTCCCAAAGGAAGTGCTTTGGTCTGCTCTTTATGGAATGCATGGATGAAAATCAAAAGTAGTTATTCCTTGACTGATACCTTTTCTAACAAATTCTGGTTCATTTTAGGATTCCCCCTGGATTGGTTGGAGTATTCCTTGTTCTCTATCTATCAAAAGTAATAAATGCAGAAAAGCTGGTTTCACTAACTGGTTGTCTTTTTACAGGAATAATTCCATTATGAGCCATAATGACCTCATGGATATTGATGGCTTATCTCTTGCCTGTAAGAAGGTTCTCCTTGAAAAAAAGGATTTGGCTGACTGAAAAATCTACTCTTTTGCTTGATTACAGGGCTGTCCACATTAAACAGGTTGCTGAGGACATGTATCAGAGGTTCAAAAGATCTTTCATTTCTGTTCAGGCTATCATTTCCAAACTCAACAGAAATTGGAATGTCAATTGGAACTCTCACCAATGGAGATACAGGTTCAGACTTCTATGGGCTTTTTCCCCCACTGCCAAGCAAGCTTTGCTGTTATGGATGGTTTTGCACAAAGGTCTTTGGCCTGGAAGTAAAGCAAGGTCCTTCAACATCAGTACCGGTCTTTGCCTTTTCTGTGGACAAGCTGAAGACATTGAGCATACTTTCTTGCACTGTCCCAGGGATAACAGATACTGGCGTCTCCTCTTAATTTATTTCCTCGTTCTTCAAAAGAAAAAAACAACATTAAGAGAGAAACAACAACAAACAAACAAACCAACTAACACACACAAACACTCAGGCACTCACACAAAACACATAAGTCAAAAAGTAAGATAAAATAAAAAAGATATAAACAAAATAAAGTTTATCAAAAATAAACTTAAGAAATACTATTTTTTAAGAAAAAATAAAAATTATAAGTATAAAAGAAACCGCACATACATACACATACACATTCAGATCCAGAGTCACATGCACAAATACACACATAAACATAAGCGTAATTGCTTCTGACGGGTTTCTAACTTCTAACACCTGACGTTCACCCGAAGTCGAATGCATAATGAAAAACATTTCTAATATTATCAGACACCAACTAATTTTTTGATCAAAAAACTTTAACAAACAATAATAAAAAAGAAATATCAATTAGCAATACCAAAATCATGTTATATATGCTGAATAGAATACCAAATATCAAAACCGTGGTAATATGATGTACGGTGTACTTTGCACTATGTATATCATCGCATATATGATGTGCATAATGTCATAGGGAAGTCATAAATCATGATGGAGACTATAGTGATGCATGTGTTATCCATCACAATTAGCCACCACCATCGTGACTCGTCGTCGTCGTTGCCATCGCCAACAACAATATTCTCCTCGTCAACAATATCCTCATGTGCATGGCTTTGTATACTAGTGTAACAAGATGAAGAAGGGATATCACCATCATGTTCTTCTTGCAATGCAAGAAGTCTACAATCATCCTCTTCTTTCTCTATCATTTCTAATGTCACTTCCATTTTTGAAATCCTTTCTTTGATTTTGTATACAAGATTTAAATTCGTATGAATATATACCAACTTTTCAACATTTCTTGGCTACACTTTATTTCTCTTCTTTAAATGTATCAAAGAAAAGGTACTCCAATTCCTTTCACGAGGAGAAGCACAAGACACTTGATAAAGCATAAGAGCCAATCTCGACTACAATCTCTAGCCCCACATTAATTATAGCATTCTTTAAGATCTCAAATATGTATTCCTTTATTTAACTTCACATGAGGTATCCAGAGACTTCAAAAATATAGTCCCAAAATGCAAAAGGTGTTGATGATTGGCCGATTTCTCATGTCAAACCAACCATCACAATGCTTCATCTGAATATTTTCCATTTCTCATGTATTTCCAACAAGTCATCCTCTAGGCATCTCAATTTTGCATTTAGCTCTTTTGCCCTCAATTGTTGGTATGAGGGAGGCTTATAACTTTGTCCTACTCTTCCAACTACATTAAACATTTGGATGAAATAAGGACTTCTAACTTTCCAATGGGGAATATCTTCTGCAAAAAAGAAGCGTCGAACAACTTTATCAACCTCTTTTCTATCCTACATATCCCAAGCTTTATCCAAAGCTCCCTTTCCACCTTTTGGTCTCTTGTATATCTTCTCACTTGATGATTCACCAATACAATTTCATCATCAAATGATGCTCCTTTATTTTCCACATTTTCACATACATCATACATGTGAGAATTGTGATGGCATATCCATGTAACTCCCACTTTGTGATAAGCCCTTTGCATGTTGAGGTGTATGTTCACATTTCTCTACACCATATCCGGTTAAGCGAGGATATGTGCTCTTCTAAATAAAGACTTCCAATAAAGTCAATGAGATCAGTTTCTATCACTTCCGAGCATGAAGTGCAAGCTCAGCCATGATGAAGTCTTGCAAAAGAACGAACCAATAATAATAATAATGATCATCATCATAAAAATAGTAATAAAAAATCAAATAACTATAAAATAGAAAAATAATAAATTACTAAGTAATAATAATAATTATTATTATTATTATAATAGTCAAACAAAGAAATGAAAGGGGAAAAATAATAATAATACTTAAACAAATAAAGCATCCCAAAATATATATGGAAATAAAAATAATTAAAATAAAAAGCAAAATCAAAAAATAAAAATGAACAAAACGATTAGAATAAAATAAAAAGAGTGAAAGAACTTCAAAAATTCTATCAATAATGGTTAGAAAGTTCCCCATTCTTATTAATATATATACCAAAATGAATCCAGGTAAACCCCAAATTCACCCTCAAAGGAAAGTGCAACTACAAGCTCATGGTAGTCAACCACAAGACTATATAGCGTATCAGCTCCACTATACTATGCACAGTATCAACTCAATACTATGACATCCCCACTAACGTCCTCAGTGCCCAATAGTGGGTATAGAGCTCAGAATGAATGCATGCTCACACACACACCCCACAACGCACACACACACCACGAGCATGAACTCACAAGAAGCTCTGCGAACTGAGTTTCTATCACTTCCGGAAGTGATGGGCAAACTCAGCATTAATGAAGCCTAGCACCAAATGCAAACAAAACATAGGAAAAATTACAGAAAAAGCGTAGTTGATAGGGTATACACACCTAACAACTGGTCGCAACTCGGACGAAGAATCCACAAGTGAAAACTGCATGTCCGCTAATACGACAATCATATATACCAGAATGAATCCAGGTAAACCCCAAATTCACCCTCAAAGGAAAGTGCAACTACAAGCTCATGGTAGTCAACCACAAGACTATATAGCGTATCAGCTCCACTATGCACAGTATCGACTCAATACTATGACATCCCCACTAACGTCCTCAGTGCCCAATAGTGGGTATAGAGCTCAGAATGAATGCATGCTCACACACACACCCCACAACGCACACACACCACGAGCATGAACTCACAAGAAGCTCTGCGAACTGAGTTTCTATCACTTCCGGAAGTGATGGGCAAACTCAGCCATAATGAAGCCTAGCACCAAATGCAAACAAAACATAGGAAAAATTACAGAAAAAGCGTAGTTGATAGGGTATACACACCTAACATCTGGTCGCAACTCGGACGAAGAATCCACAAGTGAAAACTGCATGTCCGCTAATACGACAATCATATATACCAGAATGAATCCAGGTAAACCCCAAATTCACCCTCAAAGGAAAGTGCAACTACAAGCTCATGGTAGTCAACCACAAGACTATATAGCGTATCAGCTCCACTATGCA
>CM035407.1:145012201-145282201 GCA_020310875.1 Ceratopteris richardii
GCCACAATGGAGCTCCATGTAACCTCTGGGGCTTACAATGTGGGGAGAGGGATACGTCTGGCAGTGTTTCGTTCCTGTGGGTAAGACCAGAGCTAAGACTTATGTTCTGTTTGTAGCAGAACGGATGTTGGAGGAGCGATGCCATTTAGTTCTAGCTCTTTGCGCACAACATATACTCATGGTTTTAGATTATATTTTGGTAGCCTTTTGCTACGATGGAGATTGACACAATGAAGCCATCCAAATAGGTTACAGCAAATATATTCTCTTCATCACCATGTGGAAGAAGCTCAAGAATTTTCCCATATTCAGAACATGATGCCATCCAACTGTGTTAGCAAAGGGTTTTTTTTGCAACTTAGAGGAAGCTCGAGGATTTTCCATTGGCATCGCATCATCTTTTCTAGTATCTTAGAGGAAGTTCAAGGATTTTCCATTGGCATGGCATCATCTTTTCTAGTATATGAGCCCCTACTTACATATACACAATTGGACTTGTGCACTCATATTTCACCATCCAAATTGCCCTCGAGCTTCATTAATGCATCAAAATTTTGATGCCATTGTCTAGGTGATTGTCTATGTCCATAAAAGCCCATCTTGAGCTTACATACATTCTTTGCTAGTAATTGCATAACCCTTTAATTGTTCAATATAGATCTCACATGCAAATTTTGTTATGAATTATGGAATGTGTTGAACAAGGAATTGTTGGAGAGTTAATTTACTAATGTATTAATGTGTTTTGGTGTTTTGATATAGCAGCTAAAGGTTCATGAGGAGTGTGAAAGGAGTGAAAGGACAGACATCAATAATCGGATTTATATTTTATATAGTTTGTAAATAAACCCATGTAGAGCGTTTGATTTTTAGAAATAGTTAATAAAATTAGTGGTCAGAATACGGGTCATTGTAGACCATGATTTCTGTTATTAAAAGCAAAGGCTCTCTACAAAAGAGACCAACTTTTACTTTCACGCATGTTTTTCAAAGCCGCCCTCATATAACCACTATTTTTGACATAATCAAAAATCTTATAAATACATGCACTCTGTGGACTGATGAAATAGAGTGCATGGGGGGAGATTGCACCCAATTACTGCATTCTATCTCATCTCCTGGTGCATCTATTTTTCTGTGTGTTTTCAACATTCATAACCTCTGTGTGCACGTGAGATAAGATCTTGATAATAGTGGTATCAGAGCCCTGCACGCATCACTATAGAGGGGTATGTTTCTATTGTTTTGGCGATTGATCTCAGTTTTGTTGTTCTCTATTCGTGATCCGATTTTGATTTCGATTTCGATTCCAATTTTGATCCTGATTTCGATTCCGTTTCCAATTCTATTTTCGTTTCCATTTCCATTCTCGATTCCGATTCTGTTTCCAATTCCATTTTTTGTTCCGATTCTGATTCCGGTTTTGGTTTTAGTTTTAGGTTTATGTTTTTGTTTCTGTTTCGGTTTCTGTTCCAGTTCCAATTCCAAAACCAGAACCTACGTTTACTCCTTCGGTTTACTCCAAGGTGTCGACTAAGGCATAGAACTTAGGCATAACTTAAGGCATAACTAAGGCATTACTTTGGCACCCAAGGCTCCCTTGGCGACCATTGATAGTCATTGGTTATGCACGAACCAATTTTACTTTATGAGTGGCAACAAGGAGTTTTATATTCACCAAGGTGGAAGGATTTGAACCCACAAACTCACTCACACAAGGGAAGTGTTTTACCACCACACTATCTCTTTGTGTCATCACTTTAGAAATTCTCTTTTCTTATATTTAACACAACTTTCATCTCTTTCTTACTTTTTCAATTCCCAAGAACAACCCTTCCTTTTACATTTTAATTCAAGCAATCTCAAAATTTTTTTTACATATTTAGCAAGAGGGTTTTGTTCTCTACATAAACATGGACCCTACAAACACAATGGAGGATTTTGATGAGTCACCTCTATTCGAGGTAACACTCGAGCAACAATTGGAGCTCCTGTGGCACAAACTTCGAGGCGCTCAAGACGAGATCCGATAACATGACGAAGTACTCCAGAAGATGCAATCTAATAAAGATAACCTTATGAGGGTGATAAAAGCTATTGTCTCTACCCAATCAGATGGCATGCATTCCAAGATTGGTGTTAAAAATTACCAGTTTCTATGGTTTGATGGTCGTAAGGATGGCCCTTTAGTTCTATTCTGGTTATCATAGTTTGACAATTTTTATACTGATGAAACATATGGTGAAAGTGAAAAAGCCAAATTTGACACTAACTATTTAGTAGGAAAAGCTCAACTTTGGTGGAATGACCTTTGTCATAGTGCAGATTGTCCAAACACATGGAAGGCTTTTCAAGAAAAGCTTAAGAAGTCGTTTATACCCCTACAGTTCAACCTACATGTTCGACAATTATGGGCTACGTTTTCATGGATGGAAGGTGATACTTTTACAGCCTATATGGATCGGTTCTACCAATACCTAGTATTTATCCACCTGCTTGAAGATGTTTTCGATGATACCATGAAGAAGAAGTATGATGATGGTTTAGAGAAGGAGATTCAAACAAAGCTTCGCTTATGCCAACCTACATCACTTCATGAAGATATTTCCTTTGCTCATGATGCAGAGAAAGAGTACCAATCGCTTATCACAATGATCAGTTTGAAGCAGCCATGTCAGCAACAGTAATCTTTTCACTAGTCTAATTTCCTTTGATTATATAGAATGCATTTACACATAGAATTTAGTATGTAGGAGCATAATTTAGTTACACTTCCCAAAATAAATTAGAATATTTTGAGCATATTCTAAATTGTGGATGATTGAAAAAAAAACATTTTGAATAGTTAGTAATATACATTCTTTTATTGACTTATTTAAAGACTATGTCAACATCTCATAAATAACCTTAATAATTTAATGCCTCCATGAACATTTCCATGCATGTGTTTTTACATGGAACATGCTTATTCTTCGTTTAGTGATGGATTTATTTTTTTTATTTTATCAATTGAGGTTAGTTGCTTTTTCAATTGAGGGGCATGTTATGAATTATGGAATGTGTTGAAATTTATTAATGTATTAATGTGTTTTGGTGTTTTTGATATAGCAGTTGAAGATTTGTGAGGAGTGTGAAAGACGTGAAAGGACGGACATCAATAATCGGATTTATATTTTATATAGTTTGTAAATAAACCCACATAGAGGGTTTGATTTTTAGAAATAGTTAGTAAAATTAGTGGTTAGAATATGGATCACTATAGATCACGATTTCTGTTATTAGAAGCAAAGGCTCTCTACAAAAAAAACTTACTTTCATGCATGCTTTTCGAAGCTGCTCTCATGTAACCACTATTTTAGAAATAATCAAAAATCTTATAAATACATGCACTCTATGGACTGTCAAAACAGAGTGCATGGTGGAGATTGCACCCAATACTATGTTATGTCTCATCTCCTGGCATGTCTATTTTTCAATGTGGTTTTAGCATTCATAATCTCTTTGTGCAGATCCTGATAACAAATACTTCATGCAAGAAAATAATTTTCACTTCCATTTGGATCATCTCTAAGGAATATTTTGGAAGTAATCCAAGCAACAAGTACAATGTCGCTTGTGGTTGACACTTTGAGTTTGTGGGATGAAGTCCTGAGTTCAAATCATGGCTAGACATGTTCTTGAGATCCTTTAGATGGGTGCCTCTACCTTAGGAGGTCAAGCATGTGGGTATTTCCAATTCGTTGTACTCTCAAAAAAGAAACAAGTACAATGTAGTCCTCTTGGCCAATGTGGAAAATATTTCTTCAAAATTGTTCGAGCTAGACGTCTGCGGAAGCACACGAATAGCACAAGGAAGAAGAAGAAGCTTGGATCACAACACACAATAGTGAATGGATTACCACTAGAATGTACAAAGATAAGTAACCCATTAGGGCTATAGGCATATATACAAGCCAGGGGGGAAAAACCTCCTAAAGAGGGAAAAAAGTGCCCCAATGGTCCTAGTGTGTTCACACACATCACTACGTAAATATATCAACAAATCCCCCTTGGGAGTGATGCGGTGAACAAGGAGCTGGCACTCATGTATAAGTTGCTGCTCATCTTGAATCGATTCCCACTCTTCAACATCTAACCATACAAGCTTTGGTAAGCCTGCTCTAAAAGCATCGCGAGCTTCGGACCTTCGATGAGACATCACTTCGCGTGCCGTATGTTGAATCCATTCCGAACTCACAATAGGATGCCCAGGTGTTGGCCGGTACTCTTCATATATCGATTGTGTGATATAATTTTTGGAATCCTTATCTTGTTCGCTCCATTTTAACATTATTGAATGTCCAAATTCTATGGAGCAAAGTTGTCGAATGCACTGACGCATGGACTTTTCAGCTTCATCCATGACTATAGCTCCATTATGTATGTGATGTATTTTGGAGTCGTCATGATCATGCGCTCCCCAAGGTGTACGTGGAGATCCCATATGATCCAATGTGGATATGTTTGTATGCATATGCATGTCTGTATGCATATGCATGTGTGTATGCAAATGCATGTGTGTATGCATATGCATGTGTGTATGCATATGCATGTGTGTATGCATATGCATGTGTGTATGCATATGCATGTGTGTATGCATAAGCATGTGTGTATGTATGTGCATGTTTGTATGCATATGCATGTGTGTATGCATATGCATGTTTGTATGCATATGCATGTTTGTATGCATATGCATGTGTGTATAAATATGCATGTGTGTATGCATATGCATGTGTGTATGCATATGCATGTTTGTATGCATATGCATGTGTGTATGCATATGCATGTGCATGTGTGTATGCATATGCATGTGCATGTGTGTATGCATATGCATGTGTGTATGCATATGCATGTGCGTATACATACACACATGCATTTGCATGTGTGTATGCATGTGCATGTTTGTATGCATATGCATGTTTGTATGCATATGCATGTTTGTATGTATATGCATGTGTGTATGCATATGCATGTTTGTATGCATATGCATGTGTGTATGCATATGCATGTTTGTATGCATATGCACTTGTGTATGCAAATGCATGTGTGTATGCATATGCATGTGTGCATGTGTGTATGCATACACATATGCATAAGCATGTGTCTATGCATGTGCATGTTTGTATGCATATGCATGTTTGCATGCATATGCATGTGTGTATGCATATGCATGTTTGTATGCATATGCATGTGTGTATGCATACACACATGCATATGCATGTTTGTATGAATATGCATGTGTGTATGCATCTTCATGTTTGTATGCATATGCATGTGTGTATGCATATGTATGTTTGTATGCATATGCATGTGTGTATGCATATGCATGTGTGTATGCATAAACATATGCATATGCATGTGTGTATGCATATGCATGTGTGTATGCATAAACATATGCATATGCATGTGTGTATGCATGTGCATGTTTGTATGCATGTGCATGTGTGTATGCATATGCATGTGTGTATGCATATGCATGTGTGTATGCATATGCATGTGTGTATGCATATGCATGTGTGTATGCATATGCATGTTTGTATGCATATGCATGTTTGTATGCATACACACATACATATGCATGTGTGTATGCATATGCATGTGTGCATGTATATATGCATATGCATGTGTGTATGCATACACATATGCATATGCATGTGTGTATGCATGTGCATGTTTGTATGCATATGCATGTGTGTATGCATATGCATGTGTGTATGCATACACATATGCATATGCATGTGTGTATGCATGTGCATGTTTGTATGCATATGCATGTGTGTATGCATATGCATGTGTGTATGCATATGCATGTTTGTATGCATATGCATGTTTGTATGCATATGCATGTTTGTATGCATATGCATGTTGTTGACGACATGATCGCTCCTACTTCATCTACATTTGTATCCGCATGAATGCATCTCCATTTTGTATCCAGGAGGCACTCCATTTCTAGTCTATTTCCAGTTTAAAGTTCCTTTGTATTTGGGTACCTTGCCATGTGCTTCTACCAGTTGTATCCATTCTCCTTTCAGGAGACTTACCCCACATATGATGTACTTTTGAGAGCCCCTCCCAAATCTATATAAGGAGGGCCTCTCCCCTCATTTGTACTTGGTTAGAAGCTTGAGGAGCCTACTCCATGCTCTTGGCAAGCTCATTTCTAATCCACATGAGTTTACCCATTTCATGGTCTACTCATTTTGTGTCTCACACATCCTTTGTTTTGTGAGAGTACTTTACTTTTCATTTTGCTTCCGCATACGTACTCTCTACATGGTATCAGAGCGCTAGGTGGAGGTCTTGGTGGTGCATTTGGTGGTGATTTTGGTGGTGGTGGTGCTTGAGTTTTGGTGGTGTGGCTCTCTCCTCATTGAGAGAAGCTTCTCTTTGCCATCATTTCATACTCTTTTGGGTTATACTTTGCCCATTTGCCCAACCTCCCACCCTTCATTCATCTAGTTTTCACCCGTTCTTGCTATGTTCCCACCCTCTTTGTGGATAGAGTGTAATAACTTTCTATTTTGAAGCATAGTCATGCAAGGTTGCTAATGGTTCTCATCCTTAATAGTGTTTATAAACACTATTTTGATGTCTTTTCTCACGTGGATGTGAATTCATCCTTTATACCTTATTTTCCTTTCCACCCGTGCATTTTGATATTTTTGCACTCATTTTAGTGGTCATTTTCATCCCACTATGGTTGTATATTTACCTCTGTTATGCATTGGATGATATGAGATGTCATAATCCCTTCTGGTATGCATTGGATGCCATGCCGATTTACATTACAGAGACCACTGCATGTCTGACTTCGAACTCTTTCTTTCCTAAGCCTGTTCTTAACTCACCTACGATATGAGTTGTCACTTTTTGACACGAGATAGTGCGGTCTATTTTGATGCATAGTGAACAAGACAAGTTAATATGCGTTCTATCCTCCTCCCATTCCACAGATTTTATTGAAATCTGATGGGAGGCTTTGGTCAAGCTTGACAGAGACATCGGCTTGACAGAGAGCTCAAGCGACCTCATTGATACAATCTTAAAGGACTTCTTGGCAGGTGTAGAAAGATCTATTCTATACGAACGACGACAGGCGGCAGGTGTAGAAAGATCTATAAGAAATGCTCTCTAGCAGTCACCAATAGATCAAGAGTGGTTCACTCTCTACACTCCTCCATCCTAGCTAGGCAGCACAACATGGTATCTCTGAGTGGTCGATAGACAGAGAGAGAGAGTGAGAGGATAAGAGTGCTTCGCTTGGCCCGATTCACCTCTGTAGCTGCTTCATCTGCGTAGCCGCGTCGAGAAGCTGCGAATCCGTTAGAGAGGACATATAGGTTGAATGTAACGTGCTGGGAGGCAAGGCTGCGGAGGGCTGACTTGCTGAGATGGGTCGCTGCCTTCCTCATTTTGAGCTTAACTGACTGTGAGGGCCATCCGTCTCATAAAACAGGAGGAGGGTACAGCCAGAAGGAAAGTGCAGCAACAAACTGGGAATGTATCTCAACAGAAGGTGAGGGGAGGTTGGGTGCGTACAAAGTTGATAGAAAAAGGCTACCGTGCTTTCTTCATCAGCATTACTTGCCGTTGGGAGGCCCCGATCCAAATTGAGAAGCGGTAGGCACGCAGATCTAGATCAGAGAAACTGCCCGATTGTGATTAGCACGCCAATTTTGGTGCCCAATTAGCACTGACACTTCGCTGTAGCGCTGACACTTCGCTGAAGCACCCCACCATAATTAGCTTTCCTTCTGTTTTAGCATACGTTATTGATGACAGAATTCATGTGATGTATATTGATGACAGTAGTTGAGCCATACATTATTGATGCTATTTCTGGCATAAGTTAATGATGACAGAATCCATGTGATGTTCTGTAGAGCCCATGTGATTCTCTGGCGCAAGTTATCAACGAAAGGCAGGGAATCTCCTTGCATAAGACTTGCTGTCGACATACATTATGACTTCTGATTGCATCTTCTGCATTTCTTTGGCCACGACTTGCTTGATTGATGTATTATGCCACGCTCTTTAGTTTGGCAATTTTTTTTATATACCATATGATGTCCTAGGGCTCGCGAGTCGCCAAAGGCTCAAAACCACTCTAAAGCATCGTCCAATGAAGTTGTCAACACAACAACTATTGAAAAAAACAACTATTGAAAGGAGAATTGGGTGCGCCATTATCGTGCATGATGATTGTTAAAGCATCATCTTTACTCCTTATCAAGATTTTTGATCGCTTTTCTTATGGTTAACTTATTAACTTATCATTTTGTATTAAGGTTTTGCCTTTAGTTTGTGGCACAACATTTGCCTTTCTGAGCATCCAACATCAAGACACTATTTTGTAATTCCTCAAAGGGTTTTAATCCTCAATTGACATCATTTTGTATCTCTTCCAAAGGTTTCCCCTTGAATTTTACTAGCCTATATATTGTATATCCCAAGGCACTTGATCATTGACTTTGCACCTAAGTTGGCGCCACTTATTGTAATCACCAAATCATATCATTTGGCACTAAGTGCCTCCCTCTTTGTACACTCAAAATATAAGAAGAAAAGTATCGTGTGTGTACACTTTTGTGGGTTGGAGGCTTCTCTAAGCCCACCCACAAAGTTTCTTAAGTTCCCAAGCCTACTCTAAGGCTCAATCGGTGTGCAACGGGCTACTCTAAGCCCTCCTCTCACGTCAACTTATCTTGGTGTTGTACAAGTGCAGGGCTACTCTAAGCCCCCCCTCCCCCAGAATTTTAAGTTTGGGGTCCAGTTGTTCATTTCAAGCTTTGCAATTATTTTGAAGCGGTGTCTTTGATAGTGTTTCTAAACACTTTATCCTCAAAGTTTTGTAGTGACCAAAAGTGAAGGTAGCTCATCATCTATGGCTAACTTCTTACCCTCTTTCACCCCTATTTTTATGCCTAAGGATGAATGCCTCAATGGAAAAAATTACAATCTATGGAAAGATGTCATGCATGCCTATCTCTACACGAATCTCCTTCATGAGGTAGTAGACGGGTCAGACCCCGAACCCAATAGGGATACAAACTTAGACAATTTGCATGTGTGGAATGTCAAAGACAAAAGAGCTTTAGGTCAGTTGTTACTTGCCTATGACGAACTAACGAAAGGACATATCACTTCCTGCAAGACGTCCAAGGATGCTTGGGATACAGTAGCCGCTTTGTATGAAGATAAAACCCCTTCAAAAATATATGCATTAGAGGCCGAGTTTCATAATTTGATAATTAGGCCACACGACACAATTACCAAGGTCATAGCCCAATTTGAGGACTACCAACGTAAATTAGCACTATGTGGTAGGCAGATTTCTAGCGAAGACATGGCCGTTAGGCTTCTTAACAAGTTACCTAAGTCATACGAGACATTTGTTGCAACTTTGTATAATCGCTGCCAAGTCTTATCTTGGGAAGAGGTTCATCGACTATTGCTCCTTCACGACTCGTGAGCCAAATCAACTTCCTCATAAGAGTCAGCCATGAAGGCCAAAGGCCCATTCAATAAGGGCAAAACCACAAGTCATCAGCTAGCAATGGATCTAAGCAAGGATCGCATAATTCATCGAAGAAGTTCACTTGTAATTTCTGTGGAAAATTAGGACACTTAGAAAAGTTTTGCTATAAAAAGAAACAATCATCGAAGGCTTCTACATCTAGGCAAGCATCCCAAGGATCCCAACATAGATCCCACTGCTCGAGTGAGGAACTCTTCATCTCCACAGAATCCAATGAACTAGTTACTTCTAGCTCCCCACATGAGTGGATCTTTGATAGCGGAGCTACCTCCCATATGTGCAAAGACAAGGACTCCTTTCAAGAACTCGAAGTGCACACGGGAAAAGTCTATCTTGGCAACAACAAAAGTTTACCCATCGAAGGAAAAGGGAAAGTTCAAATTACCAACAATCAGGGGGAATGCAAGTCTTTATCCAATGTTCTTTTTGTTCCAAATTTATGTATGAATCTACTTTTCGTCAAGGCCATTACAGATTAGGACAAACAAGTATGGTTTGATAACACCTCAGTTAAGGTAGTTGATCCCCATACAAAGGATGTCATTGCTCAAGGTATTGAAGAAAAGGGCCTCTACAAGCTATCTTGCTTTGTATCCAAAGAATCAACCTCAAGTTTGTGGCACCAAAGATTCGACCACACTTCTTACTTATCAAAAATCTCTTCATCCCAACTTGTGAAGGGATTGCCAAAGATAGGGCAACTTACGGATGTCTGCCAAGCTTGCACCCAAGGCAAGCAACATTGGGCCCCAGTTTCCAAGGAAGCTTCAACACGAGCGAGGAAACCACTAGCCCTTATCCACATGGACTTATGTGGACCTATGAATACCCCATCCCTGAGTGGATCCCTCTAATTTTATCTTCTAGTAGATGACCAATCTCGCTATATTTGGGTATACTTTTTGAAGTCAAAGGCAGACACATTCTCTAAATTTCAAACTTGGATCAAGGAAGTTGAGAATGAAGCTTCAACTAAAGTTAAAACCATCAGATCAGATGGAGGTGGTGAGTTTATCAATCATGACTTTGATAACTTTCTCAACCAGAAAGGGATCAAAAGACAAGTCACTCAGCCTCATACTCCATCCCTAAATGGAGTAGCTGAAAGAAAGATACGCAGTGTGATGGAAATGGCACAAACTATGCTTCATCACAAGGATCTACCCTACAAGTTCTGGGCAAAAGCCGTACATACTGCCATTCACATTCTTAATCGAGGATTTACAAGTGCATTACACAACAAAACACCCTTCTAAGCATACTATGGAAGAAAACCAAATGTGCATTACTTTCGAGTCTTTGGTAGTGAAGCTTTTGTCCATCTACCAAAAGAAGATAGAAACAAGTTACAATCAAAGTCCAAGAAACACATATTCATAGGGTACAGTGACCAATCAAAGGCATACCATCTATATGATATAGAAAACCACTCCATCACCATTTCAAAGGATGTGATCTTCAATGAAGCTTCCTCATACTCAAGAAAAGATTCAAGTACAAGCCTTAGTCCACCTATCTACACTTCAGAGGGGGAGTCAGTATTTCCAAACTCCAACTCACAAGCAAGTACTTCAAGTCATCCGAGAAGATCTCAAAGACGTATTGACAAGAGACAGCGAGAACAAAGCCATTATGTCAATTATGCCTTAATGCATCAGATTCAACAAATCCCGAAACCATCTAATTACAAAGAAGCTCAAGGACAACCCAAGTGGGAAGAAGCTATGCAAGTAGAAATGGCTGCAATTGAGAAGAACAAAACTTGGACTCTTGTACCTAAGCCCACAAACCATCAAGTCATAGGATTTAAGTGTCTTTATAAAGTTAAGTACAAGTCAGATGGCACATTAGACAAGTACAAAGCAAGGTTGGTAGCTAAGGGATACAAGCAACAACATGGCATTGACTATGAAGAAACCTTTGCTCCTACTACAAGATTCACAACCATAAGAATCATCTTAGCACTAAGTGCTCACTTTAAGTGACCCATTTACCAGTTGGACGTCAAAAGTGCATTCCTCAATGGAGATCTTCAAGAAGAAGTATATGTTGAACAACCTGAAGGCTTCAAGATCAAAGGCAAAGAAGATCAAGTCTACAAGCTTCACAAGGCACTTTACAAACTTAACCAAGCTCCCAAGGCCTGGTATGAAAAGATTCACAAGTTCTTTGAAGACAAGGGATTTCACAGAAGCAATGGTGATGCTAATCTCTATATCTATCAAAAGGAGTCTTTAGTAGCCATCATCATTCTCTATGTAGATGACTTGATCTTGACAGGCTCAGATGAAGAACACATCCATTTTATCATCACACAGCTTCACCTTGAGTACTCTATGACAAATCTTGGATTACTACACTACTTCTTGGGTATGGAAGTTTGGCAAACAAAAGAAGGTATCTTCCTATCACAGAAGAAGTACTGCTCTGATCTACTTTCCAGATATAACATGGACCAGTGTCACTCAGTCTTTACACCACTTGATCCAAACATCAAGCTTACACTGGAGGACTCATCATCACTTGTGAATGTGCATACCTATAGACAGCTTGTTGGTTCATTACTCTATCTTGCCAACACTAAACCAGATATTGCTTATGCAGTTGGTATACTCAGTCAGTTTGCATATCAGCCTCATTAGACTCATTGGGATGCTGCTCAGAGACTACTTCGATACCTTGCCCTCACCTGATATCATGGTCTTTGGTATAGAGGGGGCATCGAACTTGCTGGATATTCAGATTCAGATTGGGCCGGTGATCCGGATTCTCGATGGTCTACTTCTGGGTATATATTCTCGCTTGGCTCAGGACCTATCTCTTGGGCAAGTAAGAAGCAGCCCACAGTTGCACTATCATCTACCAAGGCCGAGTATCAAGCATCCAGCTTTGCCGCATGTGAGGCCATCTGGCTTCGACGTTTATTATTTGACATTGGTGTTTTGCAGGATACTCCGACATGTCTTCCCATGGACAACCATTCAGCCTTGGCCATCGCCAAGAATCCAGTATTCCACGCTCGGACGAAGCACATCGAGATCCAGTACCACTTCATCCGCGAGAAGCTCATATCTCACGAGATTACTCTGGAGCAATGTACCTCTCAGGAGAACCTGGCGGACATGTTCACGAAGGCTCTACCTCTAGTTCCGCTTCAGCGCTTGGTGGACCTCTGCAGCATTTAACCGCTCCAAAATGGAGCTATAGAGGGGGTGTTGAAGACATGATCGCTCCTACTTCATCTACATTTGTATCCGCATGAGTGCATCTCCATTTTGTATCTAGGAGGCACTCCATTTCTAGTCTATTTCCATTTTATATTTCCTTTGTATTTGGGTACCTTGCCATGTGCTTCTACCAGTTGTATTCATTCTCCTTTTAGGAGACTTATCCCACATATGATGTACTTTTGATAGCCCCTCCCAAATCTATATAAGGAGGGCCTCTCCCCTCATTTGTACTTGGTTAGAAGCTTGAGGAGCCTACTCCATGCTCTTGGCAAGCTCATTTCTAATCCACATGAGTTTACCCATTTCATGGTCTACACATTTTGTTTTGTGAGAGTACTTTACTTTTCATTTTGCTTCCGCATGCGCACTCTCTACACATGTTTGTATGCATATGCATGTGTGTATGCATATGCATGTGCATGTGTGTATGCATATGCATGTGTGTATGCATACACATGCATATGCATGTGTGTATGCATGTGCATGTTTGTATGCATATGCATGTGTGTATGCATATGCATGTGTGTATGCATATGCATGTTTGTATGCATATGCATCACACATGCATATGCATGTGTGTATGCATATGCATGTGCATGTGTGTATGCATATGCATGTGCATGTGTGTATGCATATGCATGTGTGCATGTGTGTATGCATATGCATGTGTGCATGTTTGTATGCATATGCATGTGTGTATGCATATGCATGTGTGTATGCATGTGTGTATGCATGTGTGTATGCATATGCATGTGTGTATGCATGTGTGTATGCATATGCATGTGTGTATGCATATGCATGTGCATGTGTGTATGCCTATGCATGTGCATGTGTGTATGCATATGCATGTGCATGTGTGTATGCATATGCATGTGCATGTGTGTATGCATATTGTAGCTTAGTGATGAGTAGCACCTCCTTTAATGTCAATCCGGGAAGACATGAGGATGGTATGAAGACCTCGAACAAGTGATGGCACAAGTGTGTGAGTGAGAAGCACACAAACATGCACACACATACACACACACACACGCACACGCACACACCTCAAGTGCATGTGTGTATACTTTAAGTGCATCGAGGCATGGTCCCATGTTCAGAGCATCTCTGGATAAGTCTCGAGTAGCTTTTGCCACCATATAGGTTGGAATATTTCCCCCTGTTTGGCTTCTTCCGGGATGTCCTCTGGCTGGAATTGTGTGGCGAAGGAAGGGTACTTATTGGTTTTGCATTTGATTTCAGCGTTGTAGTCTGCCAATAGCACAAAGTAAGGCTTATATTGTAACTCTGAACTCGTTATCAATTGCCTAGGAGCCAAGTGGCTGAAATATTTTGATTGAAGTATTTCCTCCTCAATAGCTTTCATGGCAAGAATCTGAGTGGATATGCGCTCTTCGTGGGTTGGGTCCATCTCTTCTACTTGTTTTATCCATGCCGGAGGGGGTTCCTCATAGGTGTCTTGTCCTTTGTCAGTGACTCTGCCTCCTGGAAGAGGTTGAGGCTCATAATTATCTTCAAAGGTCTCTTCAACTGGGATGGTAATTGCCTCTTCTTCTAACGGTTGATCGGGTGGTGATGGTGGTCGTTCGTATTGTAATAGCTTCATATTTAACTCAGTGACCTGTTGTCGGAGCGCGAGCAATTCGTTGTCAGTCGAAGATTCTGGCAGGGGTGAAGTCGCGATGCTCACCATCTCTCGAGTTTCTGTTGTATGGGGTGTGGGCACTATTTGTCTTTGTAGTTCCTTTACCTAGTCTGCAAGTCGGTCATGCGCTTCCAAGAGATTTGCATAATTTTCTAAGATCTGCTCAATAGTTTCTGAGGGAAGAGCCTGAAACTTAGCCGGATCTATGGGTGCCCCTGGAGTGTTTTCGATGGCCGCTTCTAGATTTTCTTGATTTTGTTACTGTAGCCTTTTATTCTCTTCCTAAGCAGCTGCTAGGTGTCAACTAAGTAATGCCATGTTTCTTTGTAATCTAGCGTTGCGGGCTAGGTGATCTCTGAGTTGCCCTTCAGTCACTTTACCTGCCTCTGTATATTTGGCTTCAATATCTGCATAAGATTTCTGGAGGGCAGTAAATTCTCATTGTAATGCAGTATTACGCAACTCCAATGCATCGACACGTGCTTGGAGGTGGGCAGACAGATTACACAATTCTTTGTTGTTCTCTTCCAATAACTGATATTCTTGCTTCAGCTGCGTGGCCGCTTCGAACATGGTGTCTAATGCATGACTAAATGAAGTGGATGTAGAGGTAGAGGTGGAAGATGCAAGGGGTCGGAAATGGGAAAGGGAAAGGTGGATGTTGTGCTTACAGTGGGTGTAAGTGGTGATGTGAGTGAAGTAAAAAGTGGTGATGTAGAGACGAAAGTGGTGGTGGGTGGTTCTGTGGAGGGTGAAATGTCCATGGGGTCGGACGTGATTGTGTGTGAAGTGTGAATCGTGAATACTGGAATGGTGGGTGATGTGTCAGTGGTGGTCATGAACGTGGGAGAGGTAGGTTGGGAAAGGGGATTCCTATTATAATCATCCAGTTGTTACATCATATTTACAAGGTTTGCCCAAAATTGAGGCATGGTGTTTTGTGTCGGTGCGGATGAGGTTAAGGGGGGCATTGTGGGTTGGGGTTGGGAAAGAGGGGATGTTGTAGTGAGGGGAAATGATGGTGTCGATGTGTGGGTAAAGACAAGTGGATGTCCCACAACTGGGAGATTTGAAGGGTGACCTATTATGGTTTGATGAGTGGTGGGATGACCTATCTGAGGTTCAGAAATTTGACTAGAACTAGTGGAGATAGGGAATGTCAGGGATGGGAAAAGGGTGGCGTGTGATATGGATGCACTAAGGGTGACTGTTGGTTGTTCAGGAATGTTAGTGGTGAGGGTTGTGGTGGGATGGATGGGTGGTAATGGTGGTGATGGTATCTGTGTGCTTTCATCGGAGGCACTAGTGTCAGTGGGACTGGTCATGTGAATATCTTCTTGAGCTTTGGTAGGGAGTGAGGAGGAAACTTCAATATGAATCATCTTACCCCTTCGTGGTCGTGTGTCCAATATCCATTGGTAGTATTGAGGGGGAGTGCGATGTATCATAGTCCGCATAGCTTCTACAATTCTGCATGTGTCTTCCAAAAGATTCAAAGATTCGATGAAGTGAGGGTCCACATTTTCTGCTTGTAGCATCTGATTCACCATTGCTCTGTTTGCCTCTTCTGACAACTTATG
Organism: Ceratopteris richardii; assembly: GCA_020310875.1. Classification (NCBI taxonomy): domain Eukaryota; kingdom Viridiplantae; phylum Streptophyta; class Polypodiopsida; order Polypodiales; family Pteridaceae; genus Ceratopteris; species Ceratopteris richardii. Next base: position 145,028,237 of record CM035407.1, read on the forward strand.
CCTTTTTTGTACTTGTTTGATAGTTGTGTATAACCACCTGAGTTGAGCAGTGTATGAAGGGGCTTCCTCTTCACTCTCCTCTGATTCATGCCCCTATGCATCTTCTTGTTCATGTGTGTCTTCAACATGAGTGTGTTATGCTTCATCCTCCCAATGCACTCTTCGTTCTTCGCAATGTGGGCATCCTCTATGGGATGATGATCCGGGACCTTCAGTGTCTAAAAACAATTCACCATCGGATAGTTGCGTTGTTTGCAAGAAGGTCTCAAAGTCAAAGGAGGTATCTTTCACCAATTCATTCATGGAGACAAACTCAACATCCGTGGGTAATGGAGGGGCTGACGGAGTGGGTCGTGTAATGCCCATTGATTGTGATCGTTGGATACGGATAGTGAATGGGGACACCTGTTCTTCTTCTTTAAGGGAGGTTTCCATGGTGGACTCGCGAGGAATTGGGACATGGGAAAGAGATCCATGCATCCGTTTAGCTAGTTGAACCCCTGGTTTTCGTCCTTGGAAGAACTGCACCTGTGAGTAAGTAAGTGCCCATGCGATCGACACATCATAAGCTAGGCATCTGTAGATGATTCTGGTAATGGCACAACAACCATTCAAAGAAGGCTTCCTTACTCCCCTTTTGCCTGCTTCATATAATTGATCGAGGATCCACACTGGCATTTTAATAGATAGACTCACTGTCTCCGCTAGGTATAGCCCATACCAAATCTTCTTGTGAGGCTGTGTGAATCGGTCTTGAGCAGGAAATGTGAAGTGCTGAAGGCACATGCGCAATGGTATGGCAATGTTTGGAGTGAGGGCACACATCTCTTTCAAATTCTTGAGCTTACTGTTCTTCATAGATTCCGGTATCAAAGGGTCTCGATCAGAGGGCACATGGGTGTCGTTACATTTGGAGGGCCTCCTTGATAAGAGTTATGTTCAACTCGAACTTTTTCATTTCTTCGTGGTTTGATAGAGAGGGCACCAGGAATGTGCCTGACTGATCACAATCTCCTGTAGCTTTAAGAGTTGCAATCAAATAATAACATATGAGGAAATCTGGCTTAGGCAGGGATGCATTAAAGTAGTCCTTCAAACCTGCTTTCTACCAAATATCTTGAAGAGGTGTTACATTTTGTAATGATTCAAACTCTCTTGAGAAGAACTGAAATGTCCACCACACTCCTCCAAATTCCAATTTGGACTCCCAGATGTGGTCTGCATCCCCCAAATCTCCTGGCATCCCATTCAACCAATGAGAGTGCCCTTTTACCCTTTCTGTTAAGCCACTTGGTAGATCCAAGATGGGAATTCGTCTCACATTTAGATACTCTTCAGGCGTAGCTGTCAATGGGGCCTCCACCGGCATGGTCTCCCAATCGACTTGAGAACTAGTGCATGCCTGGGAGCTTGTGCCTGCTGCTTCTGCCATGGGATAGTTTGTAGCTGATGATGCTAATCTGCTAGAAGAAGAGAGGCACATTAGTGTTGCATAGAAAACAGGATGTAATGGTGTTCCCTCCACAATAACATGACATTCCGAGTGGTTAAGGGTTAGGGGTGAAGTGTTTGTGATGGGTGTGAATGTTGGTTAGTGGTTAGTGTCATCCTAGATGCATACTTTGGATATGCAATGTACTTAGAATGCACCTACATGAGAGTAGACGGATTTACAAAATTGGGTCAGGGGATTCGATGCATGGTTTAAGTCTCCAAACTTTGATTGTCGAAGGTGATGACATGTAGAAGCGTAGCGTTTAGGGGTGATGACATGTAAAGGTCTATGGATTGGATTGTGTTGGATTTGGGACATTTTGGGTACCCATTTCCCGATATTCCTAGGTGTGACTGAAGATGTAATGGTGTGAAGTGTAGGTGTTTGCCCTGATATTTTTGCGAAGAGTGCTTGTGAGTGTTGGTTCATTCTTGGGAATGGAGGTGAAGCTATTTGAGCTTGCAAGCAGGTCTTGGGCACCCATATTTGTCGAGCATTAGGGATAGCCTTCATTGACCGCTTAGGAACCCAAATAGGAATGGTATGTCTAGAGAGTTGGCTAAGGGACTCCTTCATTGTAATCCTTGATGGTATGGCTTGTTGGCTTCTTTGAGAATATGTCTCTAGAGCCGTGGGCTTTCTGCCCTTTGCGTATCCAGATCTGCTTCATGCCACGAGGTACTTCATAGTGCATAGGTTGGTGCTCATGCTTCTTGATCATTGGCCTCCTCGGTGTAGTGCGTTTCCCGGCTTGCTGTCCTTGAATCCTCTTTGGAAAAGAAGGGGACTCCTCATTGAATTCTGTACCTTCGTCTAGAGTGATAATCTTCTGCACCATAGAACTTTGGACAAGAATAGCATCGTTATGTTCATGTGGGTTCCTGGAGGGACCAAGATTTGGTGCCTTTTCTAATGGCCTGAGTGCTTGATTTTCTAATTCAATCATGAGGTGGTTTTGGCCTACCCAAGCCTGAAGAAGTCCACTTCTTAGGTTGAGGTTGACTGCATGATCATAGATCCAGTCTTGGCCCAAGACAAGAGGTTCGGTAAGATCCTCGTCTTCACATACTAGCACTTTTATTGCCATTAGGACCTCTTGAATGTAGAGGGGAAGTTCCACCTCTCCCATGCAAGGGGTTTCAACACCTCCCAACCCTATTAGATATGCCTCTATAGGTTTTACCTTCAATTGCAATTCTTGGAGGTAGGAAAGTCAAACTGCACTAGTGGACGCACCTGAGTCAATTAAAGCTCTCACGGCCCTTGCACTCTCTCCTTGTCCTACCTCTAGGGGCATAAAAGGTCGCCGATCACCTATCCTATGGGACCGTTCACCTAAGGCATCGCACATGGCCATGTGATAACCTAGCGCTTCATGAGTGTCAGGCATGGCTTGATCTCTACCTTGTCTTCTCAATTTCATTCGCCGGATGCGTTCTAAAGCTTCTGCTTGTGCTTCTTCTCGAATTCTCTTTTCCTCTTCCTTACGTTTCTTTGCACTATTGAGTCGATTTAGCATCTCTTCCGTTAGGGGTTCTTGATATAACTTGACTCTGCATCCGGTTATGTAACTTGGTAGGATGTCACCTTCTAGAGTGGCTAGTTGTACTGCTCCACTTGTGGAGATCCTATTGATAATCATTGGTCCATAGCCTCTCTTCCCTAATTTCCGTCCGTGTTTCTTCAAGGTGTAGAATAGGACTAGATCTCCCGCTTTCAACCCCTTTTCCTTCACACGAGCGTCAAAATATGTTTTTTTGTCTCTTCTTGGCTGCATAAATTCCTGCTGCAGCTCTCAATCGTGTTTCACCCAATCGTTCAAGGTCGAAGATCCTAGAGGAGAGCTCATGGTCTGTCCATTCATGCTCTTGTGCTACTTTCAATGTAGGTATCAAAAAGTCCAATGGTAGCACTGCATTTTGGCCGAAGACTATCTGAAAGGGTGTGGCTTGGAGTACCATTTTATAGACAACTCTGTATGCCCAAACAACATGGTATAGCTGTTTGTCCCAATCAGAGCATTTATTATTAACCAATTTTGTCAATACATTGCATAGAAATTTATTTGTGCTCTCAGCCTGTCCATTAGCTTGTGGATGATAGGGGGCAAACTTCTTATGTATCACCAAAAATTCTTGGAGAAGGTTTTCTATGACTTCATTCAAGAAGTGTGTGCCTCTATCACTCACTAACTCTATTGGCAATCCGTATCTAGTGAACACATTCTCAAATAAGAAATTTGTTGTTGTTTGAGCATCGTTCTTCATTGTAGCTTTTACTTCTACCCATTTGGTTAGATAGTTAGTGGCCACAATAATGTATTCAACATGGGAACCCTTAGCTGGGGGATTAATATGACCGACAAAGTCTATTCCCCACTTAGAGAATGCACGTCCACCTATCATAGGTTTCAATGGCATCTCATCTTTACGCGTAGGGTACTGAGTTTGCTGACAAACATCACACCTCTTCACATAAGTATGTTGTAGTTCTGTGATCGCTCTTACTTTCTCTTCGTCAATGGATATGCCGTTCTTTGACACTATGTGTCCTAGAATCTTGCCTTGCCTGACCATGAAAACACACTTTTTTGGGTTCAAGCAGACTTGATAGTTTCTACATTTGTCAAAGATTTGCCTGAGTTCAGGTATATATGAGCACACAGATCATCAACGTAGACTTCCAAATTTTTCCTCAGGAACTCTTTAAACACATGGCACATCAGTCTCTGGAAGGTTGCAGGCACATTGATAAGCCCAAACGGCATTACCTGAAAAGCAAGTATGCCCCACTCAGTGGCAAAAGCCGTCTTATGCTGATCTTTTGGTGCAATGGCCACCTAGTTGTAACTAGAGAACCCATCCAGGAAGCTGTACATTTCCTTGCATGCTACCCTTCCTAATAGATGCTCAGTGATAGGAAGTGGATAACTATCTCTGATAGTGGTTGCATTAACCTTCTTCAAGTTAATGCATACACGTAATTTGCGATTCTTTTTTGGCACCTGTTAGCGGCCGCCGGATCGGAAGATTGTATAACTGAATCTTGTTCGCATGAGTGAAAAAGTAGTTACAAATAGTTTGTAAAAAAAGTTATAGAAATCAAGAAGACGAGCTGAGACGGGTACGGGACGGATCACCAGACTGTCTGTCTGGGTGACTGATCGGGCATTGTCTGTAGTGTCATTTGCATAATCTCCTGTATTTTGAGTTCGTGTTCGTCTCTTGTCTTGCCTGCCGTCGACATCTGTTCTGTTGTTAACCAGTGAGACGATTCGTGGAATCACCAGACTGTTCGTCTGGAGGATTGCCTGAACACTACTGTAGCGCTGTTGTCTAACTTCTGCGTACTCCGATTGTACTGTGTGTATCTGTGTTTTGTTACCTATCGACCTTTGTTGAGGTTGCGAGTTCCATTCATAGCTAATAGATCGTGGACTGTTGTCTGAGTAAGTTGTTTGTGAATCTCTATTGAGTTGTGGTGTTAGCCCGCGCATTGTGTGTTACCCCTTTTTTGAATGTTCTGCCAGTGGTTGGTGAAATCTGAGCAACTGTAGTAGCATTCTGGTATTCAGATCTGTGTTGTGTTGTCTGCAATGTTGGAATCTGTCTTCATACGGTAAAGTTAAGTGCAGTAGAGATCTCTTGGATTGAGTACTGAGCCTTCAGTACTGTGTGGTTGAACTCTCAAGTTCTCTGTGTCTACGGTGTTGCCTGACTGTTTAGATCCAGTCGGTAAAGGTTAACGATTACTCTTGTTTCCGGTATTTCCAGTAAGTTTATGTGTAGCTGCAACATAGCATCTTGCGTATTCGATACCCGTGGTTGAGCTAAGACTTTGACGGTAATATCTAAGTACGGCAATCTTTGATAGTGCTCTCAACATTAGTATAGTGCTGGGTGTGAGCAGTAAGTTTGGGAACTAAGTATAGGGCCTCTGTCTAACAGACCCCTTGCACTCCCAAGAACCCACTTAGGTGCTTAAATGCATTTTTGACAGTTAGTCTCGCATTTAAGCGTTTAACACTGGTGCCGTCTGTGGGAAGGTGGCATCAAGATTGCCGTTTATCTATGGGAAGGTGGCATCAAGATTGTCGTTTATCTATGGGAAGGTGGCAACAAATCAGATTGTTGCAAACCTGTTGTGAAAACGTGACTGTAAATTTTTAATCAACAGTAACAGTACGCGATTAGTACAAAAGATGATACATGCTGTTTACTCGATCCGGTGAAACGTATCCAAAGAACCGCCAGCCTGGGGTACTTAATTTGCTAAAAACGACTCCGGGAGGTGTTGGAGATAGACGTCTGCGGAAGCACGCGAACAGCACAAGGAAGAAGAAGAAGCTTGGAGCACAAAACACACAATACTGAATGTATTACTAGAGAATGTACAAAGATAAGTAGCCCATTAGGGCAATAGGCGTATATACAAGCCGGGGGAAAAAAACCTCCTAAAGAGGGAAAAAAGTGCCCCGGCAGTCCTAGAGTGTTCACACACATCACTACTTAAATATATCAACAAATCCCCCCTAGGAGTGATGCGGTGAACAAGGAGCTGGCACTCATGTATAAGGAAGTGCCAAGCTATGTGGAAATCACCCCACAAAAGGAAGTAAGCCCAAAGCTTTGCGGAAAGCTTCAAACTTCTCCCTAGGCAGAGCCTTCATGAAAAGGTCTGCAATGTTCTCCTGCGTGGGCACATATGCCAAGCTGATCTCCCCAGCAGAGAACCTCTCCCTGACATAGTGATAATGCACCTCAATGTGCTTAGTGCGAGCATGGAACACAGGGTTCCTCGCAATTGCCAATGCGCTCTGACTGTCAGTGAAGATGGTGGTGGCAGAAGACTGACCAACACCCAAATCAGCCATAAGGTGTTTGAGCCACACACACTCAATAGTCGCTGTGAAAGCTGCCCTATACTCAGCCTCACAACTGGAAGTGGACACAGTAGGCTGCTTCTTGCTCAACCAAGATATACATGAGCTACCAAGCATGAAGCAAAAACCACTGGTGGACACACGAGTGTCATAGCAACCAACCCAATCTGAGTCAGAAAAAGCATGCAAATCTAGCGGTAGTGATCCCCACTTGGGATAAAACAACCCAAGTAGCCGAGTACCACTCAAGTAGCGAAAGATGCGCTTAACCGCTTTCCAATGCGTGACTCCTGGGCAATGCATAAACCTGCTCATCTGTGAGACAGCAAACTGAATATCTGGCCAAGTAATGCATAAGTAAATCAAGCATCCAACAGCCTACTGATAGAGAACAGCATCAAATGCATCTCCAGCATCATGAAGACTCAATCGTAAACGTGTCTCCATAGGAGTGGCAATAGGCTTACAGTCTTCAAGGCCAAAACGCTGCAATAATGTGTCAATATAATTCGTTTGACACAAAGCCATTCCACCATCAACGTGCATAAACTGAATGCCCAAATAGTGATGCAAATGCCCCAAATCAGACATCTCAAATGAGGCATGCAAATCAGCCTTAAAATGAGCAATATGTGTCTCAATAGGACCAGTGAGCAGCATGTCATCAACATAGACAACAATGATCAGAAGCACATCATTAGCACGTTTAACATATAAGGTGCTTTCAGTTGGACTATTCTCAAAACCATGTGCAATCAGATAGGCATGTATCTTCTCATACCAAGCACGTGGTGCTTGCTTTAAACCATATAATGCCTTCTTTAACCTGCAAACCTGGTTTTCATGCCCTTTCTGCACAAAGCCACGGGGCTGAAAAACATACACTTCTTCATGCAAGTCACCATTCAAAAATGTTGTTTTAATGTCCAACTGATGTACATTCCAACCATGATGGGCTGCAAGTGCAGCATAGTAGTCATACGGCATGTAGGCGCAAAGGTCTCATCAAAATCAATGCCTCTTTCCTGTGCATAACCTTTTGCAACAAGCCTAGCCTTATACCTGTCAACTGTACCATCAGGTTTACACTTCAGCTTGTATACCCACTTAGTGCCAATGGCCTTCTTGCCAGGAGGCAAGTCACATAAAGACCATGTACCATTCTTCATTATAGCATCATATTCAGATTGCATAGCAGCCATCCAATTTTCTGAATTTTGTGCTTCATCAAAAGAAACAGGCTCATTCTCATCACAGAGACTAGATGCAGCCATAGCATAGCAATCTGATGCAAAGGAGGCACTATGAGAGCCTGAACGAGTACGATATGACAAAGGTGCATCTAATTTGTTGTCACGCAAAGTCTGCACCAGCCATTTTGGCATAGTTTTTGCCTGCTCAATATCAGCTCTCTTATCAACAAGTGCATCATGTAAATCTGCATCAGAAATGGAATGATCTGCATCATCATATGAAACCTGCAAAGGCTGAGAAGTTGCCTCATTAGGACCAACACTAGCCTGTCCACCTGTAAAAAGAGGCATCAAAGTATCATACATGTCTTTGGAGCTAACAGATGTCTCCTTAGTACATGAAAGCAATGGCTGAATAGCATCTTCCACAAAGAAAACATCACGGCTAACCAGAATGCGTTTAGTCTGTGGATGATACAGACGATAGCCTTTACTTTCAGAACTGTACCCAACAAAAATACATTTTACTACCTTATCATCCAATTTTCTGCGATGTTGTTCAGGCACTAATGCATATGCCAAACAACCAAAAACACGCAGATGAGCAACAGATGGCTTCCGGTCATGCCAAGCCTCATATGGAGTGATAGACTGCAATGCTTTAGTGGGACACCTGTTCAGTACATATGCTTCACACATGATAGCCTCAAGCCAGAAACTATGTGGTAAAGCTTGACTTTTGACCATGCACCTCGCCATCTCCATGAGTGACCTGTTCTTTCGTTCAACAACTCCATTCTGTTGAGGTGTATACGGTACTGTACACTGGTGTTTTATCCCATGTTCAGCCATAAATGCATTAAAATCTGAAGACATATATTCCCCCCCTCGATCAGAACGGAGGGTGCCCATTTTACATGCTGAGAGATTTTCAGCCAAAACCAAAAACTGTTTGAAGCACATGAACACTTCGGACTTTGCTTTGAGTGGATATACCCATGCATGCCTGGAAAAATCATCAATGAAAGTAACGAAGTAAAGGTAATTTCCAAAAGAGGGTGTCTGCATAGGACCACAGACATCACTATGTACAAGCTGCAATTTCTGCGTAGCCCGAACTGAACCATCTTTTGGAAAGGAAGAACGCTGCATTTTGCCCAAAATACAGCCTTCACAAACATGTTTTCCAGGTGCCTCAATGGCAAAGAGGACACCATTTCAGATTTCTGCAGGCGTAACAAACTAGCAAAATTCAGATGACCAAAGTGTGCATGCCAAAGCTTTGCATCTGACATAGCCTGAGAACCATGAACTGCACATGCCGAATCATTCACAGATCTTTCATAGTCTATGAGCTTATACAACCCACGACATAAAATGCCAGAAGCAATAATCACATCGCCATTTGAGAGATCATGGACTGTACACCTGTCATCAACGAATTTCACAACCAAGCCAATCTTGGCTAATGCAGAAACTGATAACAGGTTCTTTTTGATCCCTGGCACAAATAAAGCATCTGACAAAGTGAAAGAACTACCATCAGCAGTAGTCAGAATGATCTTACCAACTCCCATAACAGGATAAGAGGAGTTATTGGCGCATGTGATAGTATTCCCTGTAGGGGCAGGCTCGAGTGAAGAGAAGAAACTACGCTGCGAGGTAATATGTTTGGTTGCCCCACTGTCAAAGTACTGGCAAACATCTGAGTCCACTGCAGACATGCACTGCTCATGAGAAGATGGGTCAAAACTGCAAACAGTAGTAAACGCCCATTCTTCTTCCTGCACAAGATTAGCATACTCTGTTTTTGGTGTAGAGGCTTCTGCAACAACCATTCCAGCCTCCTTTTTCTTTGCCTCTTTTGCAGCCAGTTTTGGACAGTTCTTTATGATATGATCATTGCCTTTATAGTAATTACAGAATAATTTCTGCTTTTCTGATTTCTTCTCATCTTTATCCTGGTTCTTCGATTGTGCAGCATTTGCAGATTTCTGCTTACTAGGAGAAGAGCTCCATTTTCCTTTGCCCTTCTGACTAGCCAGGAAAGCTTGATCTGCAACACGCATAATGGACCTGTTCTGTCTGGACTGATCTTCATGCAACAGAACAGAGACTAATTCCTCAAATGACAAGGCATTCGGATTGCCTTTCATCATCAACCGAAGAGTAGAGGCAAAACTCTGATATGAATCAAGAAGACCATTCAGAACGGTCTGCACAAGTGAGCTATCTGGTATAACCTCATCAGCAGAAATCAATTGTTCCTTCAGGTCTTTGATCTTTGTAAGAAAACTGTCCATAGAATCACCTTCATTCATGTGCTCACTCTCCAACTGTTTTCGGAGGTAAGCAACACGAGCCTCATTCCTAGCCTGGTACAAAGTGGTAAGTGTATCCCAAGCATCCTTTGCTGTTCTGCAAGAGCGAATGTGAGGAATAATGGCACGTTTGACAGACAAAGCTATCAATGCATGTGCCTGGGCATCTCTGCCATCCCAACGAATCTGCTCTGCAATAGGTGCAATAGAAACAGTAGCACGAACAAGAATCTGCGGAATATCATCTTCGACACCATCTTCATCAGCTCCAGCACCTCCAGCACCTGTATTTGTAGTACCTGTAGTCGCAGGTGTAACAGGACGTCTTTCAACACCCTGCACAATGTTCCACAGTCCTTTTGCAACCAGTACATGTCGCATCATATAAGCCCATAATGGGTAGTTGGTACCATCCAACTTATCCTCAACAGCCAACATACGGAATACATCACTGCTTTTAGCCATGGCCCGTGACTAAAATACCTTGATGTAGAAAACTGACTGTATCTCAAAAAGTTGAACGGAACTGCCCAGACGATTCTGCTAGACCTGTAGCAGACTTCGAGACGCTTAAATTGGCGAATAGAAACTGGTATATACCTTTGGCACAAAAGGACAAAGTAGCCTCCACAAGCGCTACGATAGTGCGTTCGGAGGCCGAAACGAGCTCAGATCGCAATTTGGCACCACAGAGCGAAGCCGTTTTGATCTCGGAAACACCCTGAGTATGCTCACCAAATTTCATGCGAATCTAAGACTACAAACGGAGGAGTGTCGACGGCGCCCTAGAAGAAGTGACGACCTGCTCTGATACCAATTGTTGGAGATAGACGTCTACGGAAGCACGCGAACAGCACAAGGAAGAAGAAGAAGCTTGGAGCACAAAACACACAATACTGAATGTATTACTAGAGAATGTACAAAGATAAGTAGCCCATTAGGGCAATAGGTGTATATACAAGCCGGGGGAAAAAAACCTCCTAAAGAGGGAAAAAAGTGCCCCGGCAGTCCTAGAGTGTTCACACACATCACTAGCTAAATATATCAACAGGAGGTAGAAGTACAACTAGGTCTAACCCAATTGTCAAGAAAGTAAAGAACGTTAGTAGTGATTCCGGTCATATTCCGGTGGAACGTGTTACACCTCTGGTAAATTCCGGTACTATTTCGGCACAGTCTGTCGAAGATATACTAACTCCAGAATCTACCAAGACGCAGCCTGAAGTTATTCTAACAACATTGGGTAAAGATTAAAATTTGTTTACGACTAGAAACACTTTAGCCAAAGAAATTAGTGAAGGCAAAAAAACACCGTGTTTTGGCGAAAATTCGACACATTCCGGTGATATTTCGGTAACAGTTACTGAAAGATCGCAGTTTTCCGGCAATGATTTACCATTTCTTGGTGAATCTTCAGCCCAGTCACCGCTATTGGGAGTAAGCCTTCCTACATTGGACATCAAGAAGGAAGGAAACTTGTTCGAAACCGAGATTCGAAATATACTGAACAAGATTATCGAACCGGAAAGTGCACAAACTGATACAGACTCCAACGGTTCAGATATTTAGCCTCGGAATACAGTAGATAGTCACCATACAACCATCAGCACGATGAACAAACAACAACAACAACAACTATGTCTACCCAGGCCGACTCCAACTGGAGTAACGTCCGCCAAATTCGGTGGATTCCCAGGTGATGACCTGGATGCTCATGTACGCACATTTGAGATAAGCTACGCAGTACTCAACCATCCACCTGATCCGGCATATAAGGCTATTGTTTTCCAATCGACATTGGTCAACGAAGCAACTAGATGGCTTACAGAATATGATATTAACCATTTCGGTACCTATGAAGCAGTAAGAGATGCCTTTTTGCAGAGATTCAGGCTAAAGAAGAATCCAGCCGAAATTTTTGACTACCTGCAAAACAATAGACAGAAGATAAATCAAACAGTACAGGAGTACGCCACTCTATTCAGGACTCATTTGAGGCAGTTACCACCAGCACATGCCAACCTACTAGATGACGTTATTACTCAATGGTTCATCAATGGCTTGACTCCACAACTTAAACAGATTATGATCATACGCTGTGTAGGAGCTATGACGCTAGATGCAGTGATCGCAATGGCTTTGTAGTTGGAAAACAAGGTTGGAGGATTTACAGAAGATCTGGAGTGGTTAAAAGCAAATAAAAATGTCACTGAAGACCCAACCAGACAGATGTACTGCACTACATGCAAGAATTCAGGCCATACTAGTGCCACTTGTGCACTTAATCAGTTGTTCTGTGCTATCTGTAACACTACCAGACACACCATCGAAAACTGCACATATAATGCCAAAGTGCAGGGAACAACGACTGTCAATGCAATTATACAAGAACCAGGGAAGCCAACCAATCACTATGTTCCTCTGCAAATGAGAAACAACCAGCAACAAGGATATCAAAATTACAGAGGACAGAGAAATAATAACTATAATGCAAACCGCTGGCAGACCGGACCGCCACCGAAAAATCCCAATTTGCCACCACCGTGCTGCCATTTCTGTGGTGAATTTGGTCACATCAGAAGATTTTGTAAGGATGCTGAGTATGATCAGAGGAAGAAAGAACGTCAAAATCCAATGGCTAATATGGTACAAATCACACCAGTAGAAACGCACACTGTAGTAATTCAGACCCGCTCCAGTAAACAACTACAACCAGCAGCAGAAATATTTGAACCAGACATACGTGAACAACAAAGGATGTACAATAAAGCTAGTCAATGGACCACTGCAAAACCTCCAGTCTTCCCAGATCCTATTCCGGTAACCCAGACTCCGTTAACCGAAGAAGGAACACAACAACCGGATTCCAATTCAGCAGCAGGCACATCATCTTCAGCAGGCGCATCATCTTCAGAATCTGTGGAAACAATCCAATCACAAAAGGCCTAGGAAATTTTATCTAAAGTATCCATCACTCTTCCTCTGCGCCAATTACTTGCACTAGTACCAGGAGTTCAACAACAATTCCAACAACAATTCAGTCCTGTGCCTCCCTGCATTCCAGCGACAGCAACAGTGCAACCGGAACCTGATTCTACGGTCGATCATTCAGTTCCTTTGATTACGGTATGGTATAAAAATCATAAAATCACACAGGTACTAATTGATGGAGGATCTGGTGTCAACATTGCTACTGCTGCACTGTGTAAAAAGTTAGGGTGGACCGCAATCGAACCAGTTCAGTTTTTTGTCAGAATGGCCGACCAATCAAGAGTCCATCCCATAGGACTTGTACGAAATGTACCAATCACTTTACAAGGTACAACATTTAAAATGACCTTTGTCATACTAGATTTACCGGAATCGAATCTTGATTACAACCTCCTTTTCGGCCGACCTTGGCTGAAGCACGCTAAGGTGATACAGGATTGGTATGCACAAGAACTCACTTTCAAGGATAATAATCGTAAATACGTTGTAAAATTAGATGCTATACAACCTTGCGAGTTGCATGCTAGACCGTATTTTGTAGAACCAGTCCATATGCTAGATGGGTTGTCAGATGATGAAGAAGAAGAGTTTTTGAAAAATAACATTGATTTGATCTCCTTAGGAACTGTTGATCTACAATTTGTTGTAGATAACTGGAATCCTACGGTGTGTACGGTGATGACTGTAACAGAAAAAGATATGGAAGAAGATAAGGCTACCATAGATGACGCTGATCTACAACAACTCTTTAACCCAACTGAGAATACAGAGAAGCCTCAACGATTCTATGTTCCAAAAGATCAATTGACCATTACAATTTAGGTGATGAAGAAAATCCACGACATGTTAGGATAAAGCAGAACTTACCGGAATTATTTCAAGCAGATCTAATCCAACTACTTCGCGAATTTTCTGATGTATTTGCATGGGATTACCAAGATATGAAGGGTTTGGACCCGCACATCTATCAACACAGGGTCACGCTGAAGCCGGAAGCAAAACCACTTAAGCAACCCAGCTACCGGATGAATCCAAACTATGCATCACAGGTAAAGGCAGAACTTGATAAGCTACTCAAAGTCGGATTTATTGTACCAATAGAGCATGCTGAATGGATCTCTCCAATTGTTATTGTCCCTAAAAAAAATAAGCAATTATGAATATGTGTAGATTACCGGAAACTGAACGCAGCTACAGTGCCTGATCCATTTCCGCTCCCTTTTCTTGACACAATGCTTGATAGAGTAGCAGGACATGAAATGTATTCATTCTTAGATGGGTACAGTGGGTATAATCAAGTTAGAATGGCTGAACAAGATATACCGAAGACGGCCTTCATTACCAACTGGGGTGTTTTCGCATGTACTGTTATGTGGTTTGGATTAAGTGCCCCAAGTACATTCCAAAGGTGTATGCAGGAAATATTTTCTCCTTACCTTACCTCTTTTATGCAAGTATATCTTGATGATTTTTCAATTTTCGGTAAGATGATAGCACACCTGTTCCATTTACGGTGCTGCTTTGAAAAATGTAGAGAATACAGACTCTGTTTGAACCCAAACAAATCTGTGTTTTCGATGTCATGTGGAAAGCTACTTGGCCACATTGTATCTGCACAAGGTATACAGGTGGACCCAGATAAAATTTCAGCTATGTTAGAAGCTCCTGTGCCCACTACACCGAAGGAAGTAATGCGCTTCATGGGCCAAGTAAGATGGCATGGACGACACTTACGATGGCTTGCTCACTTGGTAATACCACTGAACAGATTAATCACCAAGACTCCTCGACAGTTTGAGTGGACTCAGGAATAAGTTAACACAAGTTCCCATCTTACAGCCTCCCGACTGCTCACTTAACACAAGTTCCCATCTTACAGCCTCCCGACTGGGATCGCCCATTTCATGTATTTGTTGATGCTTCAGATATAGCAATAGGAAGCGTTCTAATGCAACAAACCGATAAGTGGTTCAGACCAGTGTACTATGCAAGTCGAAGATTGGGCCCTACTGAAAAGAATTACTATGTAACAGAAAGAGAATGTCTAGGTCTAGTATATTCTGTCAAGAAATTCAGGCATTATTTGTTGGGCCGTAGATTTACTTTTCATGTAGATCATACTGCACTTGTTTATCTGGTTCGGCAACAACATCTAGGAGGTCGATTAGCACGATGGGTCCTGCTTTTACAAGAATTCGACTACGAAGTTATTCATCGACCAGGCAGTTCACATGCCTTAGCAGATTTTTTGTCTCGCTTAGATTTCGGTGAAGCTCCGGTCGGTGTAGATGACACAACACCAGCAATTTATGTCTCTGAACCAACTAATGATGAAATTACAGACCCGCCTATGCCATCTACATACTATGATCAGATATTGACCTTCCTCACCGATGGATGCCTTCCATCTCAGACTTCTACGACAATACGTAGGAAAATTGCAATTTTTAGCCGCCAATTTCGGTTGATTGCTGGGGAATTATACTATGTGGATCATACTGGAATTTTACTTCGATGTATTCCACCACATGAAGTTAACTCAGTTATTACTTTGGCTCACTCAATTCCTTCCGGTGGCCATTTTGCTGCAGACTTAACACACCGGAAAATTCTGCAAAGTGGTCTCTGGTGGCCTACTATGTACAGGGATGTATTGCAGTTTGTAAAAAAATGTGATAATTGTCAGAGGTCTGGACAACAGTTACCACGTCATTATTTTTCGCTACAACCTGTCCTGCCATTAGAACCTTTTCAGAAGTGGGTTCTAGATTTCATTGGACCTATTACACCACCATCAATCCTCAGTAACAATCGTTATATTTTGACATGTACTGATTATGCTACCAGATGGGCAGAAGCCTGGGCTTTATGGTCTGCTACAGCTGTTGCGGTAGCAAAGTGTCTGCTAACCGATGTCTTTCCATGTTTTGGTTTACCACTGGAACTTGTTACAAATCAAGGCACTCATTTTGTCAACAATCTAATGAAAGTACTCACACATTCGTTCCAAGTTACGCATAAGTTTAGTTCTCCTTATTATCCTCGTGCTAATGGTTTGGCTGAAAGTACAAACAAAACTTTGTTGAATATGCTTCAGAAATTGATTATGGAAGCACCGGAAAGATGGGATCAACTGCTACCTGCAGTATTATGGGCATATCGGACTACATACAAGGTAACAACAGGATTAACCCCTTTCAAACTGGCTTATGGATTAAAAGCAATAGCACCGATGGAGATAATTATACCAAGTTTACGAGTAGCCATCAACCAGAAACTACTACCGGAAGAATCACTGTCCTTTCGGTTGGATACACTCAGAGAATTAGACGAGCAACGATGGCACAATTTTTTGACTATGCAAGAAGTACAGCTAAGACAAGCTCGAACACATGATCGATATCTAAAGACCCCAATTTTTTCAGTGGGACAACTTGTACTCTTTTACAATGCAAAGTCGAATCGCTCTGCTGGCAAATTCAAGTTGCGATGGTTTGGTCCCTACCAAATTTTTGAGCAAGTGGGCCCAGCAACTTTTCGATTGAATACGTTGACTGGAATCCCTCTTCCAAAAGTCATTAACGGTTCAAAGCTGCAGCCGTATCAACACACATCTAACCCGCACTGAAACGTTTTGCGGTTGGCCGCGTCTTTTGGCGTTCACTTTTCTTTTCTTTCCTTTTCTTGTCTTTTATTTTGCGTGCTTAATAAAATAAGTTTGTAGATATCCGCGTTTTGTTAACTAATTATGTCCACAGCCGCCCTGCCCTTGCCAGCTACTCATGCATGCACACCGAAGTTAAGAACTATCATTTCAATACCGCACGATGATTAGTCATCCTTGATTGCTCTCCACCATAACGCATCTACTTAACCTTTTCTGTTTCGTCAAAAATCGCTATTGTGTTTGTGTGATTTGTGCTCTGTGTGCTTACCCTGTGCTTTGCGTGCTTGTGTTTGCTATCTTTGTCTGCGCCATGGAAGCTTTGGCTAACTACGCCGCCTTCCGTGATGGACTCCTTGCAGACGTAGGAGAGTTCCTGCGCATTCGTGGGCTTAACAACTTCGCTGAACTGCCTTGGCATTCAGTGGAGTCCCACCCATTCTTCGCCCAAATCATCTCCGCCATCACCAACACACCTGCCACCGAGCAGAGTTGGCCGATCACCTCCCTCCCATCCCGTACACTCATCACATTCCAAGCTTTTGCAGAAGCCTTTAGACTCCCTTCGCAAGGCCGGGAAAATGGCCCAAGTCTGACAGTCGCTAGAATGGTAGAGTTATTCCCTAGGCATTCATCCAACGAGTATGCGATTCTCTGCCGACCGGAACCAGAACGATCAGCTCTCCAGTTCTTAGTAGCCATTCTCAACCTACAGAAACGCACCTATGGAATATCCCGCCCCTTCTACTCCGCCATAGAATTAGCTGCGCAAGAACTAGTCAACTTCGCATCCTTCTTCTTCCACCGCATTCACGGAGAGTGCGTGTCCATTATGAAACAGGTAAACAAGGGAGGCATGCCAAGATCCAGATTGCCGCACATCCTTTCATTTCTTTTTCCGGCAATACTCGCAGCACAACCACCACCCCGAGGACCTGTTCTGCGACATGAAGAATCAGTACAACTATGGGACGATGAAGAAGAAGACAAAGAGGAGCTAAACCAGCTCTTCCGTAGAAAAAGGATCCGAATTAGTTCTTTTGAGAGTGGAGCACAAGGATCTGCCGAAGGCAACAAAGATGACGACAAAGAAGAAGAAAAATAGGACGAGGAAACATTCCACGACACCACAACATCAATGCAGAATGAATCCTCCACACAATCTTCCCAGGAGCAACAACAGGAAAATCATACTGAAGCTGACACAACCTCTACCGAAGAAGCATCACAACAACAGTCTGAAAGGGAACAACAAGCAGATGAAGAACAAGTTGCTAAAGAAGCATTCGAAAGGCTGCTTAAGGCAGTTGAGTCCACAGTCGCAGACAATGCACAACAAAACGTCGATCAAGTAACATCTCAGATTGTCCTTCCCACTCCCCCACCGAAACCACCCATCAACCCCATTATCCCCATCCAACCCATTCACCCTGTCGAAACCACTGATTCTTCATCCTCCTCCCTCAACTACTCTCCACCGAACTCCCAACAACTGCTCACCGCCTGCTCATCCCAACCACGACCTCAATTGCCACTTCCGTCGATTCCCGTAATTTCTAAATTGGCCAACATGGGTCAATTACTCATTAACCTATCACATCAACTGCCAATCCAAATGAAAGAAGCCATGGACAACATGCGGAATGAGCTACAACACAAAGTGGACATTCTAGAGGCAGACATCACGCCACTGCAAGAAGAAATAGATGCAATTAAAGCCGAAAACCATCAGCTCAACTCACAGATTGCCCAGCTCCAAAATTGTGAGGAGGGTCTTCACTTTCTTTAGCCCATTTCTCTTCTTGAATCTCTCACAGGAATTCTGGTGAATACCGATTTATAGAAGAAGAGGTGTCTGGTTCAGTGGAGTTAGGCACATAAGCTTTCTAGGGAGGAATGCTTATTCTATCACTTGCACTCTCTTTAGACTGTGAGATGGCTCCTTTTCCAGACTTTGCAAGTAACCTCTCCAATCTATCTAATAGACTAGAGCTAGAGCCATTGAACAAGCGACTGGCTTCAAACAAGCGACTGGCTCTAGCTAGAGCCATTGAACAAGCAACTGGCTTCAAACATGGCTTGCACCAATTCTACCATCTTAGCACAAAGTTTTGTTCACTCTATCTCTAGATGGGCTCTAGGGTAACATTTGTCATGATCTGGTGTTCTAGTGGAGCTAGAGCCATTGAACAAGCGACTGGCTTCAAACATGGCTTGCACCAATTCTACCATCTTAGCACAAAGGTTTGTTCTCTCTATCTCTAGATGGGCTCTAGGGTAACATTTGTCATGATCTGTCACATTTGGCCCTTCTTGGATTTGGGCCTGATATGCTTTAAGCATCATGTCTAGATCCTTAGGAGTGGGATCGGCTAGGACTGATCCTACTCTGGGTGGTGGGTGGGTTACGTGTGGTCGATTAGAAGGTTGGGGAATAGAAGGTGATGGGTTGGAGAGAGATGGAAATGGGGGTGGTGGGATGGAGTGAGAGTGAGTTTGAGATGTGAGTTCAATTATATTGGCTTTTGTTTCTCTCAAACTTTCCTCTAGTTCACTCATTTTATGTGACCATTGTCTTTTCATTCTCTCCCAGCTATCTCTCCAAGCTCTTGTCCTTTTCTTGGTTATACTATCTATCTCACTAACCTCAGAACTCTTTTCCTGCCCTGCACCTTGAGTTTGTTGCAAAGCTTGAGCTCGGGTGACTACTTGCACTGGGGCAGTGGAAGTCACACTTCCTGTAGAGTCTACTATTAACCCAATAACATTGATAGGAGTGATTTTTGGCATATTGATGGGGTTCTTGGGACACTCTCGTAACAAATGCTCCTTTCCACAGTCTAGGCAAAAGCCTTGAATTGTCACAGATTGGGTTTGTGTAGGTGCCGGTAGAGGGCAATCACGAATGACATTGGAAGAATGGCCCTCTAGGAAATGGAGGTCTTATCTGCCTAGGGAGAGGTCTAGAGTTGGGGTTCGCGTACATGACATTCGCATAATCTAGCTCCCAACTAGATTCACTGGGTTCCTCATAATAGTATGACTCATTATGCTTGGGTGACTGCATGTAGTAAGCCTGTGGGCTATCAATATGTGTAGAGTCAAAACTATGATCACTTAGGTCACTTTCAGATAGCAATGGTGTTACCGGGACTATGGCTCTATTCAAATTTTCTTCTACAGATACATATTTCACTGGAATCACATTGGTTGGAGCAGGGGGTTGCTGCGCTAGGATTGGTTGAGGTCTCTGTTGCCCTTGATAGGGTGGTTGGTAGGATTGCTGGGGCCTACCATACTGTTGTGGTGGGTACTGGGTTTGGAATCTACCCTGTTGTGGATATGGCTGAGGGTAATTTTGCCTGTTTTGTTATAAGGATAGTCTTGTGCGGTGTGGTTGGTATACCTTCGCTCGATGGTGCAGTACTAGCTACTAGGATTCACTTGGGGTTGAGCCATAATGGGACATACACTCGCCATATGGTCATCTCCACACGTATAGCACCGCTTAACTGGGGCAAACCTTGGAATTTGTTTGTTAGAGACACCTAGTTTTTGAGCTACCTTCTCTGCAAGTTCCTCGATAGATGTGGATTGGATGGAAGTGAGGCTACTAGATCTATCTGAATCCTTGTAGATTTTTGAAAGCTCCAGCTCCTCTCCTAGATTATCCTCAATGTCTATGCACATGCGTACACATTCTTCTATGGTTCTGGGGTCCTTCAGATACACATATGATCTGAGCTTGGTGCTCAACAATCCATCTAAGAATAGAGCCACATGTTTGGCTGGTGTGGGTAACTCAGGTACCGGACACCTCTCTAGGTATTGCCTAAATTGTCTTCCTGCCAGTCTGACCGTCTCTTGAGGTGTTTTCTTGAAGATATGTATTAGTGAGGAAGTATTATGCCGTATGCCACTCTTAGAAAACTCAGTGACGAAAGCTTCCAAAAGTTGGTCTATGCTCCTAAACTGCCTCTCATGTAGTGGTTGGAACCATGTAAGGGCTGTGTTTCTAAGGGTTAGACCAAAGGCATTGTACTGCGTGAATCGTTCCTCAACTTGTTCCGCTCTCAAGACTTGCCTAAATTTTGCCACATGGTCGTAAGGGTCTCCAGTGCCATCGAAGTAATTCTTCATGGACTTAACCAGTTGGGTTGGCCTCAGGGTCCTAGTGTGTTCTCTAGGCCTTGGCAAAGGGAAATCATCAGCATTTCTTTGGTTTCTTGGGGCTCTAAGTCTCTCGGTTTCTTCCCTATCCATTTCTGTTCTCATCCTTTCTCTTCCTAGTGGGTTAGCAAAGCTCACCTCGGGTCTATCTCTACTCCTTTCTCTTTGAGTCCCATGAGCTTGAGATGTTCCAGCTCCTTGGTGACCCTAAGACACAACGGATCGAGGTTGGGGAAAAACAAATTCACCCTTCCAAGTGTAGGCATGTCTCCCATGCTCTGAGACCACAAAGATCCTCTCCGAAGCATCATCTAGGTAGTTCACTTTGCCTGGGCTGTCGGGATCTTTGAATTCATAGATGGTAAGCGCTCCCACTTTGTTAGGCTTCTCAGGCTTGTACCTCCAAAAAGCCTCATCCATCTCTCGACTCACAAGTAAGTCTATGCTCCTATTGTCCTGGGGAACCCACTCTAGAGTGATTATTCTCATCAGGACCGACTTGCCTCGAGGGGTTTTTGACTCTTTTCCTAAGTTTCCTTGCTCTATGTGGCCCATGTCAGCTTCTCCAATCACATTGCCGAACTCGTTTGTCCTATCTAGAAGGGTAGTGACAACATAAATCGTTCCTTCTTTATCTAGATATGCTCCATTCTCGAACTTGACTACCGGATGTTCTACTCCATGGGAGTGTCGCGATAGTTGGGTGTGTCGCGATAGATGGGAGTGTCGTGATAGTTGGGTGTGTTGCGATAGATGGGAGTGTCACGATACCTTGGTGTGTCGCGATACCTCAGTTTGTCACAATAGACCGGAATATGGTGAATTCTACTTATCAACCTAGTGATCCTTGGAGCTATCATGCTCCGCTCTGTCGTGGTGCACTCAGAATCGTGATAGGGTCAACTTTTCGGTGTGTCGCGATAGCTCAAGGTTGATGCCTCGGGACTTGCGTAGAGAATTTCAGTACCTGTAGAGCTTGTTGGAGAAACCTGCAAGATTATGCAAGAAAACACACAAAAACAATAAAGCACTCTCGCTCTCTCTCAAACTTGCACTATGCAAATGAGGTGAATGAAATGGGAGTGGGAATATGAAAGGAAGATGGGGATGAAGATGGAGATGGAGATGGAGATAAAGATGAAGAAAATGGTGAAAAAACAAGAAAATTACCTACTACTTACCATTCCAACGCATCCTCTCTACGTCTTACCATCACACACTCATCCTCAAAGCTTGATCCCCGACAACGGCGCCAAAATTTGGTGTAGCTCAGTGATGAGTAGCACCTCCTTTAATGTCAATCCGGGAAGACATGAGGATGATATGAAGACCTCGAACAATTGATGGCACAAATGTGTGAGTGAGAAGCACACAAACATGCACACACATACACACACATGCGCACACACAACAAGAACAAAGAGAGAGACAATGGAATCACTCCTATTGCAAAAGATTCTCATACAACTTCAAATCTACAACAAGCTAACCTCAAAAATGAGCTCTCTAGCTCTATTTATAGTTTTTGACTAGCTTTGGTCCTGTTCAGACCTAATGTCTGACCTAGTTAAAAATTAGGTCCCTAAGGTAGTTTGGAGGCTCAAACGAGCTCTGAAAATTATGAAATTTGGTAGGCAATTACTGCTAAAGCTCCTCAAGCTCGAGGACTCCTCAACTTGCACAAAATGGAGCTGCAAAAGGTGAAAGAGTATTTACAATGGTTTTCAGTGATGAGAAACACTTTTAAAATAATGTAAGGATTGAAGAAAATTGATGGGTTGCCTTAGTGCTAGATCTACATGTATGCCCATACTTGCTTCTTCCCAGATGACGCCAACACATATGCATGTGTGTATGCATATGCATGTGTGTATGTGAGTGTGTGTGTATATGTGAGTGTGTATGTATATGTGAGTGTGTTTATACATATGTGAGTGTGTATGTATATGTATATGTTTCTCTCTCTCTATGTCAATCGAAAACAAAACAATCACTTACATCGATGTAATTGTTTGAATCGTTGTCGTCAAAATCCACTTGAAGTTGTCCTTTGTCAAATTTCCAAAGACTTGATCCCAAAATCTCTTGCAAAACTAAAGAGAGAAGATATTAGAAAAGAACATAAACAAAGAAAAAAGAGTGCTACAGTATGTGCAATATACTTATCAAAACTTCAGATCTAGAAAAATAGAGGTGTGCTTAGAGAAAGTGAGAGAGAAGGAGGGGGAGAGAGAGAGAGGAGAGAGAGAGAGAGAAAGAGTGACAAATAGAGACAGGTTCTTCACGCGTGCAAAGTCGACAGTAGAAGATCTAGTTTCAAAATGCCCAAAATGTCGAATTTTTGCTCTCGGGCCCGATTAAAACAGTGCATCGATATGAGCATCGATATAAGCATCGATATAAGCATCGGTAATTTCTAGTAAATTACCGACGCTCACACCGATGCAGATGTACCGACACATCCATTGCCTAGTCAGGTTTCCAAAATGTTTCGATGGTTATACCGATGCTGACCCGTGACCATCAGTATTCCGATCGTCGGTATGCCCTTGATGTGTTGTAGTGGATTCGTTGGGATGACAAAGATGCTCAGGCACATGCATTGATAGCTTTGTCTGTCAAACATGCCATTATTCCTCACATTCACTCTTGCAGAACAACTAAGGCTGCTTGGGATACACTTACCACATTGTACCAAGCTAGGAATGAGGCTCGTGTTGCTTACCTCCAAAAACAGTTGGAGAGTGAGCACATGAATGAAGGTGATTCTATGGACAGTTTCCTAACAAAGATCAAAGACTTGAAGGAACATTTGATTTCCGCTGATGAGGTTATACCAGATAGCTCACTTGTGCAAACCGTTTTGAATGGTCTTCCTGATTCATATATAAGTTTTGCTTCTACTCTTTGATTGATGATGAAAGGCAATCCAAATGCCTTGTCATTTGAGGAGTTAGTCTCTGTTTTGTTGCAGGAAAATCAGTCCAGGCAGAACAGGTCCATTATGCGAGTTGCACATCAAGCTTTCCTCGCTAGTCAGAAGGGCAAAGGAAAATGGAGCTCTTCAACTAGTAACCAGAAATCTGCTAGTTCTGCACAATCGAAGAGGGAAGACAAAGATGAAAAGAATCACAAAAGCAGAAATTGTTTTGCAAGTACTATAAAGGAAATGATCATATCATAAAGAACTGTCCTAAAGTCGCTGCAAAAGAGGCAAAGAAAAAAGAGGCAGGAATGGTTGTTGCAGAGGCCTCTACTCCAAAAATAGAGTTTGCTAATCTTGTGCAGAAAGAAGAATGGGCATTTACTACTGTTTGCAATTTTGACCCATCTTCTCATGAGCAGTGCATGTCTTCAGTAGACTCAGATGTTTGGTACTTTGATAGTGGGGTGACCAAACATATTACCTCGCAACGCAGTTTTGCATGGAAAAAGTCTCTCAAGTCTTGCATACCCTCATGGGATACTCACTTCTCACCATGTCCACCTCCATGGAGCAAGGAGAAGAGAGAAAAATTCTGAAGAAGGAACATTTACAATATTTGCAAGAGCCCTCTATTCACCAAATGGAAAATTCTAGAAAACTCAGCTCTAGATGAGCTTTCTTTCGAAAGTAGTAAATCATCAACCTGCTGCCATGTCTTTTCTATTCCAAAATGGTGTAGGGATCCCTTTGAAAGCTATGAAACAATTCTACATCATGATGAATGTCTTCTTAATTGTATACAAGCAGGATGTTGTAGAGAAAAGAAAGACTCAAGGAAAGCAGAGGTACGAAGAGAGTGGATCACATGCACATAAAAAAAAAAATGGCCATTTCTTTTTCAAACAAAGCCAATGTATGTGTTGTAACCCTTGTAAATGCACTAGAGGAGTCTTCTAGTTGCATAATTCCCCAAGCTTGCATCATACCTTTGTAAAATGATAGTATTCTTTAGAAATTTCCCAAAGTGCTAGTCCACTCACGTGAAAGGACCAAAATGAGGGCACATGTATATAAGTCACTGTGAATCTTTTGTAAATAATTTTTGCCATTTGAATAGAGATTAACTTGAGCAAGCAAATCCCTAACTTCTTCTTGTTTCCCTCTCATCTCCTTTGCATGAGCTTATGTGCATGTTTATGGCATGTAATGTGTGCTTGGATGTTGTTTCCAGCTCTTCCTCATCTTTTTTATTTGTTTTCACATGTGTATGAAGTGTAGGGAGTCGTTAGGTGAAGATAGGTCATTCTTGACACTTGGTTGACCATAGCTTCAAGAAAAAACTTAGACTGCTTCCATGCCACTTCTAATAGATCCATCTCATTGAGAGCTTTAAAACAAACATGCTATCGACCATATTTGGATTTCAAAGCTGAGAGAATCTCAATTTTGTGTTTGCTATTGCAAGAGGTATTGTGGAGCATTGCCAAGTATAAGGGGTGCCTCGGGTGAGGTGATACCATCCTTGTATGGACTTATTTGACCTTCATATGCATTAATCACCTTGTAGAGCACATGCTTTTATGCACTTGACTAGTTCATACTCTCGGTTTGACAATTTAACATGTGTGTCAAGCCACCACTTGAGTGCACTTGCAAAACATGTGAAAACTACCAAGGCTCACTTGTGATGAATTAGCATATACACACTTATTTTTAATGCCATTTTTGGGGACAAGGGCCTAAGTCAAGGTGCGTACGTGATAGTTATAGTGTCATTGTGGAGAGATTGTGCATGAAGAGGGAGTAAAGCATAGTGGAAAAGTCACAAATTTTGCACTTGCTTCTCTATACACATCAGAGTGTGTGTAGCAAGTTCTTTAGGATTAGGTAATAACTTGAGAAGAAAAGGTTTAGGACTTAGAAAAAAATAGAACTAGGAAGAATAGAACACCTCAAGCACACAAAATCCAAACAAAAACTTGAATTTTTCTCCCTGAGCTAACCTTGATTAGGGTCAAAACACCATAATACCACATCTTTGACTCATTTGTTTGTGCAAGTACCGTGGGGCTATGCTCTAACAGCTTGTATCATGGAACTTTCAAATGCATAGAACTACCAACACACATTGTTTTGAAGCTTGAAAACTTGAGAAGTGATCATTGAGGTGAGCCCTACATATGAAAGTAGTTTTGTAAATGCATGTGCATGTACAAAGAAACAACACTTCTTGAGTATTGTGAGACTGGATTAATCTTAGGGAGTGAGTATTTATGTGATAGAGGCACATAGGGGGATAGAGGAGAGCATAAGGAACTCACACATCTAATCAAAAGAAAAAAATAAGTAGTTAAAACTCCATGTATCATGACATGGGTTGAGTCATGTATCATTGATACCAGATTCCCAAGTATCACCAACACTTGGTAGGTGTCATTGACACCTTCCCCCGATTGTGTATATGTTAGACATGGTTAATGCTCCACCCTGGTAGACGACTTGGCATCATGCCAAGAGAGTAGTTCATATTTGGGTGGACATTAAGGAGGGGAGTTAGACATTGTCAATGATCTACTCTCATGATGGACCTGTCAACATGCCAAGAAGGTAGTTCATCTTTGGGTGGGAGTGTTAGATGTTCTCAATGCCTCACCGTATGTAGCAACAACATGTTTACATGAAACTCAATTGTTTAAGGCCCCCATTATGAGGAGAAGCCATGTGAGAGTGTTGGACATTGGTATGTTCCTAAGTTTCAGGTTAAATGAGGTCTAAAGTAGATTGTAGATGTACAGTTAGGAAGGTTACTTCTAAGCCATTGGATTTGGGATTGATCATGTATGAGGATCAACCTAAATCAAGGGTTAGAAACAGAATTAGCTTTCTTAATTAGGAGCCATTGGACCTAGAATTGATCCTAAGTGTAGATTAAGAAAGATCAAGGACTATAAACAAATGGTTGTTGATCCTACCTTTCTACCATTGGATTTACCCCATAGATGAATGGTGGATATTAATTTTGGAATAGATCAAGCTACCACAATCCTAGAACATGGGTAGGAAGACTTAGGCTTGGAGGACCTTATAAGGATGGTCATGTCTTCATGTAGGATCATAGTTTGTGGTGTTTGGAACCATTAGGGTGTCCATCTTAGTACCTATCCCTTTGTATAGATTCTATCTAGATCACCATACAAGCTCCGTATAGGGAGTGAATGGGTCGATAGAACCATCTATTTCTTCTTCAGTGTTTGAGTTTCATTATATTAGAGTTTTGAGTTTGAGTTGAGTTCATCTTCTATTCAACTTGAGTCCACTTTCCATTACAACCACATCTCTTGTGTTATTCCCATGAGTAGCAATAGTTATCTTTATCTCAAACCTTGATCCTATATATATGTGTGTTGTGATAACCTCTACATGGTATTGAAGTTGCACCACTATTCCATCATTAATCATTCATTTTTGTTTTCTTACATTTTATAAGAGCTCAAGAAGGTATAGAAGATTGCAAAGATCGTAAAGGCCAAGGAATCAACTCTAGCATTTGTGGAAGGAATGCTTCAACATTCAAGCTTGTGATCGGTAAATGCTCCAACTCCAGAGTTTGTGAAAGGTAAAGGCCTCACCATTAGAGTTCTTGGGAGGAAAAGGATTCAATGCTGTTGATTCGTGACAAAAGCTTGTTCACTAACAAGACTGTGGAAAATTACCACTTGTTGAGCTCTAACGAATCATCATCGACTGTTGAGCTCTTGTACTACTTGTTAACGCAGTGAGTGAGCTTAACTAGCTAAAGCTCAACTTCGGAATTCACCACATTACAAGAACTAAGCTAGAGCGATATTAGAACACCTCTATAATCATCAGTAGCTTAGCAAACTTTCTGAAACTGAAAACTTTACAACTGTATTTGAACTCACCGAAATTTCACCGGAACTTCACCAGGCTGTCACCGGAATATCACCGTAATCTTACCGGAATCAACTGCAATTCTGTTTGTAATTACTTCAAATGATTGTAGATGAAGTAAGGAAGTAATACCTGAGCTTCCTTCAGTAAATGAACTCTTTCTGAAGTTTAAGAAAAAACTTCACCAGTTCAGAATGCCATTTACTGTCAGACTTTGTACTGTGTACATCTCCCGTTTCACAAAACTCTTTTGATCAGTTTGTAGTTCAGACTCCTAGCTTCAAGATGAGCTATCTCTCATAAAAACCTTTACACTATGTTGCGAGATCTAACTTGTAGATGTACCGGAAAATGTTTACTGAGAAAACTGTAACTGTTAACTAACTTTCACAGTAACATGAAATTACTCAGATTTCTTCACATATGAAGAATGCGCTCAAAACTTCCACATGAACATGTGTTTTCCATTAGAGAAGATGTGTACAAAAATAGCTTGGCCTCACTTTGCTCATAGCTATGGAAAACTCTCCTACTCTGAGTAGTTATTCCTTACCATCTCTCTTACACCTGACAGTTCAGGTTCTATTATTCATCTCTACATACACAATCTCTGGCATCTTCTAGATCACTATTCCTTGTCTCTCACAGGACTCTTATCTTTCCTCTATATTATTCTCTATATCTCTCAGCTCTCTTATATACAATTTTTGATCCGGGTTTCAACAAACTCATAATTCTGGAAACTTCTATGCTATATATTACACACGTGAATTTGTTCCTTCACTAAGGCTTTGATTTTCTTGAATGCTTTCTTCTACTTTTCTTCGTCTTTCTTTATCTTTATGTCTATCTATATGTCAAATTTGTGAGTGATTCTTCAACAGCTCCCCCTCAATCACTAATTTGCATTCTCTGATCTTTCATATATTCTTCTTTCTTTTATTCCTGCCATTTCTTTGAATCTGCTTGTTTTTACTCCATCCAAGCTCTTTGTCAGAATATCTGCAATCTGATCTTTTGTCGGAGTGTATACTATTTCATTCTCTTTCTCCATTACCTTTTCCCTCAGGAAATGATATTGAATCTCTATGTGTTTTGTTCTTGCATGAAATACTGGATTTGCTGCAAGATACAACGAGCTCATATTATCTCCATGTATGATAGGTATACCTTGATGAATACCAATGCTTTTGAACAAGGTCTGCATCCATATCACTTCTTTAGCTGCTTCCACAAGTCCTTTATATTCTGCTTCTGTTGACGATAAAGCCACTGTGTGTTGCTTCTTTGAACACCAGCTTACAAGCTTATCTCCTAGATATATCATATACCCATGTGTCGATCTTCTGTCATCTTGACTTCCTCCCCAATCTGAGTCACTGTATGCTCTCAGCTGTATATCTGACGTAAAAGGATAATATAATCCCTCTTTTACAGTTCTTTTGATATATCTAAGAACTCTTTGTCTTGCAACCCAATGTTGATCCTTCGGACAATGCATGAACTATGAGAGAACTCCCACTGCATAACTAAGATCAAGTCTTGTTAGTGTAACCTAAATTAAGCTTCCCACTAACAACTGATACTTCCTCATATCTTTAAACTCTGCACCACCATATTTGCTGAGTTTATGATTTACTTCAAGCGGTGTTGAAGCTTCTCTGCAATTCTCCATATTAAACTTCTTCAGTAAGTTTAGGAGATACCTTTCTTGTGAAACATATATGCCATGTTCTGTATATGAAACTTCCATTCCAAGAAAGTATGATAACTTTCCTAGGTCACTGATCTTGAACTCTTTTTCAAGCAATCTTTTTACCTCCTTGATTCCTTCATCTGAGGTTCCTGTGATTATTATCTCATCTACATAAATACAAATGTAGATCATACCTTCATGTGTTCTCTTAATGAGTCGACTTGCATCAGCCTTTGAGCTTTGGTATCCAAGATCATTGAGATACTTCACAAGTCTGGAATTCCAAGCTCTTGGAGCTTGCTTCAATCCAGAGAGAGCTCTTCTTAATCTGCAAACATGATCTAGGTAACTGGAACTTACAAACCCTTCAGGTTGTTCCATGTACACTTCATCTGATATATATCCATTCAGAAATGCATTCTTTATATCCAGTTGACTTAGCTTCCATCCTTTTGATGCTGCTATAGCAATCAATGTCCTTATGGTTGACATCTTTGCCACCGGATTAAACGTCTCATCATAATCTATTCCATGCGTCTGAGCATAGCCTTTGACCACCAGCCTAGCTTTGTATCTAGCTATCCTTCCATCTGCAAGTTTTTTAACTTTGTAAACCCGTTTATTTCCAATCACTTTCTTACTATTTGGTTTTGGAACAAGTTCCCAAGTCTTGTTCTCTTTAAGAGCATTGAACTCCTCCTTCATTGCTTCTTCCCATTGTTTCTTACCTTTTGCTTCACTGTGAGGTTCTTCATCTTCCTTTACTAAGTAAGCATAGTTTTTCTTAGTAAGATAAGAAGTGTCATAGGAATACCTTGTTGGTTGTTTCCTTACTCTGTTTGACCTTCTTAGCTCATATTCTTCATGTGTATCTGAATACACATCTTCATCAAATCTTGGTTCATCTTTGTTTCTCATACTTGATCCGATCCTCGACGTACTTGCCTGCATATGATCTTCATCTCCATTCACTTGCATATGTGATTTTCCTTTTTCTTTCCTTCTTATCTCTTCTTCAAGTGTTTCAACACTATGCTCTTTATCTCTATACCAGCTCTTTCCTTCATCAAATGTCACATCTCTGGAAACAGTAAACTGTTTGGTTAGAGGACTCCATAACCTATAACCCATTTGTTTTTCATCATATCCAATGAACACGTATTTTTCAGATTTTGGTTCAAGCTTATGTCTCAGTTGTGATGATAGATAAGCATAAGCGACCAATCCAAACACTTTATAATGATCAAGTGTTGGTTTCTTACCCCACCAAGCTTCTTAAGGGGTCATCCCATTTAAAGCTGTACATGGTAATCTACTTACCAGATATGTAGCTGTATTTACAGCCTCAGCTCAAAGATAATTTGGACAATTCTTCTCCTTTAGCATTGCTCTTGCAAACTCAATTAGAGTTCGATTTCTTCTTTCTGCTACTCCATTTTGTTGCGGTGTATACCTGCAAGTTATTTCTCTTTTGATACCTGCATTCCACAAATAATCATTGAACTCTCGAGAAAAATATTCTCCTCCTCCATCAGACCTTAGTTTTTTGAGTTTCTATCCTGTAAGTCTTTCAACATATGCATGAAAATGCCTGAAAGCTTCAAATACTTCTGACTTCTCTTTCAAAACATAAAGAGTTATCCATCTTGTTGCATCATCAATAAAAAGAACGTAACTCCATTCCAAGAAAGTATGATAACTTTCCTAGGTCACTGATCTTGAACTCTTTTTCAAGCAATCTTTTTACCTCCTTGATTCCTTCATCTGAGGTTCCTGTGATTATTATGTCATCTACATAAATACAAATGTAGATTATACCTTCATGTGTTCTCTTAACGAGTCGACTCGCATCAGCCTTTGAGCTTTGGTATCCAAGATCATTGAGATACTTCACAAGTCTGTAATTCCAAGCTCTTGGAGCTTGCCTCAAACCATAGAGAGCTCTTCTTAATCTGCAAACATGATCTGGGTAACTGGAACTTACAAACCCTTCAGGTTGTTCCATGTAGACTTCATCTGATATATATCCATTCAGAAATGCATTCTTTATATCTAGTTGACTTAGCTTCCATCCTTTTGATGCTGCTATAGCAATCAATGTCCTTATGGTTGACATCTTTGCCACCAGACTAAACGTCTCATCATAATCTATGCCATGCGTCTGAGCATAGCCTTTGACCACCAGCCTAGCTTTGTATCTCGCTATCCTTCCAGCTGCAAGATTTTTAACTTTGTAAACCCATTTATTTCCAATCACTTTCTTACCATTTGGTTTTGGAACAAGTTCCCAAGTCTTGTTCTCTTTAAGAGCATTGAACTCCTCCTTCATTGCTTCTTCCCATTGTTTCTTACCTTTTGCTTCACTGTAATTCTGAGGTTCTTCATCTTTCTTTACTAAGTAAGCATAGTTTTTCTGAGTCAAATAAGAAGTGTCATAGGAATAACTTGTTGGTTGTTTCCTTACTCTGTTTGACCATCTTAGCTCATATTCTTCATGCGTATCTGAATACACA
Source organism: Ceratopteris richardii (assembly GCA_020310875.1). Taxonomy (NCBI): domain Eukaryota; kingdom Viridiplantae; phylum Streptophyta; class Polypodiopsida; order Polypodiales; family Pteridaceae; genus Ceratopteris; species Ceratopteris richardii. Next base: position 145,060,000 of record CM035407.1, read on the forward strand.
TCTTCATAAAATCTTGGTTCATCTTCGTTTCTCATACCTGATCCGATCCTGGATGTACTTGCCTGCATATGATCTTCATCTCCATTCGCTTGCATATGTGATTTTCCTTTTTCTTTCCTTCTTATCTCTTCTTCAAGTGTTTCAACACTATGCTCTTTATCTGTATACCAGCTCTTTCCTTCATCAAATGTCACACCTCTGGAAACAGTAAACTATTTGGTTAGAGGACTCCATAACCTATAACCCATTTGTTTTTCATCATATCCGATGAACACGTATTTTTCAACTTTTGGTTCAAGCTTATGTCTCAGTTGTGATGATAGATAAGCATAAGCGACCGATCCAAACACTTTATAATGATCAAGTGTTGGTTTCTTACCCCACCAAGCTTCATAAGGGGTCATCCCATTTAAAGCTGTACATGGTAATCTACTTACCAGATATGTAGCTGTATTTACAGCCTCAGCCAAAAGATAATTTGGATAATTCTTCTCCTTTAGCATTGCTCTTGCAAAGTCAACTAGAGTTCGGTTTCTTCTTTCTGCTACTCCATTTTGTTGCGGTGTATACCTGCAAGTTATTTCTCTTTTGATACCTGCATTCCACAAATAATCATTGAACTCTCGAGAAAAATATTCTCCTCCTCCTTCAGACCTTAGTTTTTTGCGTTTCTATCCTGTAAGTCTTTCAGCATATGCATGAAAATGCCTGAAAGCTTCAAATACTTCTGACTTCTCTTTCAAAACATAAAGAGTTATCCATCTTGTTGCATCATCAATAAAAAGAACGTAATACCTTGAGCCACTGATAGATCCTTCTTTTGTTGGTCCCCATACATCTGTATGTATGAGTTCTAACACATCATCGTGTTTGTACCCTTTCTTCTGAAATGATAACCTGTGTGCTTTTCCCATCTGACAGGCTTCGCACTTGTGAATCATATGTTGATTCTTCATATTTGGTAATCCTTTCACGGATTGTTTTTCCACCATAGTTTTGATTCTTGTTTCATTAAAATGTCCTAACTTCTTATGCCAGAGGTCTAACTCTGTAAATACCTCATCACCATGTGTGATCAAGGCTTGACCAACATTTCCTTGTACTTTAAGAGTAAAAAGTCTACCTTCTTTTTTACCATGGACAATTTGATTGTATCCATTCTGTGGATCTTCAACAAATACTCCTTCATTTGTAAACCTCACTTGAAAACCTTTTTTTACTATCTGACCCACGCTGATCAGATTCTTCGGGATTGTTGGAACATACAAATTATTTGTTAGTAGGTCAGCTCCATTCTTACACTTTACTTTTCCAATTGACCTTACGTTATGTTTTGTGTTATCACCTGTCTGTACTGTATGATTTGAAATACCTTCTGATAACAATTCTATATTTCCTGACAAATGATTTGAACAACCAGAGTCAATATAGAATACCTTGAGGTCTTCGTTTTCTGTCACACTTATCGAGTTCATCATCAACGTTGTATGACTGTCATTCTGCGTATCATTCGCATAATTGTAGTAGGTAGTGTTGTGAGACTGATTCTGTCCCCAACTTTTTGCTCCACCTCTACCATATCCACCTCTTTGGCTTTGTCTACCTCTTTGATATCTTCCGCTTCTGCCTCTACTGTTATTGTTCTGATTTTGACTTGATCCTTGAGAATTATGCCAGCAATCATGAGCCAAATAATTACTTAATCCACAGATCCAACAAGTCTTCTTGTTGTTAGTCTGATTACCTCTTCCTTTACCTCTACTTTTACTTATGGCATTACCTCTTCCTTTTGCAAAATTTGCTTGAGTAGACATCTCTTCTTCCTCTTTTTCTTTACCTTTTTATCACCTTTCTTCTTACTCTTTGCATACATAGCTAAACTATGTCCTTTATCTCCATCTGTCTTCAAATCTTGCTCAAACGTTAACATTAGTCCAAGCAACTGATTTAAATCTGGTACATAATGATTTAAAGAAAGTTCAGTTGAGAGTACGAAAGGTTTCGACCTTTCATCTCCTCTCAATCCTGCAAGCACTTGTGCTATCAACCTGTAATCTTCGATATATTCATCAATAGATCCAAGACTATCCGCCAAGTCTTTCATCTTAGTGACATAATCACTAATGCTTTGACTTTGCTTTTTCTTGAACGTTGTAAACTCTGACCATAAGCTAGCCTTCCTAGCTTTCGTCGTATTTTGGAAATGATCTTCGAATGCACTCCATATGTCTTCCGCTTTCTCCAGACCTCTAATGTGCGGTAGTAGATGATCTGCAATTGTATTGTAGATATAAGCTCTTGCCATTGCATCTTTCTTCTGCCACAGCTTCAAGGCTTCTAACTATTCTTTCTTTGGTTGACTGTCGTCTTCGAAATTCGGCTTCTTTTCTTCTCCTGTCACATATATCATTAATTCTTTACTCATAAGTAAAGCTTCCATGCGCATTACCCATGCGGGATAATTATCTCTGTCCAATTTGTCAATAGAGATATGATCTGCCATAATCTTCTTGTTTCTGTTACCTTCGGTGAGTGTAATGTTAAGAGGTTTTACCTTTTACAAACATTTACCCTTGAGAATTACTTCGGAACATTTCTTGACGCCGTTTGTTGTTGATCATCTCAGCTTTCACCTTTCTTGTGAAAGCTCTTCGAATTCTTTTGTATCTTTACTTTCGTTTCTACCTCTGAGAAACCTTTTCTGCTCTTGAGAACCTTTCTGCTCTGATACCACTATTGATTCGTGACAAAAGCTTGTTCACTAACAAGACTGCGGAAAATTGCCACTTGTTGAGCTCTAACGAATCATCATCAACTGTTGAGCTCTTGTACTACTTGTTAACGCAGTGAGTGAGCTTAACTAGATAAAGCTCAACTGCAGAATTCACCACGTTACAAGAACTAAGCTAGAGCGATATTAGAACACCTCTATAATCATCAGTAGCTTAGCAAACTTTCTGAAACTGAAAACTTTACAACTGTATTTGAACTCACCGAAATTTCACCGGAACTTCACCAGACTGTCACCGTAATATCACCGTAATCTTACCGGAATCTTACCGGAATCAACTACAATTCTGTTTGTAATTACTTCAAATGATTGTAGATGAAGTAAGGAAGTAATACCCGAGCTTCCTTTAGTAAATGAACACTTTCTGAAGTTTAAGAAAAAACTTCACCAGTTTAGAATGCCTTTTACAGTCAGACTTTGTACTATGTACATGTCCCGTTTCACAAAACTCTTTTGATCAGTTTGTAGTTCAGACTCCTAGCTTCAAGATGAGCTATCTCTCATAAAAGCCTTTACACTATGTTGCGAGATCTAACTTGTAGATGTACCGGAAAATGTTTACTGAGAAAACTATAACTGTTAACTAACTTTCACAGTAACATGAAATTACTCAGATTTCTTCACATACGAAGAATGTGCTCAAAACTTCCACATGAACATGTGTTTTCTATTAGAGAAGATGTGTACAAAAATAGCTTGGCCTCACTTTGCTCATAGCTATGGAAAACTCTCCTACTCTGAGCAGTTATTCCTTACAATCTCTCTTAGATGAATACCTGACAGTTCAGGTTCTATTATTCATCTCTACATATGCAATCTCTGGGGTCTTCTATATCACTATTCCTTGTCTCTCACAGGACTCTTATCTTTCCTCTATATTATTCTCTATATCTCTAAGCTCTCTTATATACAATTTTTGATCCGCGTTTGAACAAACTCATAATTCTGGAAACTTCTACGCTATATATTACAGACGTGAATTTGTTCCTTCACTAAGGCTTTGATTTTCCTGAATGCTTTCTTCTACTTTTCTTCGTCTTTCTTTATCTTTATGTCTGTCTGTATGTCAAATTTGTGAGTGATTCTTCAAGAGCTCCCCCTCAATCACTAATTCACATTCTCTGATCTTTCATATATTCTTCTTTGTTTTATTCCTGCCATTTCTTTGAATCTGCTTGTTTTTACTCCATCCAAGCTCTTTGTCAGAATATCTGCAATCTGATCTTTTGTCGGAGTGTATACTATTTCAATCTCTTTCTCCATTACTTTTTCCCTCAGGAAATGATATTGAATCTCTATGTGTTTTGTTCTTGCATGAAATACTGGATTTACTGCAAGATACAACGAGCTCATATTATCTCCATGTATGATAGGTATACCTTGATCAATACCCATGCTTTTGAACAAGGTCTGCATCCATATCACTTCTTTAGCTGCTTCCACAAGTCCTTTATATTCTGCTTCTGTTGACGATAAAGCCACTGTGTGTTGCTTCTTTGAACACAAGCTTACAAGCTTATCTCCTAGATATATCATATACCCATGTGTCGATCTTCTGTCATCTTGACTTCCTCCCCACTCTGAGTCACTGTATGCACTCAGCTGTATATCTGACGTAAAAGGATAATATAATCCTTCTTTTATAGTTCTTTTGATATATCTAAGAACTCTTTGTCCTGCAACCCAATGTTGATCCTTCGGACAATGCATGAACTGTGAGAGAACTCCCACTGCATAACTAAGATCAAGTCTTGTTAGTGTAGCGTAAATTAAGCTTCCCACTAACGACTGATACTTCCGCATATCTTTAAACTCTGCACCACCATATTTGCTGAGTGTATGATTTACTTCAAGCGTTGTTGAAGCTTCTCTGCAATTCTCCATATTAAACTTCTTCAGTGAGTTTAGGAGATACCTTTCTTGCGAAACATATATGCCATGTTCTGTATATGTAACTTCCATTCCAAGAAAGTATGATAACTTTCCTAGGTCACTCATCTTGAACTATTTTTCAAGCAATCTTTTTACCTCCTTGATTCCTTCATCTGAGGTTCCTATGATTATTATGTCATCTACATAAGTACAAATGTAGATCATACCTTCATGTGTTCTCTTAACGAGTCGACTTGCATTAGCCTTTGAGCTTTGGTATCCCAGATCATTCAGATACTTCACAAGTCTGTAATTCCAAGCTCTTAGAGCTTGCTTCAATCCATAGAGAGCTGTTCTTAATCTGCAAACATGATCTGGGTCACTGGAACTTACAAACCCTTCAGGTTGTTCCATGTAGACTTCATCTGATATATATCCATTCAGAAATGCATTCTTTATATCCACTTGACTTAGCTTCCATCCTTTTGATGCTGCTATAGCAATCAATGTCCTTATGGTTGACATCTTTGCCACCAGACTAAACGTCTCATCATAATCTATGCCATGCATCTGAGCATAGCCTTTGACCACCAGCCTAGCTTTGTATCTGGCTATCCTTCCATCTGCAAAGTTTTTAACTTTGTAAACCCATTTATTTCCAATCACTTTCTTACCATTTGGTTTTGAAACAAGTTCCCAAGTCTTGTTCTCTTTAAGAGCATTGAACTCCTCCTTCATTGCTTCTTCCCATTGTTTCTTACCTTTTGCTTCACTGTAATTCTGAGGTTCTTCATCTTCCTTTACTAAGTAAGCATAGTTTTTCTGAGTCAAATAAGAAGTGTCATAGGAATACCTTGTTGGTTGTTTCCTTACTCTGTTTGACCTTCTTAGCTCATATTCTCCATGTGTATCTAAATACACATCTTCATCAAATCTTGGTTCATCTTCGTTTCTCATACCTGATCCGATCCTGGACGTACTTGCCTGCATATGATCTTCATCTCCATTCACTTACATATGTGATTTTCCTTTTTCTTTCCTTCTTATCTCTTCTTCAAGTGTTTCAACACTATGCTCTTTATCTGTATACCAGCTCTTTCCTTCATCAAATGTCACATCTCTGGAAAAAGTAAACTATTTGGTTAGAGGACTCCATACCCTATAACCCATTTGTTTTTCATCATATCCGATGAACACGTATTTTTCAGCTTTTGGTTCAAGCTTATGTCTCAATTGTGATGATAGATAAGCATAAGCGACCGATCCAAACACTTTATAATGATCAAGTGTTGGTTTCTTACCCCACCAAGCTTCATAAGGGGTCATCCCATTTAAAGTTGTACATGGTAATCTACTTACCAGATATGTAGCTGTATTTACAGCCTCAGCCCAAAGATAATTTGGACAATTCTTCTCCTTTAGCATTGCTCTTGCAAACTCAACTAGAGTTCGGTTTCTTCTTTCTGCTACTCCATTTTGTTGCGGTGTATACCTGCAAGTTATTTCTCTTTTGATACTTGCATTCCACAGATAATCATTGAACTCTCGAGAAAAATATTCTCCTCCGCCATCAGACCTTAGTTTTTTGAGTTTCTGTGCCGTAAGTCTTTCAGCATATGCATGAAAATGCCTGAAAGCTTCAAATACTTCTGACTTCTCTTTCAAAACATAAAGAGTTATCCATCTTGTTGCATCATCAATAAAAAGAACGCAATACCTTGAGCCACTGATAGATCCTTCTTTTGTTGGTCCCCATACATCTGTATGTATGAGTTCTAACACATCATCGTGTTTGTACGCTTTCTTCTGAAATGGTAACCTGTGTGCTTTTCCCATATGACAAGCTTCGCACTTGTGAATCATATGTTGATTCTTCATATTTGGTAATCCTTTCACGGATTGTTTTTCCACCATAGTTTTGATTCCTGTTTCATTAAAATGTCCTAACCTCTTATGCCACAGGTCTAACTCTGTAAATACCTCATCACCCTGTGTGATCAAGGCTTGACCAACATTTCCGTGTACTTTAAGAGTAAAAGTTCTACCTTCTTTTTTACCATGGACAATTTGATTGTATCCATTCTCTGGATCTTCAACAAATACTACTTCATTTGTAAACCTGACTTGAAAACCTTTTTCTACTATCTGACCCACGCTGATCAGATTCTTCGGGATTGTTGGAACATAAAAAACATTTGTTAGTAGGTCAGCTTCATTCTTACACTTTACTTTTCCAATTGACCTTACATTATGTTTTGTGTTATCACCTGTCTGTACTGTATGATTTGAAATACCTCCTTCAAGTTCTGATAACAATTCTATATTTCCTGACAAATGATTTGAACAACTAGAGTCAATATAGAATACCTTGAGGTCTTCGTTTTCTGTCACACTTATCGAGTTCATCATCAATGTTGTATGACTGTCATTCTGCGTATCATTCGCATAATTGTAGTAGGTAGTCTTGTGAGACTGATTCTGTACCCAACTTTTTGCTCCACCTCTACCATATCCGCCTCTTTGGCTTTGTCTACCTCTTTGATATCTTCCGCTTCTGCCTCTACTGTTATTGTTCTGATTCTGACTTGATCCTTGAGAATTATGCCAACAATCATGAGCCAAATGATTACTTAGTCCACAGATCCAACAAGTCTTCTTGTTGTTAGTCTGATTACCTCTTCCTTTACCTCTACTTTTACTTCTGGCATTACCTCTTCCTTTTGCAAAATTTGCTTGAGTAGACATCTCTTCTTCATCTTTTTCTTTACCTTTATCACCTTTCTTCTTACTCTTTGCATCCATAGCTGAACTATGTCCTTTATCTCCATCTGTCTTCAAATCTTGCTCAAACATTAACATTAGTCCAAGCAACTGATTTAAATCTGGTACAAAATGATTTAAGGAAAGTTCAGTTGAGAGTACGAAAGGTTTCCACCTTTCATCTCCTCTCAATCCTGCAAGCACTTGTGCTATCAACCTATGATCTTCGATATCTTCATCAATAGATCCAAGACTATCCGCCAAGTCTTTCATCTTAGTGACATAATCACTAATGCTTTGACTTTGATTTTTCTTGAACGTTGTAAACTCTGACCATAAGCTAGCCTTCCTAGCTTTCGTAGTATTTTGGAAATGATCTTCCAATGCACTCCATATGTCTTCCGCTTTCTCCAGACCTCTAATGTGCGGTAGTAGATGATCTGCAATTGTATTGTACATATAAGCTCTTGCCATTGCATCTTTCTTCTGCCACAACTTCAAGGATTCTAACTCTTCTTTCTTTGGTTGACTGTCGTCTTCGAAATTCGGCTTCTTTTCTTCTCCTATCACATATATCATTAATTCTTTACTCATAAGTAAAGCTTCCATGCGCATTACCCATGCGGGATAATTATCTCTGTCCGATTTGTCAATAGAGATATGATCTGCCATAATCTTCTTGTTTCTGTTACTTTCGGTGAGTGTAATGTTAAAAGGTTTTACCTTTTACAAACCTTTACCCTTGAGAATTACTTCGGAACATTTATTGACGCCGTTTGTTGTTGATCATCTCAGCTTTCACCTTTTTTGTGAAAGTTCTTCGAATTCTCTTGTATCTTTACCTTCGTTTCTACTTCTGAGAAACCTTTTCTGTTCTTGAGAACCTTTCTGCTTTGATACCACTATTGATTCGTGACAAAAGCTTGTTCACTAACAAGTCTGCACAAAATTGCCACTTGTTGAGCTCTAACGAATCATCATCAACTGTTGATCTCTTGTACTATTTGTTAATGCAGTGAGTGAGCTTAACTAGCTAAAGCTCAACTGCGGAATTCACCACGTTACAAGAACTAAGCTAGACCGATATTAGAACACCTCTATAATCATCAGTAGCTTAGCAAACTTTCTGAAACTGAAAACTTTACAACTGTATTTGAACTCACCAAAATTTCACCGGAACTGCACCAGACTGTCATCGGAATATCACCGTAATCTTACCTGAATCTCACCGGAATCAACTGCAATTCTGTTTGTAATTACTTCAAATGATTGTAGATGAAGTAAGGAAGTAATACCCGAGCTTCCTTCAGTAAATGAACTCTTTCTGAAGTTTAAGAAAAAACTTCACCAGTTCAGAATGCCTTTTACAGTCAGACTTTGTACTGTGTATATGTCCCGTTTCACAAAACTCTTTTGATCAGTTTGTAGTTCAGACTCCTAGCTTCAAGATGAGCTATCTCTCATAAAAGCCTTAAACTATGTTGCGAGATCTAACTTGTAGACGTACCGGAAAATGTTTACTAAGAAAACTGTAACTGTTAACTAACTTTCACAGTAACATGAAATTACTCAGATTTCTTCACATACGAAGAATGCGCTCAAAACTTCCACATGAACATGTGTTTTCTATTAGAGAAGATGTGTACAAAAATAGCTTGGCCTCACTTTGCTCATAGCTATGGAAAACTCTCCTACTCTGAGTAGTTATTCCTTACCATCTCTCTTAGATGAATACCTGACAGTTTAGGTTCTATTATTCATCTCTACATATGCAATCCCTGGCGTCTTCTATATCACTATTCCTTGTCTCTCACAGGACTCTTATCTTTCCTCTATATTATTCTCTATATCTCTCAACTCTCTTATATACAATTTTTGATCCGGGTTTCAACAAACTCATAATTCTAGAAACTTCTACGCTATATATTACAGACGTGAATTTGTTCCTTCACTAAGGCTTTGATTTTCCTGAATGCTTTCTTCTACTTTTCTTAGTCTTTCTTTATCTTTATGTCTGTCTATATGTCCAATTTGTGAGTGATTCTTCAACAGCTCCCCCTCAATCACTAATTTGCATTCTCTGATCTTTTATATATTCTTCTTTCTTCTATTCCTGCCACTTCTTTGAATCTGCTTGTTTTTACTCCATCCAAGCTCTTTGTCAGAATATCTGCAATCTGATCTTTTGTCGGAGTGTATACTATTTCAATCTCTTTCTCCATTACCTTTTCCCTCAAGAAATGATATTGAATCTCTATGTGTTTTGTTCTTGCATGAAATACTGGATTTGCTGCAAGATACAACGAGCTCATATTATCTCCATGTATGATAGGTGTACCTTGATCAATACCCATGCTTTTGAACAAGGTCTGCATCCATATCACTTCTTTAGCTGCTTCCACAAGTCCTTTATATTCTGCTTCTGTTGAGGATAAAGCCACTGTGTGTTGCTTCTTTGAACACCAGCTTACAAGCTTATCTTCTAGATATATCATATACCCATGTGTCGATCTTCTGTCATCTTGACTTCCTCCCCAATTTGAGTCACTGTATGCTCTCAGCTGTATATCTGACGTAAAAGGATAATATAATCCTTCTTTTATAGTTCTTTTGATATATCTAAGAACTCTTTGTCCTACAACCCAATGTTGATCCTTCGGACAATGCATGAATTGTGAGAGAACTCCCACTGCATAACTAAGATCAAGTCTTGTTAGTGTAGCGTAAATTAAGCTTCCCACTAATGACTGATACTTCGTCATATCTTTAAACTCTGCACCACCATATTTGCTGAGTTTATGATTTACTTCAAGCGGTGTTGAAGCTTCTCTGCAATTCTCCATATTAAACTTCTTCAGTAAGTTTAGGAGATACCTTTCTTGCGAAACATATATGCCATGTTCTGTATATGTAACTTCTATTCCAAGAAAGTATGATAACTTTCCTAGGTCACTGATCTTGAACTCTTTTTCAAGCAATCTTTTTACCTCCTTGATTCCTTCATCTGAGGTTCCTGTGATTATTATGTCATCTACATAAATACAAATGTAGATCATACCTTCATGTGTTCTCTTAACGAGTCGACTTGCATCAACCTTTGAGCTTTGGTATCCAAGATCATTGAGATAGTTCACAAGTCTGTAATTCCAAGCTCTTGGAGCTTGCTTCAATCCATAGAGAGCTCTTGTTAATCTACAAACATGATCTGGGTAACTGGAACTTACAAACCCTTCAGGTTGTTCCATGTAGACTTCATCTGATATATATCCATTCAGAAATGCATTCTTTATATCTAGTTGACTTAGCTTCCATCCTTTTGATGCTGCTATAGCAATCAATGTCCTTATGGTTGACATCTTTGCCACCAGACTAAACGTCTCATCATAATCTATGCCATGCGTCTGAGCATAGCCTTTGACCACCAGCCTAGCTTTGTATCTGGCTATCCTTCCATCTGCAAGTTTTTTAACTTTGTAAACCCATTTATTTCCAATCACTTTCTTACCATTTGGTTTTGGAACAAGTTCCCAAGTCTTGTTCTCTTTAAGAGCATTGAACTCCTCCTTCATTGCTTCTTCCCATTGTTTCTTACCTTTTGCTTCACTATAATTCTGAGGTTGTTCATCTTCCTTTACTAAGTAAGCATAGTTTTTCTGAGTCAAATAAGAAGTGTCATAGGAATACCTTGTTGGTTGTTTCCTTACTCTGTTTGACCTTCTTAGCTCATATTCTTCATGTGTATCTGAATACACATCTTCATCAAATCTTGGTTCATCTTCGTTTCTCATACTTGATCCGATCCTCGACGTACTTGCCTGCATATGATCTTCATCTCCATTCACTTGCATATGTGATTTTCCTTTTTCTTTCCTTCTTATCTCTTCTTCAAGTGTTTCAACACTATGCTCTTTATCTCTATACCAACTCTTTCCTTCATCAAATGTCACATCTCTGGAAACAGTAAACTGTTTGGTTAGACGACTCCATAACCTATAACCCATTTGTTTTTCATCATATCCGATGAACACATATTTTTCAGCTTTTGGTTCAAGCTTATGTCTCAGCTGTGATGATCGATAAGCATAAGCGACCGATCCAAACACTTTATAATGATCGAGTGTTGGTTTCTTAACCAACCAAGCTTCATAAGGGGTCATCCCATTTAAAGTTGTACATGGTAATCTACTTACCAGATATGTAGCTGTATTTACAGCCTCAGCCCAAAGATAATTTGGACAATTCTTCTCCTTTAGCATTGCTCTTGCAAACTCAACTAGAGTTCGGTTTCTTCTTTCTGCTACTCCATTTTGTTGCGGTGTATACCTTCAAGTTATTTCTCTTTTGATACCTGCATTCCACAGATAATCATTGAACTCTCGAGAAAAGTATTCTCCTCCTCCATCAAACCTTAGTTTTTTGAGTTTCTATCCTGTAAGTCTTTCAGCATATGCATGAAAATGCCTGAAAGCTTCAAATACTTCTGACTTCTCTTTCAAAACATAAAGAGTTATCCATCTTGTTGCATCATCAATAAAAAGAACGCAATACCTTGAGCCACTAATAGATCCTTCTTTTGTTGGTCCCCCATACATCTGTATGTATGAGTTCTAACACATCATCGTGTTTGTACCCTTTCTTTTGAAATGGTAACCTGTGTGCTTTTCCCATATGACAGGCTTCGCACTTGTGAATCATATGTTGATTCTTCATATTTGGTAATCCTTTCACGGATTGTTTTTCCACCATAGTTTTGATTTTGTTTCATTAAAATGTCCTAACCTCTTATGCCAGAGGTCTAACTCTGTAAATACCTCATCACCATGTGTGATCAAGGCTTGACCAACATTTCCTTGTACTTTAAGAGTAAAAAGTCTACCTTCTTTTTTACCATGGACAATTTGATTGTATCCATTCTCTGGATCTTCAACAAATACTCCTTCATTTGTAAACCTGACTTGAAAACCTTTTTCTACTATCTGACCCACGCTGATCAGATTCTTCGGGATTGTTGGAACAGACAAAACATTTGTTAGTAGGTCAGCTCCATTCTTACACTTTACTTTTCCAATTGACCTTACATTATGTTTTGTGTTATCACCTGTCTGTACTGTATGATTTGAAATACCTCCTTCAAGTTCTGATAACAATTCTATATTTCCTGACAAATGATTTGAACAACCAGAGTCAATATAGAATACCTTGAGGTCTTCGTTTTCTATCACACTTATCGAGTGCATCATCAACGTTGTATGACTGTCATTCTGCATATCATTCACATAATTGTAGTAGGTAGGATTGTGAGACTGATTCTGTCCCCAACTTCTTGCTCCACCTCTACCATATCCGCCTCTTTGGCTTTGTCTACCTCTTTGATATCTTCCGCTTCTGCCTCTACTGTTATTGTTCTGATTCTGACTTGATCCTTGAGAATTATGCCAACAATCATGAGCCAAATGATTACTTAATCCACAGATCCAACAAGTCTTCTTGTTGTTAGTCTGATTGCCTCTTCCTTTACCTCTACTTTTACTTCTGGCATTACCTCTTCCTTTTGCAAAATTTGCTTGAGTAGACATCTCTTCTTCATCTTTTTCTTTAGATTTATCACCTTTCTTCTTACTCTTTGCATACATAGCTGAACTATGTCCTTTATCTCCATCTGTCTTCAAATCTTGCTCAAACCTTAACATTAGTCGAAGCAACTGATTTAAATCTGGTAAAAAATGATTTAAAGAAAGTTCAGTTGAGAGTACGAAAGGTTTCCACCTTTCATCTCCTCTCAATCCCGCAAGCACTTGTGCTATCAACCTGTGATCTTCGATATCTTCATCAATAGATCCAAGACTATCCGCCGAGTCTTTCATCTTAGTGACATAATCACTAATGCTTGACTTTGCTTTTTCTTGAACGTTGTAAACTCTGACCATAAGCTAGACTTCCTAGATTTCGTCGTATTTTGGAAATGATCTTCCAATGCACTCCATATGTCTTCCGCTTTCTCCAGACCTCTAATGTGCAGTAGTAGATGATCTGCAATTGTACTGTAGATATAAGCTCTTGCCATTGCATCTTTCTTCTGCCACAGCTTCAAGGCTTCTAACTCTTCTTTCTTTGGTTGACTGTCATCCTCGAAATTCGGCTTCGTTTCTTCTCTTGTCACATATATCATTAATTCTTTACTCATAAGTAAAGCTTCCATGCACATTACCCATGCGGGATAATTATCGCTGTCTAATTTGTCAATAGAGATATGATCTGCTATAACCTTCTTGTTTTTGTTACTTTCGGTGAGTGTAATGTTAAAAGGTTTTACCGTTTACAAACCTTTACCCTTGAGAATTACTTCGGAACATTTCTTGACGCCGTTTGTTGTTGATCATCTTAGCTTTCACCTTTCTTGTGAAAGTTCTTCGAATTCTCTTGTATCTTTACTTACGTTTCTACTTCTGAGAAACCTTTTCTGCTCTTGAGAACCTTTCTGCTCTGATACCACTATTGATTCGTGACAAAAGCTTGTTCACTAACAAGACTGCGGGAAATTGCCAATTGTTGAGCTCTAACGAATCATCATCAACTGTTGAGCTCTTGTACTACTTGTTAACGCAGTGAGTGAGCTTAACTAGCTAAAGCTCAACTTCGGAATTCACCACGTTACAAGAACTAAGCTAGAGCAATATTAGAACACCTCTATAATCATCAGTACCTTAGCAAACTTTCTGAAACTGAAAACTTTACAATTGTATTTGAACTCACCGAAATTTCACCGGAACTTCACCAGACTGTCATCGGAATATCACCGTAATCTTACCGGAATCTTATCGGAATCAACTGCAATTCTGTTTGTAATTACTTCAAATGATTGTAGATGAAGTAAGGAAGTAATACCTGAGCTTCCTTCAGTAAATGAACTCTTTCTGAAGTTTAAGAAAAAACTTCACCAGTTCAGAATGCCTTTTATAGTCAGACTTTGTACTGTGTCCATGTCCCGTTTCACAAAACTCTTTTGATCAGTTTGTAGTTCAGACTCCTAGCTTCAAGATGAGCTATCTCTCATAAAAACCTTAACACTATGTTGCGAGATCTAACTTGTAGATGTACCGGAAAATGTTTACTTAGAAAACTGCAACTGTTAACTAACTTTCACAGTAACATGAAATTACTCAGATTTCTTCACATACGAAGAATGCGCTCAAAACTTCCACATGAACATGTGTTTTCTATTAGAGAAGATGTGTACAAAAATAGCTTGGCCTCACTTTGCTCATAGCTATGGAAAACTCTCCTACTCTGAGTAGTTATTCCTTACCATCTCTCTTAGATGAATACCTGACAGTTCAGGTTCTATTATTCATCTCTACATACGCAATCTGTGGCATCTTCTATATCACTATTCCTTGTCTCTCACAGGACTCTTATCTTTCCTCTATATTATTCTCTATATCTCTCAGCTCTCTTATATACAATTTTTGATCCGGGTTTCAACAAACTCATAATTCTGGAAACTTCTACGCTATATATTACAGACGTGAATTTGTTCCTTCACTAAGGCTTTGATTTTCCTGAATGCTTTCTTCTACTTTTCTTAGTCTTTCTTTATCTTTATGTCTGTCTATATGTCAAATTTGTGAGTGATTCTTCAACAGCTCCCCCTCAATCACTAATTTGCATTCTCTGATCTTTCATATATTCTACTTTCTTTTATTCCTGCCATTTCTTTGAATCTGCTTGTTTTTACTCCATCCAAGCTCTTTGTCAGAATATCTGCAATCTTATCTTTTGTCGGAGTTTATACTATTTCAATCTCTTTCTCCATTACCTTTTCCCTCAGGAAATGATATTGAATCTCTATGTGTTTTGTTTTTGCATGAAATACTGGATTTGCTGCAAGATACAACGAGCTCATATTATCTCCATGTATGATATTGCTTGACTGTAATTCTGAGGTTCTTCATCTTCCTTTACTAAGTAAGCATAGTTTTTCTGATTCAAATAAGAAGTGTCATAGGAATACCTTGTTGGTTGTTTCCTTACTCTGTTTGACCTTCTTAGCTCATATTCTTCATGTGTATCTGAATACACATCTTCATCAAATCTTGGTTCATCTTCGTTTCTCATACCTGATCCAATCCTGGACGTACTTGCCTGCATATGATCTTCATCTCCATTCACTTGCATATGTGATTTTCCTTTTTCTTTCCTTCTTATCTCTTCTTCAAGTGTTTCAACACTATGCTCTTTATCTGTATACCAGCTCTTTCCTTCATCAAATGTCACATCTCTGGAAACAGTAAACTGTTTGGTTAGAGGACTCCATAACCTATAACCCATTTGTTTTTCATCATATCCGATGAACACATATTTTTCAGCTTTTGGTTCAAGCTTATGTCTCAGTTGTGATTATAGATAAGCATAAGCGATCGATCCAAACACGTTATAGTGATCAAGTGTTGGTTTCTTACCCCACCAAGCTTCATAAGGGGTCATCCCATTTAAAGTTGTACATGGTAATCTACTTACCAGATATGTAGTTGTATTTACAGCCTCAGCCCAAAGATAATTTAGACAATTCTTCTCCTTTAGCATTGCTCTTGCAAACTCAACTAGAGTTTGGTTTCTTCTTTCTGCTACTCTTGTATGAGTTCTAACACATCATCGTGTTTGTACCCTTTCTTCTGAAATGGTAACGTGTGTGCTTTTCCCATCTGACAGGCTTTGCACTTGTGAATCATATGTTGATTCTTCATATTTGGTAATCCTTTCACGGATTGTTTTTCCACCATAGTTTTGATTCTTGTTTCATTAAAATGTCCTAACCTCTTATGCCAGAGGTCTAACTCTGTAAATACCTCATCACCATGTGTGATCAAGGCTTGACCAACATTTCCTTGTACTTTAAGAGTAAAAAGTCTACCTTCTTTTTTACCATGGACAATTTGATTGTATCCATTCTCTGGATCTTCAACAAATACTCCTTCATTTGTAAACTTGACTTGAAAACCTTTTTCTACTATCTGACCCACGCTGATCAGATTCTTCGGGATTGTTGGAACATACAAAACATTTGTTAGTAGGTCAGCTCCATTCTTACACTTTACTTTTCCAATTGACCTTACATTATGTTTTGTGTTATCACCTATTTGTACTGTATGATTTGAAATACCTCCAAGTTCTGATAACAATTCTATATTTCCTGAAAAATGATTTGAACAACCAGAGTCAATATAGAATACCTTGAGGTCATCGTTTTCTGTCACACTTATTGAGTGCATCATCAACGTTGTATGACTGTCATTCTGCGTATCATTCACATAATTGTAGTAGGTAGTGTTGTGAGACTGATTCTGTCCCCAACTTCTTGCTCCACCTCTACCATATCCACCTCTTTGGCTTTGTCTACCTCTTTGATATCTTCCGCTTCTGCCTCTACTGTTATTGTTCTGAATCTGACTTGATCCTTGAGAATTATGCCAGCAATCATGAGCCAAATGATTACTTAATCCACAGATCCAACAAGTCTTCTTGTTGTTAGTCTGATTACCTCTTCCTTTACCTCTACTTTTACTTCTGGCATTACCTCTTCATTTTGCAAAATTTGCTTGAGTAGACATCTCTTCTTCATCTTTTTCTTTACCTTTATCACCTTTCTTCTTACTCTTTGCATACATAGTTGAACTATGTCCTGTATCTCCATATGTCTTCAAATCTTGCTCAAACGTTAACATTAGTCCAAGCAACTGATTTAAATCTGGTACAAAATGATTTAAAGAAAGTTCAGTTGAGAGTACGAAAGGTTTCCACCTTTCATCTCCTCTGAATCCTGCAAGCACTTGTGCTATCAACCTGTGATCTTTGAGATCTTCATCAATAGATCCAAGACTATCCGCCAAGTCTTTCATCTTAGTGACATAATCACTAATGCTTTGACTTTGCTTTTTCTTGAACGTTGTAAACTTTGACCATAAGCTAGCCTTCCTAGCTTTCATCGTATTTAGGAAATGATCTTCCAATGCACTCCATATGTCTTCCGCTTTCTCCAGACCTCTAATGTGCGGTAGTAGATGATCTGCAATTGTATTGTAGATATAAGCTCTTGCCATTGCATCTTTCTTCTTCCACAGCTTCAAGGCTTCTAACTCTTCTTTCTTTGGTTGACTGTCGTCTTCAAAATTCGGCTTCTTTTCTTCTCCTGTCACATATATCATTAATTCTTTACTCATAAGTAAAGCTTCCATGCGGATTACCTATGCGGGATAATTATCTCTATCCAATTTGTCAATAGAGATATGATCTGCCATAATCTTCTTGTTTCTGTTACTTTCAGTGAGTGTAATGTTAAAAGGTTTTACCTTTTACAAACCTTTACCCTTGAGAATTACTTTGGAACATTTCTGACGCCGTTTGTTGTTGATCATCTCAGATTTCACCTTTCTTGTGGAAGTTCTTCGATTCTCTTGTATCTTTACTTTCGTTTCTACTTCTGAGAAACCTTTTCTGCTCTTGAGAACCTTTTTGCTCTGATACCACTATTGATTCATGACAAAAGCTTGTTCACTAACAGGACTGTGGAAAATTGCCAATTGTTGAGCTCTAACGAATCATCATCAACTGTTGAGCTCTTGTACTACTTGTTAACGCAATGAGTGAGCTTAACTAGCTAAAGCTCAACTGCGGAATTCACCACGTTACAAGAACTAAGCTAGAGTGATATTAGAACACCTCTATAATCATCAGTAGCTTATCAAACTTTCTGAAACTGAAAGCTTTACAACTGTATTTGAACTCACCGAAATTTCACCGGAACTTCAGACTGTCACCGGAATATCACCGTAATCTTACCGGAATCTTACCGGAATCAACTGCAATTCTGTTTGTAATTACTTAAAATGATTGTAGATGAAGTAAGGACGTAATACCTGAGCTTTCTTCAGTAAATGAACTCTTTCTGAAGTTTAAGAAAAAACTTCACCAGTTTAGAATGCCTTTTACAGTCAGACTTTGTACTGTGTACATGTCCCGTTTCACAAAACTCTTTTGATCAGTTTGTAGTTCAGACTCCTAGCTTCAAGATGAGCTATCTCTCATAAAATCCTTAACACTATGTTGCGAGATCTAACTTGTAGATGTACCGGAAAATGTTTATTGAGAAAACTGCAACTGTTAACTAACTTTCACAGTAACATGAAATTACTCAGATTTCTTCACATACGAAGAATGCGCTCAAAACTTCCACATGAACATGTGTTTTCTATTAGAGAAGATGTGTACAAAAATAGCTTGGCCTCACTTTGCTCATAGCTATGGAAAACTCTCCTACTCTGAGTAGTTATTCCTTACCATCTCTCTTAGATGAATACCTGACAGTTCAAGTTCTATTACTCATCTCTACATACGCAATCTCTGGCGTCTTCTATATCACTATTCTTGTTGTCAGGAATCTTGCTCACGCGCATACAGAGATTACGGAAGCAGAAAAACACACAGAAAATAGAGACGACAAGAGACGAGACCGAACGCAAGATTGGGTGCAATCTCCCCCCATGCACTCTGTTTCGACAGTCCACAGAGTGCATGTATTTATAGGACTTTTGATTACGTTGAAAATAGTGGTTACATGAGGGCGGCTTCGAAAAGTAGGCATGAAACTAAAAGTTGGTAACTTTTACAGAAAGCCATTGCTTTTAATAAGAGAAACTGCAGTCTATAATGACCATTATTCTAACCATTACTTTTCTAACAATAGAACCTTCTACGCAGGTTTATTTTCAAGCTAAATAATAATTATTTCTGATTATTGATGTCCGCCCTTTCACGCCTTGCACGCTCCTCACGAACCTTCAGCTGCTATATCAAAAACATCAAAAACATATTAATACATTAATAATATAACACTTTAGCAATGCATTGTTCAATAATATACAACATGCCTCCGAGTTGACAAGCAACAAACCTCAGTTGATAAAATAATTCAACACTCTAACAATTATAATGCAGTGTTCAACATATTCCATATTACTGTTACAATCCAACAATGCATTGGCCAACATATTTCATGTTACAATCCAACAATGCATTGGCTATTCTATATTTCAATCCAACAATGCATTGGCTATTCTATATTTCAATCCAACAATGCATTGGCTATTCTATATTTCAATCCAACAATGCATTGGCTAACATATTCCATGTTACAATCCAACAATGCATTGTTCAACATATTCCATAAGGTATAACATGCCCCGTAGTTGAACAAGCAACTGACCTCAGGTGATAAAAGAATAAACATGGATGGCCAGTCACATGTTTCATCACTGAATAAAAAATAGGCATGTGCCATGTAAAAGTACATGCATGGAAATGTTCATGGAGCTGTTACATTAACGTGTTTGTGTGATAAGCAGAAATTAAGTGGTCATAATGAGGTGTTAATTGTGTTTTATGTATCCATTGACATTCTTCAATAGAGTGATTTTTGTACTTAACCAAATATCGATGATATTGAGTACCAGTACGTGTAGTAGTGACATCATAATCAATGATTTTCTCAGGGACTAAGATTTCCGATTGTTCTTCAATTAAAGGAGGGTCATCAAGAAGTGGAGCAAGTGGTAAAGTTCCTTTAAATGGTTTAAGTAAACTAATATGAAAAGAATTATGAATGGTCCAATGGGATGGAATATCTAATCGAAATGAATTATCATTAATTTTTTCGATAATGCGAAACGGACCATAATAGCGTGGTGCAAGTTTAATTTTAGGATGCTGCAAAATATTTTTGAGACGTCTTTTAATTATTCGCAACCATACAAAATCATTTTCCTTGAATGCTTTGGCTAACCGTTTAGTATTGATAATACGTGTATATCGCGCTTGACTTTTCCTAATGTGCTCGTGAACATCATGAAGTATAGAAACGTGATTTTGAGCAATAGAATCAGCCATCGGAATGTCGGTTTGGGTGAGGGACATGGGAGTGGGAAGCTTTTTACCAAAAACTATTTCAAAAGGTGCATGACCAGTAGTGGTGTGTGAAGTGTTATTATAAGCAAATTGAAGCAATGGCAATTTTTCATCCCATTTATTAGGATTATCTAATGAATAACAACGCAATAAATCAAGAATAGTACTATTTGTAGCCTCACTCTGTCCATTACTTTCAGGATGAAATGCAGAGCTAAAATCTATTTTAGAACCAAAATGTTGAAATAAGGCAACCCAAAAATGATTACAAAACCTAACATCACGATCAGATAACATTACTTTAGGAAATCCATGATGTGGGAAAATGCATTTAATGAATAATTTTGCAGCTTGAGGTGCAGTCAAAGTTTTTCTACATGGAATGAAATATGCATATTTACTAAACCTATCAACTATTGTCCAAATCATATTATTATGTGATGAAGTGATAGGAAGACCGGTGATAAAATCCATAGAGATTTGTTCCCATGGTTCATTTGGAATAGGAAGTGGCATTAATAATCCAAACAGTTTACCATGATGACGTTTGACACGCTGACATACAATGCATTGAGAAACATAATGTGCAATGTCTTTTTCCATGTGTGGCCAAAAGAAGAAATCTTTGCAAGCAGAAATGGTGCTTTGTATGCCTCTATGACCCATGTAAGATGGTTCATGCATTTCTTTAATGACAAAATCTTTAAAAGCTTGGGTTATGCACAATCTATGTTGAAAATAGAGAAAACCATTATGAAATGTATAATGTTCATCAGATAAAGATGCAGCATTGTTGAAGTCATGCCATGCACGTGAAATATACAAATCAGATGCATAAGTGGAAACCATGTCTTGAAAAGAATGAATTTGAATGGTAGATATATTATTCAAAACAACGGAATTCGAAGGAAAACGGCTAAGAGCATCAGCTACGACATTAGCTTTACCTGGTTGATATTGTATCATGGGTTGGAAATTTTGAATGAATGATGCCCATTTAAGATGCCTATCAGAGATTAAGGGCTGACTTAATAAATACTTAATAGCCTGTTGATCAGTTTTGATTAATACTTCAGAGCCCATAAGATAGTGTTTCCAAATTCGCAAAGCATGCAGAATTGCTAACAGTTCTTTATCATACGTACTGTAATTCTATTCTCAGGGCTTAAGCTTTCTACTCTCAAATGCAATGGGATGGTCATTTTGCATTAAAACAACACCTATTCATGAACCGCTAGCATCAGTAACAACATGAAAGGGTTGTGAGAAATCAGGTAATTGTAAAACAGGTGCATGTGAAAGTGCATGCTTAAGTTTGTCAAAGGACTGTTGTTGGGTAAATCCCCATGCAAATTTTATTTTCTTTTTCAACAACAAAGTAAGAGGCAATGCTAAATAAGAAAAATTTTGAACAAATTTCCTATAGAAACTAGCCAACCCAAGAAAAGAACGAACATCATTGACTGATTGTGGTGTAGGCCATTCTATGATAACTCTAATCTTTTTCGGATCCACATGCACACCTTCACTTGAAATAATATGTCCAAAATATTCTAGCTTACGTTGAAAGAAATAACTCTTTTCAGGATTAGCATAAAGTCTGTTCTCTCGTAACAAATGAAAAACTGTTTCAAGATGCTTTTCATGTTGACTATCATTCTTACTGTAAATAAGTATGTCATCAAAGAATACAAGAACAAAAGCTTGGTAATCAAGAAAAATATTGTTCATCATTCGCGCAAATGTAGCAAGGGCATTAGTAAGTCCAAAGGGCATTACCATAAATTCATAATGGCCATTTTGAGTTCTAAATGCAATCTTAAAAATATCACTTTGTGTCATACGAATCTGATGGTAACCCGATTTAAGATCAATTTTACTAAAGACACGAGCTCCTCGTAACTTATCTAAGAGATCTGTTGGAAGTGAGGTAGGCCCTTAGGCTCATGTCACAGGTCCATGGTTCCATTCATGTACAACATTAATTCCAGCAATCTTCCATATTGACAAAACATGAACATTCCACAACTTAATCATACAGATGATGAGATAAAGATAGAGAAAGAATAGACGTCATGTGTAAGGTGTTACGCAAGCCATCGCTTACTCATAGTATCATATATACCAATGTTCAATGTACAATGTGGGAGCAAAATTCTCAACCATTCTATGTGATGAGAAATAGATGAATGAGTGAATGTACAATGTAACAAACATATTCAGATGTGTGGGCAGTAATCTGAATATACATGAGATGTGTGACCTAATAGGTTATAGAAGAGTGAATATGAGTGACTGAAAGAGGAAGGATCAGTGTGAACGGAAATCCTCAAACTCATGTGAACACACCTTCTCAAACACCTCATAAAATATGCATAAAGCATATACGTACTGTTTCTCTTGTACCTATGCCGAATAGGACTCCTCTTGATATGAACGCCACAGCCTCCATAAACTTCAAGTAGTACCTGTGTGCATAAAGAGAATATGTACCTGAATACTTAACATAAGATGTGAATCTTATGTTAATCTCCATCTAATGTCTTTGAAGTAGCCCGATATCTTCTTTGTAGAAGACAATCTTCAACCTAACATCTTCTTGTAGAAGATGATCTTCAAATACGCCATGTAGATGGTCCCATCCAATGTCTTTGAAGTAGCCAGACATCTTCTTGTAGAAGATAATCTTCAACCTAATATCTTCCTGTAGAAGTTGATCTTCGAATACATCGTGTAGATGGGCGATCCTCACCATCAAGCTGCTAATAATCAAGTCTTCTTGCCATGAACAAGAGATGACCTCCTCTCCATGAGGTAGAGTGTGAGCACACCCTTCATCTTCTCCAAGAAGAATCACCAAGAAGAACTCCATAGCTGCTCCTCAACATGCTTCAAGTTAGCACCATGGCTGCCCCATGTGCTAGAAGAAACACCACCTCTAGTGAGGTCCAAGCTCTAGAAAGCTTGTGTTGATCCTAGGTGAAGGATATCTTGAAGTGATCCAAGCTTGTGTTTATATAGTAGATAATGTACTCTCTAAAGCACCCAATAAAGCACTTCCGATCCTACGATTGCTAAAATAAAGCATGATCGTAATAAAGCAAGATCGCGTCGCTCATCCGTTAGTGTTTTTTAGTTTCTCCATAAGCTTTTAATAAAGCAAAAGCTCAAAAATCATCCGCTGCGCGTATGCTGCCGACGGGATTTGAACCCGGGTGGGTTCTACAGAAGGTAGACGAGCTATCCATGCTGCCAGCGCTTATTGTTTGTACAAGGGGCTAACTGAATAGATAGACATGCTGTTACGTCGCCCGTGCTGCTGTCTTCTAGAGACTACTAAAAGGATAGCTACTAATGTTGTATCCTCTGAGCAAAATTTGTCCAATGGACATTGTTTCCAACAATCCCCCCTGCAATGTCATATTGGTACAATCTGGACTGGATCTGCAAACTTTATAATCTGCAAATTACCACAAGCTTCAAGCTTGTACTCCCGTACTTCAGAAAAAGTCTTCTTCAAACCTGAAATTGACTTTCCTTCAAAAAACCTGAACTTGCTTAATATGAACCATAATACTTGAGAAAATATGCAAACTAGATATCCAATAGTGTACACATCAAGCAATCACTGCTCAACAAATGTAGCATGTACTGTCTCTGCACCTGTTATCTCCTGTCTTCAAAAACCTGAAAACATACACTAGGATCCATATATTTGCATTTACCTTCCAAAAAGGTTTCTCAACGTACTTCTGCTGCGTCATGTAAATACACTAAAAGAAATCAAGAACTGAATCTTGGAACCTGTGACTGTGAACTCACAGCTTAGTGCATTATGAACGCTGCTCGTTCATCTCTGACTGTACTCAAGTCAAATCAACTCAACTCAATTGAAATCAACTGAAATCAACTGAAATATGAGTCAAAAAATCTATGATGTCATCGTGTCTTCATCCTTTAGATCCTTCATACCTCTTTCCTTCAGAACCTGGTATAAACATATATGTGCGCACTTCTGAAATATACCTTTCTGAAATATCAAGCTTCTCTTCAAATAGAATTCTGGAACCTTCTCCTGAACAGGAACATCCTAACAGGAACTTTCTCCAAATATTCTTCTTCTTCCTTCTTCTTTCAAAGCTGGAACATAAAGAGAACCTGACAAAGGAAATATAAGAATACCTGAAATAGGAATACCTGTAGGTATGACTCTGCATTCTTTTACATATGGCTTGAAAATAAGTCTTCATGTTTCATCACCCCCCTGGATGACTTAACGCTAGTATCCAGAATTCTTCAAATATATCAAACTTTATGAAATGTGGAACGTCTTCCTTCATAAATCTGATGTTCAGTGATCAATACCTGTATCTGAAACAAAATCTCTGAACCCTTTTTTATTAGCACTGCAGTTGCTAATAGCTTTTTACTGTAAGTCTTCAGCTTCCCATATTATAGAATAAGGTTAGCTGATAAAACCTTGCTGAAAGCATTTTAGGATTCATACCCTTCTGCACATAACAAGTATCTATCTCTCTGCAACTCAAATCTGATAGAACCTGAATCTTTGACTTACTTCTTCCAATGTTAAGAATCTTCACAAACAAAGGATTGACAACTGAATCATAAATACTCAAGATCATATAAGATCATACGAGATCAATGATCTCTCCTGTGTAGAATCTGCTGTCATCAAACCTTCATGACTGAATGTTTGATTTACTTCCTGAATGTCTCCAAGTGTCCATGCTTCTTACAAAGTTGTAAAACTTTTCTTCAAACAAGTCCTTCAAGGAATCTGCAATTCCTACTTGAAATATAAGTGGACAAACTTCTCACCTTGAGAACTCCAAAAGCTGCAAGTTGATACTTCATAACTTTCATATTTTACCCGGGTGAAATGTGATAGTACCTGCTTGATTTTCTTTTGGCTAACTCCACTTTTCAATCAAGTGATAGGATCTAATGGAACACCTTTTTGAATACAAGCATGTATCCAAAAATCAAGACAATCATAAAAAGTAGATTCTTTAACTGACTGGTACATCAACAAGATTCTGAATTTTCTGAAGTTTCTGAAAATACTGAGTATGAGGTAACCTTTTCCAAACATAAAACCTCAACCCAAGTCTTCAACATCTGCTACAGAAAACTCTTTTACCTCAAGAGTTAGATAAAGAAGAAATATACTTCTCTGCAACTTGTCATATACCAAGTAGCTCTGTATTGACACTCCAAGAATTCTTTGAGGGAACATATAAGCTGCCTGCTCAAAAGCTTCAACATAACTCATACACATATGAGTGCTTTTGTTTCTCTCAATACAATTCTTTGTCAAATCTACTAAATCATGACCAAGTGTAATGCAAAACAAGAAACTGCTTCTTCTTTAAACAAGATGTTCTCGTAGACTTGTCTTTGGGTGTAGAGGATAAAATAGGAAAAGTATATGGAAAATATATGAGAAAAGGAAGCCTTACTTTTCTTTTGGAAATGATGGACTTTTTTTTTCTGCATCTTTCTTCCACCTGATGATGTCAACATTTTCAAACTTCTCTTCCATACCTTTTGTTCTCTTCATCTTGAAGTAGCAGACACTCTTGACTTCTTCAACTGAATTTTTCTCTTTCTCTAATGCTAAGAGTAAGAGATAAAACAAACATGGTATATAAATGGAAGTTGAATATAGAAACATGTTTTATCATCTCCTCATATCTCTGAATCAAAATTCTGCTTCAAATGTCTGAAACGACTAAATTCACCAATCGTTGTCTTTGAATGATGAATTACCCTTCTAGAGTTACCTTCTCTAGATACATTTGTACTTTGATATCCAACCAACTTACAACAGAAAATTGGCTGAAAAAACTCATCTCATCTCTGCGCTTGTCTTCTTAGATGAACTTTCTTGCCATGAAAGAGATCTTCTCAAAACTCTCTAGAAAAACCTCTAGATACCTGTTTTGATGTAGCTAATGCTTTAACTTTCAAATGATGAAAGCGTATAAAAGCAATCCTTGAATTTCTTCAAATCTCTTCATAACTGCTCTTCTAAGATATGACCTGCAAATGATAATCTGATAGTAGAAACTGATACCTTTGATTTGATGTTGATCTGATTTCTTCATCTTCTCTAAACCATTGTTCTTCCTTGAATTTGAAGTAGTCTTCTCTTCATCAAGTCTGGGTCTTAATACTTTTGTAAAGTATTTGCATACTCTTCCAAAAATATTCTGCTACTAACAGATCATCAACTTCATACTCCACACTGATGAATACACATGTAGCTGAATTGTCTAATTCTCAAATCTCTACTCATCTAGATTAAGTGTGTATGTCAAATGTCAAATGTTAGAAGATGCTTTTAAATTATATGTTGTAAATCTGGAATTCTAGGAACCTGGGATTATGAATGAGCCTTAATGCATTGATGCCAAAGATCTAAAGTTCTGTAACCAAAACCTTAGTGCTCTGATACCAAATGTTGGAAGTGAGGTAGGCCCTTAGGCTCATGTCACAGGTCCATGGTTCCATAGTTCCATTCATGTACAACATTAATTCCAGCAATCTTCCATATTGACAAAACATGAACATTCCACAACTTAATCATACAGATGATGACATAAAGATAGAGAAAGAATAGACGTCATGTGTAAGGTGTTACGTAAGCCATCGCTTACTCATAGTATCATATATACCAATGTTCAATGTACAATGTGGGAGCAAAATTCTCAACCATTCTATGTGATGAGAAATAGATGAATGAGTGAATGTACAATGTAACAAACATATTCAAATGTGTGGGCAGTAATCTGAATATACATGAGATGTGTGACCTAATAGGTTATAGAAGAGTGAATATGAGTGACTGAAAGAGGAAGGATCAGTGTGAACGGAAATCCTCAAACTCATGTGAACACACCTTCTCAAACACCTCATAAAATATGCATAAAGCATATACGTACTGTTTCTCTTGTACCTATGCCGAATAGGACTCCTCCTGATATGAACGCCACAGCCTCCATAAACTTCAAGTAGTACCTGTGTGCATAAAGAGAATATGTACCTGAATACTTAACATAAGATGTGAATCTTATGTTAATCTCCATCTAATGTCTTTGAAGTAGCCCGATATCTTCTTTGTAGAAGACAATCTTCAACCTAACATCTTCTTGTAGAAGATGATCTTCAAATACGCCATGTAGATGGTCCCATCCAATGTCTTTGAAGTAGCCAGACATCTTCTTGTAGAAGATAATCTTCAACCTAATATCTTCCTGTAGAAGTTGATCTTCAAATACATCGTGTAGATGGGCGATCCTCACCATCAAGCTGCTAATATTCAAGTCTTCTTGCCATGAACAAGAGATGACCTCCTCTCCATGAGGTAGAGTGTGAGCACACCCTTCATCTTCTCCAAGAAGAATCACCAAGAAGAACTCCATAGCTGCTCCTCAACATGCTTCAAGTTAGCACCATGGCTGCCCCATGTGCTAGAAGAAACACCACCTCTACTGAGGTCCAAGCTCTAGAAAGCTTGTGTTGATCCTAGGTGAAGGATATCTTGAAGTGATCCAAGCTTGTGTTTATATAGTAGATAATGTACTCTCAAAAGCACCCAATAAAGCACTTCCGATCCCACGATCGCTAAAATAAAGCATGATCGTAATAAAGCAAGATCGCGTCGCTCATCCGTTAGTGTTTTTTAGTTTCTCCATAAGCTTTTAATAAAGCAAAAGCTCAAAAATCATCCGCTGCGCGTATGCTGCCGACAGGATTTGAACCCGGGTGGGTTCTATAGAAGGTAGACGAGCTATCCATGCTGCCAGCGCTTATTGTTTGTACAAGGGGCTAACTGAACAGATAGACATGCTGTTACGTCGCCCGTGCTGCTGTCTTCTAGAGACTACTAAAAGGATAGCTACTAATGTTGTATCCTCTGAGCAAAATTTGTCCAATGGACATTGTTTCCAACAAGATCATCTATTCGAGGAATAGGGTATCTATTCTTGATCGTGATCTTGTTAAGGGCTCTATAATCAATGCACATTCGATAAGTTTTATTCTTCTTCTCTACTAAGAGAACTGGTGCTCCAAATGGGGAAGAACTAGGCCTTATAAGTCCTTTTTGTAGTAGGTCTTTTACTTGATTTTCTATTTCCTTTTGATGTAGTGGGCCATGTCTATAAGGTGCTTTATGAGGAGGAGAACTACTAGGGACTAACTCTATGCTATGGTCAAAGGATCCTCGAGATGGTGGTAGTTCAGAGGGATATTCAAACATAAAACAATCCTTATAAGTACTCATGAAAGGTTTATATGCATCTGGAAGTGTATGAGTATAATCATTGATGACATTGACAAAAACAATGCATGAGCTGAATCCTTTCCTAAATGCACGTTTTACTTGCGTGTGACTAATCAATGGAAATGGCTGGAAATCATGCCGTGCAGACAAAGTAATGATTTGACCTTTGAAAGCAAACTTAAAGGTATGAGTATGGTAGTCAATACGTGGATTATAATGGTGACGAAAAGGCATACCTAGTATAACATCATAAGATTGCAAAGGTGCAATTAAAAATGTTCGTGAGTCAACATAAGGGCCTATGCTAATCGTAACATCTTGCACTTCTCGTGTTACATTATAACGACTACCTTGAAATGCAACTTTCACTTTATACAAAGAAGGAAACGTTTGTAATTTAAGTTCTTGTACTAATAAATGTGAAATGAAGTCATGTGAACTACCATCGTCATGTAGAATTTTAACTAGTTTGTTATTTATTGTACCCTGCATGCAAAGAAGAGAGTGTAGAGAGATATCGTTACCCAAGGTACTTAAGTCCTTCTCCAGTGATTCCTCTGTCCAAACAGGAGGAATTTCTTCATTATAGACCTCCATGTTATGCAATCGAGCTGTAGCCTATTTCATATGGATTGGGTAACATCAGATTGGGCAGACACAATAGCTTTTACTACTCTAGTAAGGTTGTCTTCCTCAGCTTGCATCTTTTGGAGGATTTCATCACGTTGTCGGATCTCGTTCTGAGCTCCTTGAAGCTCATGCTGCAAGAGCTCTAGTTGTTGTTCAAGTGTTGCCGCAGGTAGAGGTGAATTACTATAATCCTCCATGGTGCTCTTGGACCCTTGCTCTCAACCTTGGTGTATTGAACCTTCTTGTTTTCAACCTTGGTGTCTCGATCCCGTGTTCTCAACCTTGCTTGGTATCTTGAACACTCAATTAAGTGCCACCCGAGGATTTTGAAGGAATTCACACTTCCAAGCTAGCTCATTGGAAAGTTCGTTCCGAGAGCTTTCCAACGGTATATTGCACGCCTCAATCCGACCTACGGATTGAGAGATACACCCCAATCATTGTAAGGTCCATCCTTGAAACCGACGCGCGCGCCTTCCACAAGTAACAAAGAGAGAGAATTTGAGTACAACTTCAAGAGATGGTGGAGTGGTCAAAGTACTTTCCTTGAAAGTAGGAGGTTGTGGGTTCAAATCCTCCTACCTTAGGGACTCTAAACCTCTCTATTACCACTCAAAAATTAAAATTGCCTCACGCGTAGCCAACGGTCGCCAAGGGAGCCTTGGGTGCCAATGTTGCCAATGTATTGCCTAAGTTCTTTGCCTTAGCCGACGCCTTGGAGAAAACATAGGTTCTGGTTCTGGAACAGGAACAGAAATCGAAACCAAAGACGAAGACAGAAACAGAAACCGAAGCCAGAGACGGAGACGGAGATGGAGATGGAGATGGAATCGGAATTCAGAATCGCGAACAGAGAACAAAACCCTCAATATTGACGCGTGCAGAGCTCTGATACCACTGTTGTCAGGATCTTGCTCACACACATACAAAGATTACGGACGCAGAAAAACACACAGAAAATAGAGACGACAAGAGACGAGACCGAACACAAGATTGGGTGCAATCTCCCCCCATGCACTCTGTTTCGACAGTCCACAGAGTGCATGTATTTATAGGACTTTTGATTACGTCGAAAATAGTGGTTACATGAGGGCGGCTTCGAAAAGCAGGCGTGAAACTAAAAGTTGGTAACTTTTACAGAAAGCCATTGCTTTTAATAACAGAAACTGCGGTCTATAATGACCATTATTCTAACCATTACTTTTCTAACAATAGAACCTTCTACGCAGATTTATTTACAAGCTAAATAATAATTATTTCGGATTATTGATGTCCGCCCTTTCACGCCTTGCACGCTCCTCACGAACCTTCAGCTGCTATATCAAAAACATCAAAAACATAATAATACATTAATAATATAACACTTTAGCAATGCATTGTTCAATAATATACAACAATTCCTTGTCTCTCACAGGACTCTTATCTTTCCTCTATATTATTCTCTATATCTCTCAGCTCTCTTATATACAATTTTTGATCCGGGTTTAGACAAACTCGTAATTCTGGAAACTTCTACGCTATATATTACAGACGTGAATTTGTTCCTTCACTAAGGCTTTGATTTTCCTGAATGCTTTCTTCTACTTTTCTTCATCTTTCTTTATCTTTATGTCTGTCTGTATGTCAAATTTGTGAGTGATTCTTCAACAAATGCTATAAAGCTTGTGGGAAGAAAGTCTTCAACACTAGAGTTCTCAAGATCTAAAGGCTTCAACACTAAAGTCCTCGGGAGACAAACATGTCAATTATTTATATTCATGGGACACAAAGAATTCAACTATTGTCAAGATCTTGCTCACGCGCATACAGAGATTACGGACACAGAAAAACACACAGAAAATAGAGGCAACAAGAGACGAGACCGAACGCAAGATTGGGTGCAATCTCCCCCCATGCACTCTGTTTCGACAGTCCACAGAGTGCATGTATTTATAGGACTTTTGATTACGTCGAAAATAGTGGTTACATGAGAGCGGCTTCGAAAAGCAGGCGTGAAACTAAAAGTTGGTAACTTTTACAGAAAGCCATTGCTTTTAATAACAGAAATTGCGGTCTACAACGACCATTATTCTAACCATTACTTTTCTAAAAATAGAACCTTCTACGCAGGTTTATTTACAAGCTAAATAATAATTATTTCGGATTATTGATGTCCACCCTTTCACGCCGTGCACGCTCCTCACGAACCTTCAGCTTCTATATCAAAAACATAAAAAAAAACACATTAATACATTAATAATTTAACATTTTAACAATGCCTTGTTCAATAATATACAACATGCCTCTCAGTTGACAAGCAACTGACCTCAGTTGATAAAATAATTTAACACTCTAATAATGAGAATACATTGTTCAACATATTCCATGTTACTGTTACAATCCAACAATGCATTGGCCAACATAGTCCATGTTACAATCCAACAATGCATTGGCTATTCGATATTTCAATCCAACAATGCATTGGCTATTCCATATTTCAATCCAACAATGCATTGTTCAACATTTTCCATAAGGTATAACATGCCCCTCAGTTGAACAAGCAACTGACCTCAGGTGATAAAATAATAAACATGGATGGCCAGTCACATGTTGCATCACTGAATAAAAATAGGCATGTGCCATGTAAAAAAAAAGTACATGCATGGAAATGTTCATGGAGCTGTTATATTAATGTGTTTGTGTATGATATGCAAAAATTAAGTGGTCATAATGAGGTGTTAATTGTGTTTTATGTATCCATTGACATTCTTCAATAGAGTGATTTTTGTACTTAACCAAATATCGATGATATTGAGTACCTGTGCGTGTAGTAGTGACATCATAATCAATGATTTTCTCAGGAACTAAGATTTCAGATTGTTCTTCAATTAAAGGAGGGTCATCAAGAAGTGGAGCAAGTGGTAAAGTTCCTTTAAATGGTTTAAGTAAACTAATATGAAAAGAATTATGAATGGTCCAATGGGATGGAATATCTAATCGAAATGAATTATCATTAATTTTTTCTATAATGCAAAACGGTCCATAATAGCGTGGTGCAAGTTTAATTTTAGGATGCTGCAAAATATTTTTGAGACGTCTTTTAATTATTCGCAACCATACAAACTCATTCTCCTTGAATTCTTTGGCTAATCGTTTAGATAATACGTGTATATCGCTCTTGACTTTTCCTAATGTGGTCGTGAACATTATGAAGTATAGAAATGTGATCTTGAGCAATAGAATCAGCCATCGGAATGTCGGTTTGGGTGAGGGACATGGGAGTGGGAAGCTTTTTACCAAAAACTATTTCAAAAGGTGCACGACCAGTAGTGGTGTGTGAAGTGTTATTGTAAGCAAATTGAAGCAATGGCAACTTTTCATCCCAGTTATTAGGATTATCTAATGAATAACAACACAATAAATCAAGAATAGTACTATTTGTAGCCTCACTCTGTCCATTACTTTCAGGATGAAATGCAGAGCTAAAATCTATTTTAGAACCAAAATGTTGAAATAAGGCAACCCAAAAATGATTACAAAACCTAACATCACGATCAGATAACATTACTTTAGGAAATCCATGATGTGGAAAAATGCATTTAATGAATAATTTTGCAGCTTGAGGTGCAGTCAAAGTTTTTCTACATGGAATGAAATATGCATATTTACTAAACCTATCAAGTATTGTCCAAATCATATCATTATGTGATGAAGTGATAGGAAGACCTGTGATAAAATCCATAGAGATTTGTTCCCATGGTTCATTTGGAATAGGAAGTGGCATTAATAATCCAAATGGTTTACCATGATGACGTTTGACACGCTGACATACAATGCATTGAGAAACATAATGTGCAATGTCTTTTTCCATGTGTGGCCAAAAGAAGAAATCTTTGCAAGCAGAAATAGTGCTCTGTATGCCTCTATGACCCATGTAAGATGGTTCATGCATTTCTTTAATGACAAAATCTTTAAAAGCTTGGGTTATGCACAATCTATGTTGAAAATAAAGAAAACCATTATGAAATGTATAATGTTCATCAGATAAAGATGCACCATTATTGGAGTCATGCCATGCACGTGAAAAATACAAATCAGATGCATAAGTGGAAACCATGTCTTGAAAAGAATGAATTTGAATGGTAGAAATATTATTCAAAACAACGGAATTCGAAGGAAAACGGCTAAGAGCATCAGCTACGACATTAGCTTTACCTGGCTGATATTGTATCATGGGTTGGAAATTTTGAATGAATGATGCCCATTTAAGATGCCTATCAGAGATTAAGGGCTGATTTAATAAATGTTTAATAGCCTGTTGATCGGTTTTGATTAAGACCTCAGAGCCCATAAGATAGTGTTTCCAAATTCACAAAGCATGCACAACTGCTAACAGTTCTTTATCATACGTACTATAATTCTGTTCTGAGGGTTTAAGCTTTCTACTCTCAAATGCAATGGGATGGTCATTTTGCATCAGAACAGCACCTATTCCTGAACCGCTAGCATCAGTAACAACATGAAAGGGTTGTGAGAAATCAGGTAATTGTAAAACAGGTGCATGTGAAAGTGCATGTTTAAGTTTGTCAAAGGACTGTTGTTGGGTAAATCCCAATGCAAATTTTATTTTCTTTTTCAACAACAAAGTAAGAGGCAATGCTAAATAAGAAAAATTTCGAACAAACTTCCTATAGAAACTAGCCAACCCAAGAAAAGAACGAACATCATTGACTGATTGTGGTGTAGGCCATTCTATGATAACTCTAATATTTTTCGGATCCACATGCACACCTTCACTTGAAATAATATGTCCTAAATATTCTAGCTTACGCTGAAAGAAATAACTCTTTTCGGATTAGCATAAAATGTGTTTTCTCGTAACAAATGAAAGACTGTTTCAAGATGCTTTTCATGTTCACTATCATTCTTACTGTAAACAAGTATGTCATCAAAGAATACAAGAACAAAAGCTTGGTAATCAAGAAAATATTGTTCATCATTCGCGCAAATGTAGCAGGGGCATTAGTAAGTCCAAAGGGCATTACCATAAATTCATAATGGCCATTTTGAGTTCTAAATGCAGTCTTAAAAATATCACTTTGTGTCATACGAATCTGATGGTAACCCGATTTAAGATCAATTTTACTAAAGACACGAGCTCCTCGTAACTTATCTAAGAGATAATCTATTCGAGGAATAGGGTATCTATTCTTGATCGTGATCTTGTTAAGGGCACTATAATCAATGCACATTTGATAAGTTTTATTCTTCTTTTCTACTAAGAGAACTGGTGCTCCAAATGGGGAAGAACTAGGCCTTATAAGTCCTTTTTGTAGTAGGTCTTTTACTTGATTTTCTATTTCCTTTTGATGTAGTGGGCCATGTCTATAAGGTGCTTTATGAGGAGGAGAACTACCAGGGACTAAGTCTATGCTATGGTCAAAGGATCCTCGAATTGGTGGTAGTTCAGAGGGATATTCAAACATAAAACAATCCTTATAAGTACTCATGAAAGGTTTATATGCATCTGGAAGTGTATGAGTATAATCATTGATGACATTGACAAAAACAATGCATGAGTTGAATCCTTTCCTAAATGCACGCTTTACTTGAGTGTGACTAATCAATGGACATGGCTGGAAATCATGCCGTGCAGACAAAGTAATGATTTGACCTTTGAAAGCAAACTTAAAGGTATGAGTATGGTAGTCAATACGTGGGTTATAATGGTGACGAAAAGGCATACCTAGTATAACATCATAAGATTGCAAAGGTGCAATTAAAAATGTTCGTGAATCAACATAAGGGCCTATGCTAATCGTAACATCTTGCACTTCTCGTGTTACATTATAACGACTACCTTGAAATACAGCTTTCACTTTATACAAAGAAGGAAACGTTTGTAATTTAAGTTCTTGTACTAATAAATGTGAAATGAAGTCATGTGAACTACCATCGTCATGTAGAATTTTAACTAGTTTGTTATTTATTGTACTCTGCATGCAAAGAAGAGAGTGTAGAGAGATATCGTTACCCAAGGTACTTAAATCCTTCTCCAGTGATTCCTCTGTCCAAACAGGAGGAATTTCTTCATTATAGACCTCCATGTTATGCAATCGAGCTGTAGCCGGTTTTATATGAAGAGGTTGCAATGTGCACCTTATTTTTGTATGTCCAGGTTTACCACAATTCAAGCAAGTGATTCGTGGTCGCTTCTGTTGGGCATTCATTGCTCAAGTTTGAAGGGTAGGTGGTTTGGTTGGTTGGAGAGATGAAGCAACGGGTGGAGTTGAGTAATTGGATTGTGGAGGACGAGGAAAACTAGGGTAAGATGGGGCATTAAAATTACGCTTCATAGGAAATGAAGGTTTAACAGGAAATGGTCGTGGATGTGGTTGTTGTAGACGGAGTGACTTGGTTATGGACTGGAATTCTTTTTCTGCATCATAAGCAAAAGATATAGCCTCGTTGAGGGTTGTAGGTCGTAGGGTGTGAAGCTTAGCTTGGATCCCCACCTCCAAACCATCTTCGTATTTCTGCTGCAAGATATCTTCTGATACATCTTCAAGCATTCGTACAAGTAGTAAATTTTGCCAGAACCGCTCTGTGTAGGTAGTAACCGTATCACCCTCCTTCCATGTAAGGGTCGTCCATGCACGTCGAACATGCAAATGGTATTGAGGAGGAAGAAATGAATCCTTCACGTTTTCTTGAAAAGCCTTCCAAGTTGTTGGACGCTCCGTACTGTCTCGCAGGACATTCCACCAGAGTTGAGCTTTACCTACTAAATAGTTAGTGGCAAATTTAACTTTTTCACTTTCAGCATACATTTCATCGGTATAAAAATCATCAAACTGCGACAACCAAGAAAGTACTAAAGGCCCATCCTTTCGGCCATCAAATCGTAGAAACTGGTAGTTTCTATTACCAATCTTTGATTGAGTAACATCAGATTGGGCAGACACAATAGCTTTTACTACTCTCGTAAGGTTGTCTTCCTCAGCTTGCATCTTTTGGAGGATTTCATCACGTTGTCGGATCTCGTTCTGAGCTCGTATATCATGCGCCTCAATCCGACCTACGGATTGAGAGATACACTTGATTCTTTCTTGGGTCCAATCTTGAAATCTACGCGCGCGCCTTCCACAAGTAATAAAGAGAGAGAACTTGAGTACAACTCCAAGAGATGGTGGAGTGGTCAAAGTACTTCAATTGAAAGTAGGAGGTTGTGGGTTCAAATCCTCCTACCTTAGGGACTCTAAACCTCTCTATTACCACTCAAAAATTAAAATTGCCTCGTGCGTAGCCAACGGCTGCCAACGGTCGCCAAGGGAGCCTTGGGTGCCAATGCTGCCAATGTATTGCCTAAGTTATTGCCTAAGTTATTTGCCTTAGTCGACGCCTTTCAGAATCGCGAACAGAGAACAAAACCCTCTGTATTGACGCGTGCCTGGCTCTGATACCACTGTTGTCAAGATCTTGCTCACGCGCATACAGAGTTTACGGACGCAGAAAAACACACAGAAAATAGAGGCAACAAGAGACGAGACCGAACGCAAGATTGGGTGCAATCTCCCCCCATGCACTCTGTTTCGACAGTCCACAGAGTGCATGTATTTATAGGACTTTTGATTACGTCGAAAATAGTGGTTACATGAGGGCGGCTTCGAAAAGCAGGCGTGAAACTAAAAGTTGGTAACTTTTACAGAAAGCCATTGCTTTTAATAACAGAAACTGCGGTCTACAACGACCATTATTCTAACCATTACTTTTTTAAAAATAGAACCTTCTACGCAGGTTTATTTACAAGCTAAATAATAATTATTTCGGATTATTGATGTCCACCCTTTCACGCCGTGCACGCTCCTCACGAACCTTCAGCTGCTATATCAAAAACATAAAAAAAAACACATTAATACATTAATAATTTAACATTTTAACAATGCCTTGTTCAATAATATACAACATCAACATTATGGATATTTTAGCATCTAGAACTGGAAATGGAAGTGGACTTGATGCAATGGAGTTGGAAATGCAAACACTATGGGTTCATTCACCAACATTCAATGAAGGCAAGTTAGATGGTACAAATTATTTTCTTGGAAGTTCAAGATTATAGCTATCCTTGATTCTTATGATCTTTTGGAGATGGTGATGGGAAGTGACCAAGAGCCACAACCTACCATCTACCCATTAGATCCAAGTATGGTGATTCTCCTATACTTAAAGCTTCTACAATCATGGAAGATAAGGAAGGCAAATGCACTATATGCTATAGTGACCAATTGTGTGGAATCTATTCTACCACTCATTCAACATACATCCAAGGCAAGTGAGGTATGGAGTATACTTAATAGTTGCTACAACATGTAGAACCAAACATGCATTCAGAATTCAAAAAATCAATTGGAACCATACATGTTTGCAGAAGGAGAGAAAGCTAAGGCATCCATTACTGAGATCAAGAAGCCATGTGATGGAATGACTTGTGAAGGGATAGAGAAAACTGACAATGGGCT
Source organism: Ceratopteris richardii (assembly GCA_020310875.1). Taxonomy (NCBI): domain Eukaryota; kingdom Viridiplantae; phylum Streptophyta; class Polypodiopsida; order Polypodiales; family Pteridaceae; genus Ceratopteris; species Ceratopteris richardii. Next base: position 145,097,819 of record CM035407.1, read on the forward strand.
ATCTAAAAGGCGTCTCCAAATTTCTCCACCAAAGTATGATGGAAGGGTAACTACACTCAATACTTAGGTGAGACTCGAAGCTTTGATCTTTGAGGAGTTTTTTTCACTACCTAGGGAAGAGGAGCTGTAGCTTCGAGCCCAAGCAAGAAGTGGCAATAAGGATTCCATGTTCTCTACCAATGCATCAAGTAAAGGTGGTTCCTCAACCAAAGGTGAGAGTGAAAAGAAGAGGAGGAGGAGTAAGAAGAAGTTTTAAGGATGGTGTTTCCATTGCAAAAGGTGACACACAATTGTGAATTGTCACATCAAGATGATAGATGAAGTGTGTAAGGAGGAGATAATAGGAGTACCTAAAGCAAAGGTGGTATGCCCCTCAACACAAGAACCAATTGTGGATGCATGGGTACTAGATAGTGGTGCATCTCATCACAAGATTAATGAGATAGGTCAATCTAGTCCTATGTAGCCTCAACAATAACCAATCACTCGGATAAAAACAAAAGTAGCCTTTTTACTTAGGGAAGGGTCTATGTGATGTGGGACATTTGATCTAGAATTGATTCTAAGTGTGGATTATGCAAGATCAAAGGCTATAAACAAATGGTTGTTGATCCTACCTTTCTACCATTGGATTTACCACATAGATCAATGGTAGAGATTATTTTTGGCATGGATCAAGCTACCACGAGCCTAGAACACGGGTAGGTCGACTTAGGCTTCAAGGACCTTATAAGAATGGTCCCCTCACCATGTGGCATCATAGTTTGTGGTGTTTGGAAGCATTAAGGTGTCCATCTTAGTACCCATTGTGTTGGCCTATAGCCCTTCACCTAGCTTCTATCTAGATCACTGTCTAAGCTCCATATAGGGGGTGCATGGGTGGATAGAACCATCTATTTCTTGTTTAGTTTTTGAGTTTCATTTTATTAGAGTTTTGATGTTGAGTTGAGTTGAGTTGAGTTCATTTTCTACTCATCTTGTGTCCACTTTTCATTACCACCACATCTCTTGTGTTATTCCCATGAGTAGAAATATATCTCTTTCTCTCTAACCTTGATCCTATATATATGTGTGTTATGGTCATTGATAACCTCTACATGGTATTGAAGTTCAACCACTAGTCCATCATTAATAATTCTTTTTTTTTTCTTACACTATTGTCGATACTCAAGTATCATGTGTCATGATTGGTTGAGTATATTGTCATGTGATACTCATGTATTGAGTATCATGTGTCGTGAAACCCTTGTATCATGTTTCATGGACACCCAAGTGTCATGTAACATGTGGCCAAGTGTTGTGTTTTGTGTGCCCAAGGTATCCTATATTGCCAATACTCTTTCGAGCATCATGTGTTGTGTGCCTCTCATATTGTGTATCATTTCATCTAAGTGTCATGTAGCATTTTGGACTAAGTATCATGTGTCATGAGAGATTGTGTATCATGTATCGTTTCATGTAGGTATCGTTTTGTAGGTCCTAAGTGTCATGTATCGTACTTTTTTCGAGTATCGCCTTTTCTCTAGACCAAGTCACATATAGTCCACAAAAATGATACTTAAACATTTTAACAAAAAGAAATCATTTTTTACATTTCAAATTTAGCAAATTGAAATAGAAATGCTCAGAGCCTAATACTCAAGGGAAGTAAGGAGGAAAACACACTTGTCAATGAGCCTCAGGTCAAGATAAGTCTTAGGAAGTTGATGAAGTATTATTTCCTCTGTAGAGAGTGTAAGCAATACGACTATACATTCAACATATTCATATTCAGAGACATCTAGTGATTTTGCTTGTGATAGCATGGTAGCTTCAGAAGATATGCATGATCCCATCTTTAACACTGAAGCAATGTCCACAATTGAAGGGGAATATAGGAGTTTCTTGTAGTGTATGTCCACAAACTTGCTAGAAGTACCTATTTACCTAGATGGGCTCAATAGATCAGTAGTTAAACTACGAGACTCTAGGATAATTGAAATGATCCATAGGCCTATTGTGAAATTTTAAGGTGGATTGTATGTGGATAAGAAGGGAAGCATGTACATGGTTATAGGTGAGCTAGGAAAAACTAATGACATGGATGTAATTGAAGAAGCACATCACTCCATCAACATGGGCAGTGTGGAAGTTTCTCATAGTGAATGCCTTGAAATGTGATCGGATTCCTCAGAACAATGAATTTATTGATATACATTTGATTGAAGGCATCAACAAGGTATTGCAAGAAACTTCACCTTTGTGTGGAAGTAGTCTCAAGCCTACTACTATTAATGAATTGCATAATCTTGAAGATTCTTCAAAAGTCACTTATATGGACCTAGACAAGAGAAGATATTGAGAATTTCCAGAGTTTGAAAGGACCCAAATCAAAGATATGGGTGTGCCAGTGTTTTCTCTCAATGATTAGGCAACCTTCAAGATCAATTTAATTGGTAGACCTCGAGAGACCTCATGTACAATTTTCCATACCAATAAATACTGCTATGGATGACCCAAACCGAGAAGGAGAGATTCTGAACAGAACATCCCTTCCTCAAGACTACCATGAAGACAAGGACAAGGTGTGTCTCCTATTGTTCAGATCATTCCTCGACCACTAGATGTGGGTAGAAGAATAAGACCATCCCACGTAGCCAAGTGCATGAAGATTCCTTGTGATGGTTTAAGAGATCCATATGAACACATCACTGAGTTTAAGCAGGTTCTATGAGCAGAACAAGTGGGTGAATTCTTCATTCAATATGAAGCATTTGGACTCAAAAGGAATAGCTTTGGTGTGGTTCCAACCATTGAATAGTGATGGATTTGCTGTTATTGATTAATTGCTGGAAAATTTCATAAGTGAATTGGCAAAGCAAGGGATTAGACATAATACCTCCACTATAACCCATAACTTCAAACAAGCGAACAATGAGTCAATAAGGCTTGCCACTAAAAGGTTTAACCAATATGTACCTAGCCAAACAAAAATGATATTATTGTTTTTGGATGAATGACTAATGGAGGGTTAAGAACGTTGGTGTATGTAAAAATGCTAGAATCTTGGATGCTTGTCTCAAAGAATGCATAGACTTATAGGATAATCTAGCCAATGACTTAAAAGTACCTCATACCTCATTGAATTCTGAAGATGCTTCCAATAGTATATGAGCTCACTCTATTGACGTAGAGGAATTGGTAGAATTAGTGAGCAAAGAACTTGGGCCACAAAACTGGACTGAGCCAAAACCCTATCAGGATCAACCCATGAGAATGTCGATGTTAAGACAATGTCTATGGTGTGGAAGTAAACACCCACCTCATGATTGTGCATGATGAGAATTTGTTCATGCATCGCAATATTCTTATGGATGGTTTCCCATGCAAGGACCAAGTTTCTTATGTCATATTGAGAAAAATTATACCAATCACACCACATTTAGTTTTCCATATAATAGACAAACTCAACAACCACCCAAACTTACAAATCATACAATTATCCACCAAGGGAGCAAACTAGGTAGGCTCCAAGATATGATTCATATAAAGGACCTTCACTAGTTCAAAGGCCTTATGAATATCAAGGATATCCTCAACCTCAACCAATATTGGGACAACAACTTATACCCCACACATACTTTAGAGTCATTGTGAAATATGCCCTATACTCAACCTCACAACTAGAAGTGGCCACAGTAAAATGCTTCTTGCTCAACCAAGATATGCATGAGCTACCGAGCATGAACCAAAAACCACTAGTGTGCACACAAGTGTCATAGCAACTAGCCCAATCAAAGTTAGAAAAAGCATGTAAATATGACGACAGTGATCTCCCTCAAATGCGACAATAGTGTGTCAATATATTTTGTTTGACATATAACTATTCCACCATCAACTTGCATAAACTGAATGCCCAAATAATGATGCAAATGGCCCAAATCTGACATCTCAAAAGAGGCATGTAAATCAGCCTTAAAATCAACAATATGTTCCTTATTAGGAACAGTGAGTATCATATCATCAACATAGACAACAATGATTAGAAGTACATCATCTACACGCTTAACATATAAGGTGGTCTTAGTTGGACTATTCTCAAAACCATGTCAACCAACTAGGCATGTATCTTTTCATACCAAGCACGTGGTAATTGGTTCAAACCATATAATGCCTTTTTCAACCTGCACACCTTGTTTTCATGCCCTTTCTCTATAAAACCAAGGGGCTGAAATACATATTCTTCATGCAAGCCACCATTTAGAAATGCGGTTTCAATGTCCAACTGATGTACATTCCAACCATGATGAGCTGCAAGTGCACAGATGCTACAAATGGTGGTCATTCGACATGTGGGTGCAAAGGTCTCATCAAAATCAATGCCTCTCTTTTGAGAATAATCTTTTGAAACAAGCCTAGCCTTATACCTGTCGACTGTTCCATCACATTTACGTTTCAGCTTGTATACCCATTTAGTGCCAATGGCCTTTTTCCTGGGAGGAAAATCACATAAAGACTAGGTACCATTCTTCATAATAGCATCATATTCTAATTGCATAGCAGCAATCAAACTTTTTGAATTTTGTGCTTCATCAAAAGAAAAAGGGTCATTCTCATCCCAAAGACTAGAGGCAGCCATATCATAGCAATCTGATGCAAAGGAAGCACTATGAGAGCCTCAACAAGTATGGTATGACAAAGGTGCATTTGATTTGCTATCTCACAAAGTCTGCACAAGCCATTTAGGGGTAGTTTTTGCCTCCTTAATATCAGCCCTCTCATCAGCAATTGCATCATGTAATAAAAAATGGAATGATCTACATCATCATATGAAACCTATAAAGGCTGAGAAATTGCCTCACTTGGACCACCACTTGACCATCTACCTATAAAAGAGGCAATAAAAGTGTCATACACATCTTTGTAGCTAACTAATGAATCCTTCATACATGAAAGTAATGGCTGAATTGCATCTTCCATAAAAACAACATCACAGCTAACCAAAATGCATTTTTTCTGTGGATGATACATATCACATTTGACAGATCAAGAATTGTACATCTATCATCAACAAATTTGACAACGAAGCCAATCTTGGCTAATGCTGAAACTGAAAATATATTTTTCTTGATCCTTGGCACAAAGAAAGCATCTGAAAATATGAAAGAACTACCATCAACAATAGTCAAAATGATCTTACTAACTCCAATTATAGGATAAGAGGAGTTGTTAGCTACAAAATTAACAGATTTTTGCTTACTAGTAGATGAGCTCCCTTTACCTTTTCCCTTCTGATTAGCTAAGAAACTTGATATGATGATCTACCTACAACAAAACAGAGACCAACTCCTCAAATGTTAAGGCATTTGGGTTTCCTTTCATCATCAACCAAGGGAAAGAAGAGAAACTATGATATGAACATGGAAGACCATTAAGAACAATTTGTACAAGTGAACTATCTGGTAAGACCATCTGCAGAAATCAACTGCTCTTTCACATCTTTGATCTTTGTCAAAAAATTATCCGTAGAATCTCCTTCATTCATATGCTCACTCTCCAACTATTTTCAGAGGTAAGCAACATGATCCTCATTTCTTGCCTAGTACAAAGTGTTAAGTGCATCCCAAGCATCCTTTTTTGTTTTACAAGAGTGAATATGAGGAATAATGACATGTTTGATAGACAAAGCTATCAATGCATGCGCTTGAGCATCTCTACCATCCTATCAAAGTTGTTCTTTAGTAGGTGCAACTAGAACTGCAATACGAACAGGAATTTGAAGATCGTCATCCTCAACGCCATTTGCATCACCTTCAATAACTATATTTGCAGGTGTAGTAGGTCATTTTTCAACACCTGACACAATTTTCCACAGTCCTTTTGCTACCAATACATGATGCATCATATATGCCCATAATGGGTAATTAGTACCATCCAACTTTTCCTCAACTACCAACATACAGAATACATTATTGCTTTCAACCATGGCCACTGACTAAAATACTTGATGCAAAAACATGATTGTATCTCAAAAAGTTGAAGAAAACTACCCTATTGAGCTCTACTAAACCTGTAGCAAACTTCGAGATGCTTGTATTACAAAATTGCTTGCATAGGCACTGTGATAGTGTGTTCAAAGGCAAAAACAAGCTGAGAAAAAAAATTCGACACCATAGGGTGAAGCCATTTTAAACTTTTAATCACCCTAAGTATGCTCATCAATTTTCATGCAATTTTGAGAGTGTGATCGGAGGGGTGTCGACGACACCCTAGATGAAGCAACGACCTGCTTTGATACCAATTGTTGGGGTTTGAGGTCGACGGAAGCATACGAACAACACAAGGAAGAAGAAGAAGCTTACAACACAACAAACATTACTGAACGAATTACCAAGTGAATGTACAAATGTAAGTAACCCGTTAGGGTTATAACTATATATACAAGCCGGGGAAAAAAAATCTCCTAAAGAGGAAAAAAGTGCCCGGTGGTCTTGAGTGTGTTCACACACATCACTACCAAAATATATCAGCACAGGATCTAGTGACCAATCCTAGATGCAAGAGGATACAAAGTTATGGATTTGCAAAGTGCTCTAGGAGAAGAAAAGTGACTCCAATGTTGGAAACCATGGACTAGGGAGTAAAGAACAATCGAGGATCCAACATACATGCCACAAGTATTTCTAAATGAAGCTTTTGATCCTCATGGTTGGATGGAAATATTGGCTACCTTAGATGCATGTGTTAATGAGGAAGTCATTACCATGGCTGAATGTGTGGATGAAGAAGATTATGACCTAAGCTTGCTTATGGTAATGATCAAGGAATAGGATGAAGATGAAGAGGACTGTTATGAAGATTGTGATAGAGAAATCATAATAATAAAACCTGAGTTTGACCCATAAAAAAGTACCTAAATGAAATTGGAGTGTTGGGGGATTCTTTAGTTGAACAGTTCTTGAGTGTTTGTAGGAGAAGAATGGAGAAGAAGAAGACAAACAATTACATCGAAAGCCTCTGTGTCTTGATTAATCATAAAGAATACAATAGGTTTGTCTAGAATGAGACAAAATGCTCTCTGTGTGATAACACTTAAGGCCAAGAGCACATACACAAGTGTACAAAAATACCTCAATGACTAGTGAAGTCACCCTCCTCTGTGCCGATTCTGTAGCTTGTACAGTAGCTTGTCCTTGTGCACACCTTGCACTCAAGCTTCCAATAAGGTTGAAGAAAGGGCCACTCTCTGTCGATGTGCAACGCCTCCTTGATGGTCCTTTGTTCCACATTAGTGGCTCTCCTAGTTGCTCTCTGCATACTTCTTAACACACTTTTTCACTCTCCATGCACACCTTGCTTCTCTATGCATGTACTGTGCAAAGTGTCTTGTTCTCTGTTGCTCCTTAGTCTAAATCCTTATTCCAAGAATTGTTAATCCCTTTGGTTGTGTGTCAATTCTTCTTATGTATGTCGCTTCAATTGCTAGTTTATCTTGGTGCTCACTATGTCCTAAGAATCATTTCTTGTGTAAGGCCAACGACTCCCTATTTTGTCTTGTAGTGACTTTATGATAAATAAAATTTTAAATGGGGGCCACACATAAACTCTTGCGTACTGCTTCATTTCATCCCTTTTCCACTTTTGACCTTCATATCTTCAAAATGTGTGCATAAGGGAGGGTTCACGTGAACCTTCCAAAACACTTAGAAATCCTTGAGAACCCTTCAAAAAGACCATTTTGCAACCTGCATTCAACTTTTCCTTCCAAACCATTGTGACTAAACTCTGTGCACCACATGTGCACCACTTTGCACTTTTTTACCACCTGTGCATCCCTTGCAAAGTCACCACTTTGACCCACTCAATACTTGCTCACCACCTAATGGGCTCTCCATCCCGGAGAGCTAATAACCAAACCATGAGCAAATATGTGCCACCTCCACACAAGAGTAGATAAAACCATGAATAGAACATATGAACAACTCAGCAAAGGAATAGCAAAATTGGACACTAGATCAATGAAAATGGAAGAAGAAGCAGGATGGTTGGATGGGTAAGAAGGAAAGTTTGGGGGGGTTGAGGGTTTGATGAGGAATAGGGAGGGAGGGCGAGGGCTTGGTTTAGGTCTAAAGGAAGGGGCATGGAGTATGATTTTGGGCTGATGACAATGAAAAAATCCCAAAACATGGAAGATACATATGATCCATAATTATGTGAAACATGTGGGAAAATAAAGAGGGAATAGACCATGTGGACCACGTGCAAGATAAAAGTCACATGTTAAATGCATACAAAAGATATGGGTTTTGACCAAAAGAAGGATAAAAGTATCTTGGTAAATTTAATGCAAAAAATGAGTCGGGTGTCGACAAACATGAAATTGACCCCAAGTTTCAAAAAAATGCCACTCGAGATGCAATCTAAAGCCAAAAATGTTATAGCAAAAAAAAACAAAAAAATATAAACCACACCATAGGATAAAATTTATCCTATGGTGGGTGGAGGGGGATGGAAGTGCACGGGGCGGGGGAGAGAGAGAGAGAGAGAGAGAGAGAGAGAGAGAGAGAGAGAGAGAGAGAGAGAGAGAGAGAGAGAGAGAGAGAGAGAGAGAGAGAGAAGTAGAGAGATAATGAAGAGAGTGGTAGAGAGAGAATAGATAGAGAGTGAGAGAAGAAGAGAGATATTGAGAGAAGTAGAGAGAGAAGGAAGAGAGTGGTAGAGAGAGAGTAGATAGAGAGTGAGAGATACTAAGAGAAGTAGAGAGAGAAGGAAGAGAGAGGTAGATAGAGAGTAGAGAGATAGTTTTTTTAATAATAAAAGGCTCTTTTTTTAGATATGCCCAAAAAAATAAAGAAGAAATCAAATAAAATGCCAAAAAAATCCCAAAAAACTCCAAAAAAATAAGTGAAAATTCTAAAAAAATTTCCAGAGCTTTTAGACAACGTGCCACACTCAAAAACTTAGAGAGAATCATTATTTTTTCTATTTCAACAAGAGAAAAAGTAATGAAAGAAGATAATTAATTCGAAAAAAAATCCTTAAAAAAATTCTAAAATTCTCAAAAAAAAAAAGTGTCCAACAAGGTGCTCATGAATTGTGATTTCTAATGTGCATGAAAAAACATAAATAAAATCATTGCAATTGATGAAACTAAGAAATCAAAGCAAAAGAAAATGGGATGAGAAAACTATGTACAACATGGACAGATTTTGCAATTCAAGGTGATCTACAAGACTTCAACGTTGTTGTTGATGATAAGCCTTGAGCCTAGATATGGTGATTAGTGGCAACACCTCTCCATTCAGAGTCTTTAACTCCACTACACCCCATTGTAACATTGACCTGATTTTTTAAGGACCTTCCCAATGAGGGAGCCATTTGACTCTTAATTGTGTCTCTAACTAAGGTTTATGTAAAAGAACAAGCAAACCATTCTATAATTTATTTTTCCATAGATTTCTATCATGATCCTCCTTCCTTTTCATTTGAGTCTCCAACTATTTTGCTATATGTAGGGGAATTTCCTCCACTTTTGTAAGTGCAGAGAGTCTAGTAGAGACCCTCTTTTTCTTGCTTGCACAAATTCTGTTCTGGTTGAGCCATGTAAAAACTCAAAGGGTTCAATAGGGATTACCCCATATACCAACTGAAAGGGGGAGTATCCTGTTGATTCTTTGCATGCCAACCTGTGGTAAGTGTTTTCGTGCATGATTTAGAAGGTCAAATGAATCTAACCTTGTTGCACTAAATTCTCACCCAAACACTCTCTCCTTGATGAACATTATCCATTGAAAGTCCAATACCACTTCCTCCAAACCTAGAGTCATCAGAAGAGAGTCTGGGTGAAGTAACAATACCAAGAGAGGAGAGCATTAGAGCCATGTAGGAACAAAAGAGAGAACAACAATCAAAAGGCATCTCCATCACTAGATTAAAGCAGATCTGGATCCCAAAAAAGCACCTTAAGGACCATCAAACTAGCTATAAAGAAGCCACTACCATCTGCAATGGAACCCTGTCCAGAAGGAAGTAGATGAGATAGAATTGGTGCATTCCATAGGATTAGAACCTTCGTGGATGCACAAAGACATGCACCTATGGATGTGTAAAGTTGAAACATAAGAAGATAAGAGATTAGAAGCCAAAAAATTTAGTTGCTAAAGAGAATCCTAGATCCATTCAAGATAGAGCCTATGCACCTATGGTATTTCTTGATGAAGAATTTGAAGATGTCCATGATGTTTCCGTATTCACTATAGAGCTTCTCATGTTTGAATCGGTTGTCAAAGAGTGTGAGCCTAGTACATCAGTAATCACTGAAGCTAGTGATGAGGATGGTGAGTCCATCATCATAGAACCATTTTGTGCCCTAGAAGAAGAGCAAAACCTTTGTACAACCTTTTAATGAACTTTGATTGGAATGAAGAATGCGAGACATCTTTCAATGACCTGAGATGATGATTGTGCACAACCCCAATTTTGACTATGCTAGATTGGATCAAGCCATTCCATGTTCACATGGATGCTTCCAATTTCGCTATTGGATGTGTGCTAGAACAACCTACAAGTGAAGGGATGATTGACCTTCCTATTGCTTATGCAAGTAGGAAATTAAATGCAATAGAGAGGAAGTGTACTACTGCAAAAAGAGAAGGATTAGGCATGGGCTATGCGATCGAGAAGTTTATACATTATTTACTTGCATATAAGTTTAAATTCTTCACGGACCATCAAGCTTTACTTTATTTGGTGAGCAAGCCTTGCAATGTTGATTAGTAAGGTGGTTTCTCTTGCTAATGGAATATGATTTTGAAGCAGTCGTGAGGAAAGGTAAGACTCACCTTTGAGGAAATTGCCTTTCCAGACTTACTTCATGAGAATCATTATAAGGAGTATCAGAAAAAATTCTTGATGCATATTTGTTCAACTTGGAAGTAGTGCCTAACTAGGCTAGAACCCTTCTGCCTATTCTTACCTGTGGACCTAAAAATCTTGTGGTTAGAACAAATGATGAGGAGATTTTCAAATCTCAAAAATACCATATATTGGTAAGAATCATATACAAGTAGAATGATCAAGGAATTCTATCTTGTTGTGTGGATGAAGAAGAACACTTCAAGTGGTTGCAATTAGCACATGATGTAGGTGCACAGGGCAACATCATTCGAAATAAAGAACCTTACAGACTCTAAATGATTCGGTGTATATTGGCCAATGATAGAAGCAAATGTCTATAGGTTGTTCAAGGATTTTCCAACTTGTATTAATAGACCAGTTCTTAAACATGCGACATTATACAAAGTGTCATGAATACCTGATTGGATAAGTCCATTGGTTGACTTTCTGAGGATGAAGAAATTTCCTCAAGAGATGACTTTAGCATGACAGAGAAGTCTAGAACAAGAGGCTCAAGACTAGACACTAATAGGAGATAATCTATATCGGCATGGAAATGATGGATATCTTGGACTATGTACACAAAAGTGAATACTTGATGATCTTAGAAATTGCACACAAGGTGTGGCAAGAGGACACCTTGGACCTGATTAAGTGATCAAAGCTATGTGAAGAGGTGTGATAGATGTCAGAGGACCCAATATCCTATTCGTAAAGATGAGATGCCACTGAGACCCATGACAGGGGAGCATGCATTCTCTAAGTGGGGAATACACTTTGGTGGCCTATCCTTCATATGGATGCTCAAGCCTATGTGAAAGAGGTGTGACACATGTCAGAGTGTGATGGAGAATGTTAATCTCCAAAAGAACAACTTATTCTTGTGATTAGAGCACCTCTATACCAAGAATAAGTCAAAACCTTTCACACATTTAGAGGATCAACTTCTAATTATCAAAAAATGAACAAATCTGTGAAGAAGGTAATACACAGAAAAGTCTGCTGCACTATTTTCTTATATTGACTTATCAAACATGTAAAGTTTTTGATGAAACTTTGTACGAATCATCTCCTAGAGATTACGCAACTATTCCAAGTTGAATTACTCCAAAAGATTAAGTGTAGCTTGAGAAATCAACTTCTCAAGTTACCTATGTCAGAAACTGTACTTCTGAGAAGTCGATTCAGACACCCCTAACTTCTTAACTTTGATTCTCACAATATCTAACCCGTTTTGCCAAATGCTTCTAGCCACGAGTAGATCACCTTCCAACTTAAAGATTAAGTGCTTGCTTGCACAAAACTTTAAACTATGGAGTGAGCACTGACCAAAAGATTAAACACGAGATTTGCGCCTGTTTCAGAGAACTGTAGACATTCAACACATATGAATGTTCCTATTCACAATTCTCCTAGCCTGTTTACAATTGGACTCTGAAATTCAGGTCACAGGCTCATTAACTAACAACTTAGATATCCTCAAAAGGATTTCGCTAATGATCAAACACAGAAGGAGCAGACACGAAAAGATCGGGCGCAATATTTCTTCATTAACTCAGAAAATTACAACTGAGTGATGAGAGCAAACACAAATTCACTTTCCACTATCTCATAGCTTCTATCTCCCAAATTCTTGACTTGTAACTATTGTCACATATGCTCTCATACATGCCCCGACTTTTCTCAAGGTATTTATAGATAATTTGTACATAATTCTTACTGAACAAAAGATCTAAGTCATCTATGACTATGCTAATGTACATATGTGTACAAGACAACATTCTGACTTCTTCTTAATTTTGCAAATGTCTTCCTTTGCTTCATTCTGACCATAAGCATTCTCCAAGATCTGTATAATCACCAATTTGTGATTGGTTTGCTCCAACAGCTCCCCCTCAATCACTAATTGTGATTATTCCATTCTTCTTCACTCCTGCCATCTCCTTGAATCTCTGTAGCTTAGGTCCATCCAAGCTTTTTGTCATCATATCTGCCACTTGTTCTTTTGTTGGAGTGTACATCACTTCAATCTCTTTATCAAGTACCTTTTCCCTCAAGAAATGATACTGTATCTCTATATGCTTAGTCCTGGCATGAAAAACAGGGTTAGCTGCCAAATACAAAGAACTCATATTGTCTCCAAAAATTATTGGAGTACTATGATCAATCTCAAAACTTTTCATCAAGGTCTTCAACCATATGACTTCTTTTGCAGCTTCTACCATTCCCTTATAATCGGCTTCTGTGGATGATAAAGCAACTGTATGTTGCTTCTTTGAACACCAAGACACTAACTTGTCTCCAACATAACATAGATATCCATGGGTAGACCTTCTATCATCTGAGTCACCTGCCCAATCTGCATCACTAAACACTTTGATTCTTGTGTCAGAAGTGAAACCATAGTACAAACCTTCACTTAAGGTTCCTTTGATATATCTAAGTACCCTTTGGGCTGCAATCCAATGAGTCTTCTTTGGACAATGCATAAATTGTGACAACACACCTACTGCATATGATAGGTCTGGCCTTGTCAAGGTAGCATAGATTAGACTACCTACCAAACTCTGATATTTCTTCATGTCATTGAACTCTTCACCTCCATACCTGCTTAATTTATGATTTACCTCCAATGGAGTGGTTGAGGTCTTGCAATCTTCCATGTTAAACTTGATCAAAAGATTCTTCAAGTATCTCTCTTGTGAAACATATACTCCATGTTGAGTATACACAATCTGCATTCCTAGAAAATAAGATAAGTTTCCCAAGTCACTTATCTTAAACTCCTTCTCTATTTGCTTCTTGAGTTCATTGATTCCTTGAGCATCTGTTCCTGTAACAATAATATCATCAACATAAATGCACATGTAAATATATCCATTTTCACTTGCCTTCACTAGCAAGCTACTATCTGCCTTTGATGCTTGAAATCCACATTCATTCAAGAACTTGACCAATCTGTAATTCCAAGCTCTTGGGGCTTGCTTCAACCCATATAAAGCTCTCTTGAGCTTACACACATAATCTGATCCAATTGACTCCATGAAGCCTTCTGGTTGCTCCATATATACTTCATCTGCAATGTAACCATTAAGAAATGCATTCTTCACATCCAATTGTGATAATTTCCATCCTTTGCAAGCAGCAATAGCAACCAATGTCCTAATTGTAGACATCTTAGCAACAGGACTAAAGGTTTCATCATAATCTATCCCATAAGTTTGGGCATAACCTTTAACCACAAGTCTAGCCTTATATCTAGACACCTTACCATCTGCAAACCTCTTTGTTTTATATACCCACTTGCATCCAATGACTTTCTGATTCTTTGGTCTTGGTACTAATTCCCAAGTTTCATTTTCAAGTAGAGCATCATACTCTTCTTGCATTGCCTTCTCCCAATTCTGTTTACCTTTGGCTTCTTCATAAGTGGTTGGATCTTCTTCTGTTTTCACAATGTAAGCATAATCTCTTGTTGTTAGGAAAGATGTATCATAACTATACCTTATAGGCTCTTTCCTTTCTCTTGTAGATCTTCTGATTTCTGCACTTCTTGAAGTTTCAGCCTCATTTGATTCTGGATCAAATCTTGGCCCTTCTTCTACATGATCCTGCACTCTACATCTAGAGTCAACTTCATCAACAATTTCTTCACATACTTTTACCTTTGCCTTTCCTTTCCTTTGAATTTCTTGAACACCTGCATACTCATTTGGTGATCCTGTATACCACATGTTTTGCTCATCAAATGTTACATCTTTAGTAACAAGAAATTGCTTTGTGGATGGACTCCACAACCTGTAACCCATTTGTCTATCATCATATCCAATAAACACATACTTCTCTGCTTTTGGTTCTAGCTTATGTCTTAATTGTGAAGGAACATAAGCATATGCAATACATCCAAATACTTTACAATGATCAAGACTAGGCTTCTTACCCCACCATGCTTCATAAGGGGTTCCTCCATTCAAGGCTTTGCAAGGCAACCTATTCACAAGATATGTTGCAGTGTTAATAGCTTCTGCCCATAAGTAATTTGGACAATTCTTTTCCTTCATCATAGCTCTTGCAAACTCTACAAGAGTCCTATTCCTCCTTTCTGCTACTCCATTTTGTTGAGGGGAGTACCTGCAAGTCACTTCTCTTTTGATACCTGCATTCCACAAATAATCATCAAACTCTTTTGAGAAATACTCTCCCCCTCCATCTGATCTTAACCTCTTTAGCTTTTGTCCTGTGATCCTTTCTGCATAAGCATGGAAATGTTTGAATGTCTTGAAGACTTCTGATTTGTCCTTGATTACATACAAAGTAATCCACCTGGTTGCATCATCAACAAACAACACATAATATCTGGATCCATTTATGCTATAGTCCCTTGAGGGACCCCATACATCTGTATGAACTAATTCAAGCATGTTTGAATACTTGTACCCTGATTTGTTATAAGAACTTTTATGTGCTTTACCTAATTGACAAGCTTCACACTTGTACACCATATGTTGCCCTTCAATATTTGGCAATCCAAGCACCACCTGATTCTTTGACATTTCCTTTATAGCTCTCTCATTGAAATGACCTAGCCTCTTATGCCATAGGTCTAATTCAGATACCTTTTGACCTCCATAGGTAAACAATGCATGTCCTACATTACCTTGGACTTTGAGAGTGAACAATCTTCCCTCCTTTTTACCTGCAATTATGGTTCTGTATCCCTGATTTGGATCTTGTACATAGACACCATCATTTGTAAATCTTACCTCATATCCTTTCTCCACAATTTGCCCTACACTTATCAAATTTTTAGGAATAGTAGGGACATAAAGTACCTTGCTCAGAAGTGTACTTCCACTCTTTGTCTTCACTGATCCAATGCTCTCCACTTTATGTTTAGTATTGTCACCTGTTTGAACTGTATGTCCATTCACCCTTGCTTCCATAACAGTCATCAAGGATAGGTTCCCACTCAGATGGTTACTGCACCCTGAGTCAATATAAAACACTCTTTGATCTTCTCCCATTGATTCATGAGTTGCATTCAAGATAAGAGTCATGTCATCCTTATGATCTGATGCATAATTGTAATAATTATTGTTGTAGGACTGAGATTGGAAGTTTCTTCCACCTCCTCTACCATATGATGTCCTACCACCTCTTCCTCTGAAATTGCCTCTTTGATTTCTGCCTCCTCTACCTCTTTGACTATAATTCTGATTGTTGTATCCTCCACTTTGATTATTATACCAACAATCATTTGCCAAATGATTTGTTCTGCCACAAATCCAACAAGCTTTAGCATTATCTTTGTTCTTACCTCCTCTTCCTTTACCTCTGAAATTTGTCTTCCCTTTTGTGAAATTGGCTTGATTTGAGTTCCCTTCATCCTCATTTGATTGCTTTCCCTTGCCATTCTTTTTCTTATCTTTGGAGTACATAGCTTGACTTGTACTTCTATCATTGTCTCCTTTAAGATCCTGCTCAAAGGTTAGCATGTGTCCTAGCAATTGATTAAGGTCAGGAGTAAAGTGATCAAGTGACAATTCTATGGACAATATAAAAGGCTTCCACTTCTCATCACCTCTTAGACCTGTAAGTATTTGTCTTACCAACTTTTCTTCGTCAATGTCTTCATCCACTGCTCCCAAGCTATCTGCAATATCTTTCATCCTTGCCACATAATCTGAAATTGATTGTGAGATCTTCTTCTTGAAAGTTGTGAACTTAGCCCATAGTGAGGACTTCCTTGACTTAGTTGTATTTTGGAAATGCTCTTCCAAGGCATTCCAAACATCTGTAGCACTTTCTAAACCTCTGATGTGAGGTAGAAGGTAATCATTTACAGCCATGTAGATGATACTCCTTGCTTGAGCATCCTTTCTCATCCAAGTCTTCAACATTGCAAGTTCTTCCCTAGTAGGAATACTTGGATCTGCAAATTCTGGTTTTTCTTCATCTCCTGTAATAAATGATATAAGATCTTTGCTCATGAGGTGTGCTTCCATCCTCATGGACCATGCTGGATAGTTCTCCCTATCTAGCTTATCAATCTGCAAGCTTTCTCCCATCTTGTATCCACCTGTGTATTGAAATCTTCAAGCTTTACAAACAATGTATGTACCTTTACTTCGAATTGAACTCCTTTTGCCTTTCTTGATATCAATTTGTCTTCTCCTCGAGCTTTGACTCCAAGCTTTCACTTCTTAATCCTTCAAATGTTGAATCTCTTGAATCTGCAGCAGTCGAGATCCTCCTTTTCTTCAAATTGATGTCTCCTGCTCTGATACCACTGATGGAGAATGTTAATCTCCAAAAGAACAACTTATTCTTGTGATTAGAGCACCTCTATACCAAGAATAAGTCAAAACCTTTCACACATTTAGAGGATCAACTTCTAATTATCAAAAAATGAACAAATCTGTGAAGAAGGTAATACACAGAAAAGTCTGCTGCACTATTTTCTTATATTGACTTATCAAACGTGTAAAGTTTTTGATGAAACTTTGTACGAATCATCTCCTAGAGATTACGCAACTATTCCAAGTTGAATTACTCCAAAAGATTAAGTGTAGCTTGAGAAATCAACTTCTCAAGTTACCTATGTCAGAAACTGTACTTCTGAGAAGTCGATTCAGACACCCCTAACTTCTTAACTTTGATTCTCACAATATCTAACCCGTTTTGCCAAATGCTTCTAGCCACGAGTAGATCACCTTCCAACTTAAAGATTAAGTGCTTGCTTGCACAAAACTTTAAACTATGGAGTGAGCACTGACCAAAAGATTAAACACGAGATTTGCGCCTGTTTCAGAGAACTGTAGACATTCAACACATATGAATGTTCCTATTCACAATTCTCCTAGCCTGTTTACAATTGGACTCTGAAATTCAGGTCACAGGCTCATTAACTAACAACTTAGATATCCTCAAAAGGATTTCGCTAATGATCAAACACAGAAGGAGCAGACACGAAAAGATCGGGCGCAATATTTCTTCATTAACTCAGAAAATTACAACTGAGTGATGAGAGCAAACACAAATTCACTTTCCACTATCTCATAGCTTCTATCTCCCAAATTCTTGACTTGTAACTATTGTCACATATGCTCTCATACATGCCCCGACTTTTCTCAAGGTATTTATAGATAATTTGTACATAATTCTTACTGAACAAAAGATCTAAGTCATCTATGACTATGCTAATGTACATATGTGTACAAGACAACATTCTGACTTCTTCTTAATTTTGCAAATGTCTTCCTTTGCTTCATTCTGACCATAAGCATTCTCCAAGATCTGTATAATCACCAATTTGTGATTGGTTTGCTCCAACAGAGTGGTCACTCACAAGAAGTCAGCTCCCTATCACCCATAGGCAAATGTACAAGCCGAGAGCACAAATAAGATCTTATGCAGTGTATTGACAAACATCATGAATAACAAGCGTTTGGATTGGGACAAAACACCTTCATCATGTTTTTTGGGCATATCAAGTGGCCTACAAAATGATACTCAACACCATCCCCTTTCATATGGCCTTTCGCCAGAATGTTATGCTTTCCTTAGACTTCTCAATACCCACACTTAAGGTACCATAAGAGCATCAATGGATAAACCATGAGCTATCTTCCAGGATCTTTGACTTGGAAAGATTAAGGGACTAGATTGAGAGAAGTTGCATGCATATATGCACCAAAGAAAAGACAAAAAGCCTATTTTGATGCAGATGTGAAGGACAAAGGCTTGAAAGCTGGAGATTTAGTTTTTATTTAGACATTAGAGCAACGTGCCCATAAACCAGAGAAGTGTGGCTATGGACCCATGAGCATCAATAGGATATCCATCAATGAAACATTCTAGTTAGCCACCCTAGAAGGAGATGTGTTACCACACTACATCAGTGGATATCGCATCAAGCTCTATCAAGAGCCTTTCATTGAAGAGATTCTAAGTTGACTAAACATGGTTCAAAAACACAAGGAAGAAGATCAATAAAGGAAGAATCCCAAGAAGATGTGTTGGAGTGGATCACATGAATGAAACTAAGAAGACAAGGCATAGATTAGCATAGGAACGAGAATTATCAATTTTATTTGAAAGCCCCTAGATATCGCATGACTATGTGCGAGGCTAAGAGAAATTCTTCCCCTAGCATCATTGATCGACATCCCTTTATCTCAATAGAGCTAGGACAAGGTGATACCTTTAAGATAATCAGGGCATTGATAGATTCAAGAGCAGCAACTAGTGCTATAAGATATTCTTGTTTTGTGGACATAGGTTTGTCGATTAATCCTATTGAAGCTTACCTTATAGGAATGGGAAGTGTGGAAACCCCTTGCATGGTGTAGAGGGGCAATCAAGCAAAAAGAAAAGAAGAAGAAAATCAAAGTCTAAGACGGTGCAATAGATACATATCTCTGCAGGAAGCCCCGCAGGGGCGCATTACCTATCTCTGCACAGAGCCCCGCAGGGGCACGCATCAGGCAAAAAGAGAAAACAGCCAGGTCATGCACGGTGAAAAGAAGTAAACTGCCTCAAAGCAATACAACAGGGTCCGATGTGTGCAACCAGGACAAATCAGAGGACCAAAAGTTATAAAGGGATAGAGGCTGAAAAGTTTAAGAGGGTGACTAAGAGCAGCACATTCCTAGTCACTAGTGGCGTGCGTGGCAACCCAAGTCAACAGGCAAGACAAGTGCAACAGGCTCTCGAGTAGTAGAGCTTGAATCAAGAAGGCCATCGAATCTGCATGTCTGTTTAACTACAGACAATACTGACCACTGGATGCGTGCGGGAAGCAAAGTCTGTCAAGGGACGACAGAGACGAAGAGGGGGAGAGTGTTGCAGAGCTAAAGAGCGCACAAAGCAGAGAAGCGCACAAAGCCGAGAAAAAGACGGGCCCCAAAATTTTTCCGACATATTTTTGTATCATATTCATTCTTGTAATATATTTTCCCTTGTAAATGCACTAGAGGAGTCCTCTAGATGCATCACCACAGAAAAGTAGAGATTACCCATGTACAATAGTAGGAAATTAGTCTCTTAGTGAATAAAGTGCCGGTCACTTGTGTGAAAGGACCAAACTTAGGGCTCATGTATATAAGTCACTTTGTGACTCTTTGTGAAGGACTCTTGCCATTGTGAACAAGGAGCTCTTCTGAATTTTCGAGTTTGCCTCTTTCTTGTTGATTTTGATCTTCATTTTGCTCTTGTATGTGTGTGTGATGCTTGAAATGCATGTGTAGGACTGTTGTCTACCCCTTCCCCTTTGTTTTGAGCTGCTGTAGTGCGTGCGTAAGTTAGGAGAAGCTGTGGCGCGGGTATTTGTAATTCCCGTCAGTCACTGTTTTTGCCATAACTTGAAGCAGAATGGTCAGAATTGAGTGAAACCACCACCATTGGATGCGTCTCGTCGAGAGCTTCGAAACGAGTACCCTATTGCCTATATTCGGAGTTCTGGGCTGGGAGAAAACCTCAAAACACTAAAACTGCTGAAAAGAGGCTTGCGGCAACACTTCCAGTATTTCAGTAAGTGTGAGAGGTAGTAGTCTTTTCTCATGCATGCTAGCTAAACCACTTCATTATCCATCACGTGTGCACAAGTCTTCATACACTTGGTAAGTCGTTCCTTAGGATTGACATTTAAATGTGTGTTAAAGATCCCACTATATGCACTTGTGTGGCAATTGAGGTATAGTCTCATTGGCACAAGTCCTTGAGTCTTCTTGGCTCAAGTACACACGTTTTTGGCGCCGTTGCTGGGGAACACTCAACCAAGGTGCCTTCGTGATAGTTATAGAGCGAGTGTGATCGAATCATAGTTGTAGAGGTAAAATTATCCGGTAGCAAGTAGTCAGTCACTTCAACACTTGTTACTTCACATCTCCGAGGTGTGTGTGATAAGTTTTAGGTTTAGGTTTAGGAGGAGGGAAGAGAAGGAGGAGTTAGGATTAGGTTAGAGGAAGAGGACTAGTGAGGTTAGGAGAAGTAAGGGTAGGCAAAATTACCAAAAAATTTCCCAAAATCACCAAAAAATTACCAAAATTTCAAATTCTGTCTAAAAAAGTATAAAAACAAAAAAATTTGACTCATTTGATACTTGCTGGAGTTCTGGTATCGTCTGCGACAGCGATCAGTATCGTGGACTTGGTATCGAGTGCCTCAGGCCATCCCAGCTTGTGGTTGAGCTCCAAGTGCAAGCAAGAGAGGTTAGAGGTGAGATTCTAACAAGAATATTTACACAAAACTCACTAAACATGCACAAACACGTGATTAAACAGGTGCGCAGTATCGCGGGGGGGGGTAAACTGAACTTATTACAAAATTTTTGGGTGATACAGGATCCTAGGAGGGAAGAGGGGAGTGAGGAGAGCAAGGGGTTACAAAAATTTTTGAAAAATCTTGCATTTTGGCTTGAGTATCGCGATCGGTTGAGGTTTGGTATCGCGATACCAAAACTCCCTTGTATCGCGATACTCGCCGAAGTATCGTATCGCTTGATACCTACTTGGAATCGCGATACCATTTTGGTATCATGACGTTGAGTTGGTATCGCGATCGTGCACTGTTTTAAGTATCGTATCGCTGTGTATCGATCCTGGTATCGCGATACCATTCCGGTATCGTGTCGCCAAGATTGGTATCGCGATCGCGCTTACCACGGTGATATCGTATCGCCTTGAGTCTCTCGTATCGTATCGTCGATCTTTGTCAGTATCGTATCGCCATATTTCCTAATGAAGTATCGCGACACTATACCTGGTATCGTATCATCAAACTTTTTGAGATCGTATCGTGCCTTGTGAAATCTGATATCGCGACACCACCTTGATATCGTATCGGCCACTCACTTGGACAGTATCGCGATACTGTCATAAGTATCGTATCGTTTGGACCACTGGTATCGTATCGTACACGTGGTATCGTATCGCCTGAAATTTTCAAGATCATATCGTGATAAATCCTAGTATCGTATCGGCTGCTCCCAGAGGTAGTATCGCGATACCAGGTTAGTATCGTATCGTTTGGTGTTTGGTATCGTATCGCGAGCAATATCCAGTATCGTATCATTTGGACCTCTGGTATCGTATCGCGGTCAAGCAGTATCGCCCGAGAGTGGTATCGTCAGAAAGTGGTATCGTCCAGATTGACCCTTTCTTTTGTCAAGACACTTTAAGTCATAAGGAAAGCCACCCAAGGAGAACCTGTGGGACTTAGAGAGAGACTTGGGGGGGGTGAATGAACTTGAGATCAGGAAGAGTGTTAAGTAGTCGAAGAAGTGTCATATCTTCGGTAGGAAGTGCGGCCTAGGCTAGTCACCACTCCATCTACTCAGAAACCTCTAGTGATTCGGAAGAGGAATTACACATGGCTTCGGAAGACATGCAAGGTCCAACTCCAAATAGAAATTTCATGTCCACTGTTGAAGGGGATTACCGTACCTCCTTTTAATACGTGTCCACCAACGCCCAGGAGATCCCAATCTACCTGGATGGGTTAAACAGATCGGTTGCGAGGATGATAACTTCCCAGAATGCCACAATTGTACCCCGACCTGCTGTGAAGTATGAAGGAGGAGCATATGTAGACAAGATTGGTCATATCTATATTGTAACTGAATTTCCCGAGAGAATCAATGACAGAGGAGAGTTTGTGGACCCAAACAACTCCGAAAGAACACAACTTGAGGAGCCTGTGTCTACTCCGAGGCGCAGGTCTCAAGTGTCACGGGTCTTGAGAGGAGATTTGATACCTCAAGATGATTACCTATTGGAAGTTTATATGATCCATGGATCAGACCTGTTGCTTCAAACTGACTTACCGGCTCCAGGGAGAGAAGAAAGCCCCATGATATTTTATGAGTTGAAAGACCCAGATGATGAAACTAGGCTTACTTACTTGGATAAGGACCAAAGGAAATACTGGCCAGTGAGTGCCTTAGACAGGGCTCGACTAAGATACATGGGTACGCCTGTATTTCCTCAGAGAGGTCAGGCAACTACTTCACAAAATCCTTTTGGGAATCAGCCAGAAACGGAGCAAACCACATCAGGACAGACCAGTCAACGAAGTGTGCCCAACCATACTCATGTACAGTTTGCAACTCCAGGAGTGCACACACACAATCAGGCCCACGCAGGGATAGAAAACCAGTACCGACCGCCAGTAAGACCACAACCACCGATAGGAAGACAGCCGGGAGTGCCACCATTACGACCAGCTATCCCAGTCTTCCCTATGATGCCCAGACCACCTGAACCAGTGAGAAGGTTGAGACCCATTCAAGTAGCTAAATGTGTAAGAAACCACTATGATGGGCTTGGAGAGCCATATGATCATATCGCAGAATTTAAACAAGTTCTAAGAGCAGAGCAAGTAGAGGACTTCTTTGTGCAGTATGAGTCTTTTGGGCTCACCCTCACAGGAACTGCTCTTACTTGGTTCCAACCCTTAGATCCGAATCAATTTGGAAACATGGAACAATTCTTTCAAGAATTTATTGGAGAATTCACAAAGAGAGGGATTAAACACAATTCTGCATCTTTAATCCATAGCTTTAAACAAAACCCTAATGAAACCGTGAAGACGGCGGCTCGAAGATTCAATCAGTACGTGGATAGATGCCCAGCCGCTGAGAGACCCACTCAACAAAAGATGATTTCACTATTTCTAGATGGACTTACTAACAGAACCCTAAGAACACTAGTGTATGTGAAGAGATTACAAACACTGAGTGAGTGTCTCCAAGAGTGCATTGATTTGGAAGACAATCTGGCAGAGGATCTCAAAGGTACATCCGACCACACTAAAACAGAAGATCTAAAGAGTACTATCACGTCCAACTCCAGTAACATGGAAGAATTAGCAAAATTATTAGCAAAGAAACTAGGAGTCCAGGGACAGAGAGCTTACCAAAACCTAGCACAAAGATTGCCAGTGCTACGAAGATGTAATTATGTAATTTATGTGGAGGAGATCACCCCACACACTTATGCGTCAGAGGAGGGGCTGGTGCACAACTTACGTACCCATACTACAGACAGCAACAACAAGGGACCTCATCATACTGCCACATTGAGCAAAAATACACTAATCACACCACTGAAAACTGTCCCTTCAATAGGCAAGTACGGCCTATCCAACCACCTCAATACCGACCTTATGGATATCAACCGAGAGAGCCGGGTAGGGAGATGCCTAGATACAATCCTTATCCAACACAAGCAGGGACACCAAGACAATATGAGCAAGCACCATACCCACCACCACAGCCAGTACTCGGACCCCAGCTATCACAACCTCAACAAGTCGTACCAGTGAAGTATGCTCAACCAGAAGAAAACTTAGAGAGAGCCATAGTACCAACATCTAGAATGACCAATGTGGAACCAACCAACCCAGGATATGAACCTCCACAAGGGGAGTACTATCAATATGAAGCCAACATGATGGACTATGAGCCAACATATGAAACGGCTTATTGTGGTTATGAGGGCTATGATCAGACATATGGAGCAGAAACCACCACATTAATGTATACAGCTCCTAAAGCACAGCAACCCATGAGACCTCCAGTGAGACCCTTGGTGCAGAGAGGACCATGCTATAGATGCGGAGGGGATCACTTCATTAGGGAATGACCTCGACCTTATAATCCACCACCACCCAGAGTCTGGGAAGGGTACTGCAGTGAGTGTGGAAAGGAACATCTTTTTAGAGATTGCCCTAAAAACCCAACCAAATCCCAAGACACTGCACCTATTAATGTGATAGAGGTCATTGAAGGACCTGGAAGTGATAAGGAATACACGGTGCCACTAAAGGCCATTACCAGAACCCAAACAAAACAACAAAAAGAATAGCAATCGGAAGAGGAACAAAAAAACAACAAGAAAATAAGCCCTTCAAGTCAGATAGTGGAAGATTCGGAGGACCCATGTGAAAATTCCCGCAACACGAAAGCTCAGAAATGGAAGGAAAGACGAGAGAAACTCAAGGACAAATGGGCAAAGAACAAGAGTACAAACAGTAAAAATCAAACCGAAAAACCGAATAAACACAAAGAACGAGGGAAGTCTAAGGAGACCCCTGAGCTAACTGAACCTCGCTCAGATAGGGAGAAGCCCGGATCAATTCTAGCGGACCCAAAGCCAGACGACTTAGACATGTGGTTGAAAGCCTACCAAGCTAGAATCAAGATGGGCCCAAGCATTGAACAATATGAAAAAATCTACCCTAAAGGAGAATTAGAAAAGGAAAGACTAGCCATATGCAGAAAACTCATAGAAGTAGCACAAGCAACCCTAGAAAAACCCATCCCAATGCTACCAGAGACCAGGATTGCACCTAGTCTGTATGAAGAATGCTTAAAGCCCAATAACAAAGAGCCTAGGAAAGAAGATGACCAAAGTGGCCAAATGACAACCCGGGAGGAATCGGTGTCAATAATCCCAGATCTAGAAGCAGATTGGCCAAAAGACTTATGGAACAGAATACGAGAGGAGCAATGGAAGAAGAATAGAGATAATACACCTCCTTTTGAAGAAATAGATGGGGAAGACTGTCAACTTCACCCCAACTTGGAGGAAGTGTACGAAGAAGTGTCAAGACTTGACAGAGGAAGAGAGGAAACCATGAGCATTTCAACGTTGCCCAATTACCTGGGAGAATAGGAAAGGGAGTCAGTGATAATACGAGCACCCACAGTGCATGGAAAGGAAAAAGAAAAAGTAGAAGAGAGTTCACACAATTTAACAGAGTTAAAGAAAACAAAAGTACAATGCCGATTGACGGTGGAAGAATTGCTTCGACTTAAACCACAATTATGGAAGCAAATGGCAAACCAATTAGAATCACAGCCAGAGATTGGAAAACCGACAGAAAAGGAGAAGGAAAATAATTCCACAATACAAGTTCCTGTTGACAAAGTGGTAGAATTTAGTGAAGGAGATGAGGGTAATACTTGTCTACCAGTCACACACAATGGGTATATGACCAAGGCTATTCTAGATACGGGAGCCGGGGTAGGGATTGCCACTAAGGAAATCTGGGAAAAATGGGGAAAACCTGCCTTACGACCCACACGCATGAAACTCCAATTAGCCGACGGTCATGTAGAAAAACCCTTAGGAATATTAGAAAGGATCAAACTAACCACTTGCGGCGTAGAATTCGAACACACTCTAGCCATTTGTAAATTCGAGAAAGCAAACAACTACGAGATGATATTAGGACGACCCTTCATGAGACAAATGCGGGTAGTACAGGATTGGGGAAGAGATTCGTTGTACCTGCAACATCAAGGAAACACCACCAAAATAAATTTGCACACATTTGCTTATCGAGATGTCCCTCCACTACAATGGAATCCAGTACACCGAGAAGAAGATGACTTATCCATTCACAGTGCTAGATCAAGTGATCAATCTTGGATGCATGAAGATGCTCAGTTGTGGATGTGTAAGGAATCCAAGAGAGAAGAGAGCAAACGGCAACCATGGCCAATAGGACATCCTAACCATAGACCTGTAGAGGATCCCACTTACACACCTCAAATTTTCTCTGATGAAATCTTTGAGCCACATGGATGGATGGAAATCTTGGCGACTCTAGATGTGTGTGTAAACGAGGAAGTTTTGACAATGAATGAATGCATAGATGAGGAGGGCTACGATGTAAATCTCTATATGGTTGTTCTTCAAGAAGTAGAAGAAGGGGAGATCCTGGAAAAAGAATGGAAGGAGGAATATGAAAGCATAGAAATGGAACCAGAATTTGATTACGAAGAAAACTGTGTAAATGCTGTTCAGAACCAGAAGGAGCAGGAACCAACAAAGATCTTTGCAATTGAAACCGCTACTGCAATACACAGACAGGAGGAGAACAAGAGTAAAGCAGGGCCGGACCCAGATCTTTTTGAAGTTCCTGAACACTTTAAAAAATACGAAGTAGAGGAAAGAAAAGTAACTATTCAAATGCCTCGACGAGAGGCACGAGACGGAGAAGCGTACGACAACAAGGAACAAACGAAAAAAATTGTTGTGACTATTGAGGAAGGAGAAGAAAGATGCACATATATTGGTAAAGATGTATCTGAAGAAGAGGAAGAGGAACTCATATGCCTTATTAGGGAGTACAGAGATGTATTCGCATGGACCTATAAGGATCTCAAAGGGGTAGAACCCACCATTTGTTCCCATCGAATACCAATGACTGCAGATGCAAAACCCTCCAAACAACGTCCTTATACATATAATGAAGTCTACGCAGCAAAGATCAAGGAGGAAATAGACAAACTACTAGCGGTAGGATTCATATATGAGATAGAACATACCGAGTGGGTATCGCCACTAGTAGTAGTACCTAAGAAAAATGGAAAATTGAGAGTGTGCATAAATTTGAAGAAGGTGAACGCAGCCACTATACGTGACAGCTATCCACTACCTATCACGGACCATTTGTTAGAGAGAGTAGCAGGTAAGGATACAATCAAGTAGCTATCGCGACTGAGGATCAACACAAGACAGCATTCGCCACTGAATGGGGAGTATATGCATTCAGAGTGATGGATTCTCCGGATACAATCAAGTAGCTATCGCGACTGAGGATCAACACAAGACAGCATTCGCCACTGAATGGGGAGTATATGCATTCAGAGTGATGCCCTTTGGACTCACCAACGCTCCAGCCACCTTCCAGAGATTGATGTGTCATGTTTTCAAGGAATTTCTGAAAAAAAGCATGGAAGTATATGTAGATGACCTTTGCACGTACTCCAATCAAAGACCCGATCACATTCCCGAGCTGAGGAAGATATTCAACAAATGTAGACAGTACCGAGTCTGCTTAAATCCTGAGAAATGTGTCTTCATGGTAAGGCAAGGGAAAATTCTAGGACACATAGTTTCGAGAAATGGAATATCAACGGATGAGGACAAGATTAAAGTCATCTTAGATTTACCAAGACCTAAGAACGCAAAGGAAGTGCAAGCTTTTATGGGGCATTGTGGATACTACCGTAGGTTCATTCACATGTATGCCATAATAGCAAAACCCTTGTATGGTCTCTTGACTCAATTTACTTGGACAGAAGAGTGCGAAAAGGCTTTCACAGAGTTGAAGAAGAGACTTAGTACTGCCCCAATTCTGAAATCACCTAATTGGAGCAAACCTTTTCATATTCATGTTGATGCCTCTAACTATGCCATTGGATGCATCTTAGCCCAGCCGGCTGATGAAGGCAAGCTTGATCATCCAATTGCTTATGCAAGTAGGCAACTGAATCAAGCCGAAAGAAATTATACCACTACGGAACGAGAGGGCTTAGGAATGGTATACGCCGTGAAGAAATTCAGACATTATCTTTTAGCCAACAAGTTCAAATTCTTCATAGACCATCAAGCTTTGTTGTACCTAGTCAATAAACCTTGTAACACGGGAAGGTTGGTAAGATGGTTTCTACTACTAATGGAGTTTGACTTTGAAGTAATAGTCAAAAAGGGAAACACACATGTGAGAGCAGACCATCTTTCGAGGCTAACACATGGAGAGCCACCAAGTGGAGTACCTGATGATCTACCAGATGCTTATTTGTTCAATCTAGAAGTTTGCCCAAAGTGGGCTGAGAAATTGATCCCTATACTCACTCATGGACCTCAACACTCAATCAATAGGAATAACAAAAAGGAAATTCTTCAATCGAGGAATTTACACATAGTATCAGGTAGTGTGTACTACAAGGAACCCAACGGTGTGTTACTCAGATGTGTTGATGAGGAGGAACAAACGCAACTGATTGAGCAAGCACACGTGAATAAATGGAGAACACACAAAGGGATTCATGGAACTATTCGAGAACTGAAGAGATTAGGAGTATATTGGCCGGACATGCCAAAGAGTGTTCACGACCACGTAGGTAATTGTGCAGAATGCCGAGAGACGGTTCCCGAAGACCATATGTCTCTACCTTTCTCGACCATAGCGCCCAATTGGAGTACAACATTAGTGAAATTCTTAAAAACTCAAGAACATGAGTTCGGAACTAGCTTGGCAAGAAAGCGATCCTTAGAGGAAATGAGCAAGGACTACATTCTCATAGGAAAACAATTGTTCAAACGAGGGAAGGATCACCAACTAAGATTATGTGTGCATGAAGGAGAATATCTGCCCATATTAGAAATGGCACATGCAGGTGCTGCAGGAGGTCATTTTTCGGCTGAAAGAACTGTTAAAATGATTCTCTTTGCGGGCTTGTGGTGGCCAACTCTACATATGGATGCTGAAACGTACGTACGAAGTTGTGAGACTTGTCAGAGAACTAAATACCCAATTCGGAGAGATGACATGCCACTAAGACCAATGATATGCGCGAGAGCCTTCACAAAATGGGGAATAGACTTCATCGGACCTATCAATCCACCTGCCAAAGGATCACATGCGGAGTACATCATAGTAGCCACGGACTACTTAACTAAATGGGTAGAAGCAAAAGCCACTAGGAAGAATGATGCTCAAACTACTGCAAAATTTCTCTTTGAGCAGATCTTCACCCGCTTTGGCTTGCCTATTGAGATTGTTAGCGATCGAGGAACGCACTTCCTCAATGAGGTGATTGAGTCATTAATGAACGAGTTCTTAGTGATTCATAAAAAATCAGCACCATACCATCCCCAAGCCAATGGACAGGCCGAGAGCTCTAACAAAGTGCTATGCACGGTGCTGACTAAGCTTGTCAATAATGGAAGATCTGATTGGGACAAACAATTGCATCATGCAATTTGGGCATTCCGAGTTGCATATAAAACGGCCATTGGAACCACACCTTTCAATTTAGTGTATGGGCAAAATGCAATTTTGCCAATTGACTTCTTAGTACCTACATTGAAAGTGGCCCAGCAATATGAGTGGAACGGTCATGAATTGTCCCAGCAACTAGATCAAATTGAGAAGTTACACGAGACTAGATTGCAAGCTGTAGCAGGCATTTATGCTGCTAAACGGAGACAGAAGGCATATTATGATGCACATATAAAAGACAAGGGACTTAAAGAAGGGGACTTAGTCCTAGTATACACCCTAAAACAACATGCAAAGAAGCTACAAAAACGCGGATATGGACCCTTGATCATAAATCGAATCTCTACTAGTGGTGCAGTTAATCTCGCTACACTAGACGGAGACATTCTTCCCAATTACATCAGTGGATGCAGAGTAAGACGATTCATGGAGCCCTTGACTGATCAAATGCTAGCACGATTGGTAGGTGCTCAAAATAGGAAAAAGGAAGAAGAGCGAATCAGAGAGGAAGCTCGACAGGAAGCACTAGAACGCATTAGGAAACGGAAAGAGTGGATCAAGCAAAGAGATGAACGCTATCTCCAAGGAGAAGAGCCCATCCCTATGGCAAACTATCAGGTCAAAAATCATGATACAACGGGTATGTGTAAAACGCAACCTTATCTAAACCTAGGGATTGGCAAGACAGAGTACAAATTGATAGACGCATTGATAGACTCAGGAGCAGGCCTTAGCTGCATGCGAAAGAGAATAGCAGACGAGCTGCAATTAGAATTGAATCCCACAAAAGCCCAATTAATAGGAATTGGAGGTCACACCATAGAATGTATTGGAACCACGAATGTATCCCTCCACCTAGGAAATTCCTCCATGGAACAAAGACTCCTAGTGTGTGAGGATGAAGATTTGATAGAAGACTTCATTCTAGGACACGACTGGATCATTGAGACAGAGGCGTGTATCCATCTAGCTCAAGGTTATATTTCGGCTACGATAGGGCATAAGGAGATTTTCAGCTTACTTGAAGAGAAACCATGTAACCAAACAATATTAAAGCCAAGATCAGAGGAGGTTCAAAAAACGACAGAAGAAAGTATCAACTATGCTCACCACTCAGAAAGCAAATGCATAGAAGCTGAAACTTCAATCCTAGCGACGTCCACAATAGAGTCGAAGTTATCCAATGCAATTGTGGAAAAGCCAACCAGTGAGGAGACGTGCTCTCCTAAGCAGGCTCAAAACATCCAAAGCTCGCACTATTGGAAACCAACAAGTAGATACTCGAATCAAGACCCACCCAACTATAAGTGGGTGCGCAAGGATCAAATACAGAGTCAAGAAACGTCCGCACCCACTCTTAAGAAGGAAACAGGCATCACCAAACCCGCTGCAAGGAACTACAGACGAAAAGAATCAGTGCAAGTATGGATCCCTAAGACCTTGCTCCAAGCTCAAAGATCGCGACTCCAGATATGGATTCCCAAAAAGCTCACACAAGCCGCTAAACAGGAGTTAAAGACAAAAGAAGAGGAACGACATCAGACAAGGAAAAAGGCAACAACACGCAGGAGTCAACCGAGAAACTGGGAGACCGATGCCAATTTCACTCGAACAATGGAGGAAGCAAATAGAACACAAGGCGCTGCACGAATCAAGAAGCCAATCCGAACTCCCTTAGTGTTCACAAAATGGATATGGAAACCAAAGCAACCAGGAGGAACTAAGGATCGAAGAGATAAAGCTTTCCAGTGCACTCATCAAGTTTCTAATGCACCTCAAGTATGCATGATAGGGCCACCTTACAAGGCCAAGCATTCGGCACATCCTTCTTCTATTTCAGGATAGTCATGCACATTTTCCTAATGGGAGATCGTAGAACATTTTGTACATACACCAAGAAAATACTCCAAAAAAATTTGATAACCGCTTCGGCTATGAACTAACGTTTTTGTTTTCAGATGAAAATATAAAAATATATAAAAATGAGAAAAATCCAGGTATTACCTTTCTCACACACACGGGAAAGGGACGACACCGTTCACTCGGAGCAATCTCGCGCTTATGACAAACAAATAACGGAGGATTTCTAATAGTATAAGGCCGCTAATTCATACTCTAAATTGAGTGCAGATGGCTTCTGAAGATTCTGAAGCAACAGTACCCGAGGAAGTGATGGATTTTCCTCCCCAAAGTATCACAAAGGCCAAGGGACACTGGTTCAGAGACGACCAGCCTGCAGGGGACTACTTGTTCCTCGCAACAATCAAAATCATGGACACAGATCATATGTTTCCAATAATGTCCCAAGATTTTCACGTGCAACATACACTTCCTTCAGTGGAAGAGACCATGAAGAAAGCAGGCATACATAAGTACTTTGAACTGCCTATCTATAAGCCTGATTTTCAAAGATGCACTCAAGTAATGAATACGCTACAACCAGCACTACACAATCCTCTCGTACCGGAAGCTAGAGTAATGGATAAGGCAGGAGAATGGGTGATTATTCAATTCACTCATGAATTAATCAAGGAAGCTTTTGGATGGGAAAAGGATGGGATCACCTTAGTGAAAGAAGAAAGTAAAGGTGCAAAGACCCGAACCTTCGTCGACATCAACCGGGTGGACATAGAAG
This sequence comes from Ceratopteris richardii, assembly GCA_020310875.1. Taxonomy (NCBI): domain Eukaryota; kingdom Viridiplantae; phylum Streptophyta; class Polypodiopsida; order Polypodiales; family Pteridaceae; genus Ceratopteris; species Ceratopteris richardii. The sequence continues at coordinate 145,130,127 of CM035407.1, forward strand.
ACGAGGTCAGATTGATCCACCAACACTTTTGCTTCCCAAACATGCATCGATACACAGCTCCACAAAAAATCATTGTGCAACTACTGTCCCATGCCATCAAACAAATTGGAAATCAAATTAACTTGACTCCTTATGTTCAAGAAAGATTGTTCGAAGCGAAGAAGCAATGGAAGAATAAGAAGTTCCTAAATGGCAGTGTGGCACTAACCATCCTGATTTACCATGCCTTAGGAATGAGGGAACAATTACAAGAAATGCCATCATCGACCGTCATTGCCCAGTATGCCAAAATGGCGACGGTCCCTAAGAAAAAGAAAGGAGCAAATACTGTGGAAGCGGCAAAAACGAGCTCTCAACCTAGAATAAGAGGTACTAAAAGGTTACGGGAAATAAAGCTAAATGATGAAGACACACCAACTACTAAGAGGATCCATGCACTGCCCAAAAGTACTATTGAAGGAAGGAAGGAAATAACGGCCAAAGACTTGACAGAGGCTCTGGACGAGACCCATAGATATACAGAAGGACAAGTCAATTTACCGGTCCAGGGTCATCATTATCAACAGTCCGAACAAGCTAGGGAACCAAAAGGCAAACTCACCAAAGTACATAGACGGAAAATTGGGCTAGATAACTCTAGTTCTGGATCCGACGGCCAAGAGGAGCCCAGTATATAAGTCACTTTGTGACTCTTTGTGAAGGACTCTTGCCATTGTGAACAAGGAGCTCTTCTGAATTTTCGAGTTTGCCTCTTTCTTGTTGATTTTGATCTTCATTTTGCTCTTGTATGTGTGTGTGATGCTTGAAATGCATGTGTAGGACTGTTGTCTACCCCTTCCCCTTTGTTTTGAGCTGCTGTAGTGCGTGCGTAAGCTAGGAGAAGCTGTGGCGCAGATATTTGTAATTCCCGTCAGTCACTGTTTTTGCCATAACTTGAAGCAGAATGGTCAAAATTGAGTGAAAGCACCACCGTTGGATGCGTCTCGTCGAGAGCTTCGAAATGAGTACCCTATTGCCTATATTCGGAGTTCTGGGCTGGGAGAAAACCTCAAAACACTAAAACTGCTGAAAAGAGGCTTGCGGCAACACTTCCAGTATTTCAGTAAGTGTGAGAGGTAGTAGTCTTTTCTCATGTATGCTAGCTAAACCACTTCATTATCCATCACGTGTGCACAAGTCTTCATACACTTGGTAAGTCGTTCCTTAGGATTGACATTTAAATGTGTGTTAAAGATCCCACTATATGCACTTGTGTGGCAATTGAGGTATAGTCTCATTGGCACAAGTCCTTGAGTCTTCTTGGCTCAAGTACACACATGGGCAAGGTGGAACTTCCCATATCCATTCAAGATGTCCCGATGAAAATTAATGTACTAGTTTGCATGATGAAGATCTCACTAAGACTTTTGTTTTGGGTCAAGACTAGATCTATGATCATGCAATCAACTTAAACCCAAGAAGTTGCCTTCTTCAGGCTTGGGTATAGGAACAATGCATTATAGTTGAATTAGAGAGTTGCATGGTAGTTGGTCTAAGTAGCACACCTACTCTTAGTTCTTTTGAGACTAATCTTGAAGACAAAGATGTTCTAGTTTTGTAGTATCTGAACCCAAGAAGCACACCAAACAGCACAAGAAGATGGATGAATCAATAAGGCATATAAAATCTAGAAGAAAAATGGTTTTGAGCATGAAGCAAATCTAGGTGTGAAAGGGTGAACAACCAATCGCACCATTGCAATCAACATCGGTACTGGAGAAGTAGAGGAGACAACCAAGGCAACAAGTCATAGAACAATTAAGATCTCCATCTCCAAGAGTGCTCTCCATTTGGGTACCAAAACGATTGATGTAGGCTGACCAGAATCATAGAAAAATTTGGGTGCCTAAGATTTTCTTACAAGTTCATATCACTATACATGAGCTCTTGGATTTAGTCAATACTCATCAATCCAAACCCCTTGGAAACCTTCATTAAAATGTTGAAACCACATCATCATGTAAATATCACCCTAGAAAAACTTGGAAATGGGTATGAAATGATGCCTTTGACTGTTTACCAAATTTACATGTTGTACATACCTCCTACATCTCTGCAACCTTGAAATTTGGTAGTCCATTGACAAGTTCCTTTGATCGATCAATTTCAACCTCTGCAAATTTGCATGTCCAATTCGGTTGTGCCCAATCTCTATATCCACAATAATAGTTGCACCTTTTGCAAACATGGATACACTCATTTCAAGAATTTTCACATTCAAGGTGAACATCCTTCCAACTTTGCTCCCTTTGGCCCAATCTTCCATTCTATTTGTACTATTCTATATATAAGCCATCAACATTGTGTTGGAGTTAGATGTCTGCGGAAGCACGCAAACAGCACAAGGAAGAAGAAGAAGCTTGGAGCACAACACACAATACTGATTGTATTACTAGAGAATGTACAAAGATAAGTAGCCCATTAGGGCAATACGCATATATACAAGCCGGGGGAAAAAAACCTCCTAAAGAGGGAAAAATGTGCCCCGGTGGTCCTAGTGTGTTCACACACATCACTACCTAAATATACCAACAAATCCCCCCTGGGAGTGATGCGGTGAACAAGGAGGTGGCACTCATGTATAAGGAAGTGCCAAGCTATGTGGAAATCACTCCACAAAAGGAAGTAAGCCCAAAGCTTTGCGGAAAGCTTCAAACTTCTCCCTAGCAGAGCCTTCGTAAAAAGGTCTGCTATGTTCTCCTGCGTGGGCACATATGCCAAGCTGATCTCCCTAGCAGAGAACCTCTCCCTGACATAGTGATAATGCACCTCAATGTGCTTAGTGCGAGCATGGAACACAGGGTTTCTCGCAACTGCCAATGCGCTTTGACTGTCAGTGAAGATGGTGGTGGCAGAATACTAGCCAACACCCAAATCAGCCATAAGGCGTCTGAGCCACACACACTCAATAGTCGCTGTGAAAGCTGCCCTATACTCAGCCTCACAACTGGAAGTGGCCATAGTAGGCTGCTTCTTGCTCAACCAAGATATACATGAGCTACCAAGCATGAAGCAAAAACCACTGGTGGACACACGAGTGTCATAGCAACCAGCCCAATCTGAGTCAGAAAAAGCATGCAAATCTGGCGGTAGTGATCCCCCCTTGGGATAAAACAACCCAAGTAGCCGAGTACCACTCAAGTAGCACAAAAATGCGCTTAACCACCTTCCAATGCGTGACTCCTGGGAAATGCATAAACCTGCTCATCTCTGAGATAGCAAACTAAATATCTGGCCGAGTAATGCATAAATAAATCAAGCATCCAATAGCTTGCTGATAGAGAACAACATCAAATGCATCTCCAGCATCATGAAGACTCAATCAGAAACCTTTCTCCATAGGAGTGGCAATAGGCTTACAGTCTTCAAGGCCAAAACGCTGCAATAATGTGTCAATATATTTCGTTTGACACAAAGCCATTCCACCATCAACTTGCATAAACTGAATGCCCAAATAGTGATGCAAATGCCCCAAATCAGACATCTCAAATGAGGCATGCAAATCAGCCTTGAAATCAGCAATATGCTTCTCAATAGGACCAGTGAGCAGCATGTCATCAACATAGACAACAATGATCAGAAGCACATCATTAGCACGCTTAACATATAAGGTGCTTTCAGTTGGACTGTTCTCAAAACCATGTGCAACCAGATAGGCATGTATCTTCTCATATCAAGCACGTGGTGCTTGCTTTAAACCATATAATTCCTTCTTTAACCTGCACACCTGGTTTTCATGCCCTTTCTGCACAAAGCCATGGGGCTAAAAAACATACACTTCTTAATGCAAGTCATCATTCAGAAATGTTGTTTTAATGTCAAACTGATGTACATTCCAACCATGATGGGCTACATGTGCACAAATGCTCCGAACAGTTGTCATACGACATGTAGGTGCAAAGGTCTCATCAAAATCAATGCCTCTTTCTTGCGCATAACCCTTTGCAACAAGCCTGACCTTATACCTGTCAAATGTACAATCAGGTTTATGCTTCAGCTTGTATACCCACTTAGTGCCAATGGCCTTCTTGCTAGGAGGCAAGTCACATAAAGACCAAGTACCATTCTTCATTATTGCATCATATTTAGATTGCATAGCAACCAACCAATTTCTGAATTTTGTGCTTCATAAAACAAAACAGGCTCATTCTCATCACAGAGACTAGATGCAGCCATAGCATAGCAATCTGATGCAAAAGAGGCACTATGAGAGCCTGAACGAGTACGATATGACAAAGGTGTATCTAATTTGCTGTCACGCAAAGTCTGCACCATCCATTTTGGCATAGTTTTTGCCTGCTCAATATCAGCTCTCTCATCAACAAGTGCATCATGTAAATCTGCATCAGAAATGGAATGATCTGCATCATCATATGAAACCTGCAAAGGCTGAGAAGTTGCCTCATTAGGACCAGCACTAGACTGCCACCTGTAAAAAGAGGCATCAAAGTATCATACATGTCTTTGGAGCTAACATATGTCTCCTTGGTACATGAAAGCAATGGCTGAATAGCATCTTCCACAAAAACAACATCACGGCTAACCAGAATGCGTTTAGTCTGTGGATGATACAGACGATAGCCTTTACTTTAAGAACTGTACCCAACAAAAATACATTTTACTGCCTTATCATCCAATTTTTTGCGATGTTGTTTAGGCACTAATGCATATGCCAAACAACCAAAAACACGCAGATGAGCAACAGATGGGTTGCGGTCATGCCAAGCCTCATATGGAGTGATAGACTGCAGCGCTTTAGTGGGACACCTGTTAAGTACATATGCTGCACACATGACAGTCTCAAGCCAGAAACTATGTGGTAAAGCCTGACTCTTGACCATACACCTCGCCATCTCCATGAGTGACCTGTTCTTCCGTTCAGCAACTCCATTCTTTTGAGGTGTATACGGCACTGTACACTGGTGTTTTATCCCACGTTCAGCCAGAAATGCATTAAAATCAGAAGACATATATTCCCCCCTCGATCAGAACGGAGGGTGCCCATTTTACATGCTGACAGATTTTCAGCCAAAACCAAAAATTGTTTGAAGCACAAAAACACTTCGGACTTTGCCTTCAATGGATATACCCATGCATGCCTGGAAAAATCATCAATGAAAGTCACGAAGCAAAGATAGTTTCCAAAAGAAGGTGTCTGCATAGGACCAGAGACATCACTATGTACAAGCTGCAATTTTTGCGTAGCCCGAATTGAACCATCTTTTGGAAAGGAGGAATGCTGCATTTTGCCCAAAATACAGCCTTCACATACATGTTTTCCAGGTGCCTCAAGCTTGGGCAAAGAAGACACCATATCAAATTTCTGCAGGCGTAGCAAACTAGCAAAATTCAGATGACCAAAGCGTGCATGCCAAAACTTTGCATCTGACATAGCCTGAGAATCATGAACTGCACATGCCGAATCATTCACAGATCTTTCATAGTTTATGAGCTTATACAACCCACAACATAAAATGCCAGAAGCAATAATAACATCGCCATTTGACAGATCATGAACTCGACATCTATCATCAACAAATTTCACAATCAAGCCAATCTTGGCTAATGCAGAAACTGATAACAGATTCTTCTTGATCCCTGGCACAAATAAAGCATCTAACAAGGTGAAAGAACTACCATCAACAGTAGTCAGAATGATCTTACCAACTCCCATAACAGGATAAGAGGAGTTGTTGGCGCATGTGATAGTATTCCCTGTAGGGGCAGGCTCGAGTGAAGAGAAGAAACTGCGCTGCGAGGTAATATGTTTGATCGCCCCACTGTCAAAATACCAAGCATCTGAGTCCACTGTAGACATGCACTACTCATGAGAAGATGGGTCAAAATTGCAAACAGTAGTAAACGTCCATTCTTCTTCCTGCACAAGATTAGCGGACTCTGTTTTTGGTGTAGAGGCTTTTGCAACAACCATTCCAGCCTCCTTTTTCTTTGCCTCTTTTGCAGCTAGTTTTGGACAGTTCTTTATGATATGATCATTCCCTTTACAGTATTTGCAAAACGATTTTTGCTTTTCTGATTTCTTCTCATCTTTATCCTGGTTCTTCGAATGTGCAGCATTTGCAGATTTCTGCTTACTCGTAGAAGAGCTCCATTTTCCTTTGCCCTTCTGACTAGCTAGGAAAGCTTGATATGCAACACGCATAATGGACCTGTTTTGCCTGGACTCATCTTCCTGCAACAGAACAGAAACTAACTCCTCAAACGATAAGGCATTCGGATTGCCTTTCATCATCAACCGAAGAGTAGAAGCAAAACTCTGATATGAATCAGGAAGACCATTCAAAACGGTCTGCACAAGTGACCTATCTGGTATAACCTCATCAGCAGAAATCAACTGTTCCTTCAAATCTTTGATCTTTGTTAGGAAACTGTCCATAGAATCACCTTCATTCATGTGCTCACTCTCCAACTGTTTTCGAAGGTAAGCAACACGAGCCTCATTCCTAGCTTGGTACTATGTGGTAAGTGTATCCCAAGCATCCCTAGCTGTTCTGCAAGAGCGAATATGAGGAATAATGGCACATTTGACAGACAAAGCTATCAATGCATGTGCCTGGGCATCTCTGCCATCCCAACGAATCTGCTCTGCAATAGGTGTAGCAGAAACAGCAGCAACAGGAATCTGCACAATATCATCTTCGACACCATCTTCATCAGCTCCAGCACCTGTATTCGTAGTACCTGTTGTTACAGGTGTAACAAGACGTCTTTCAACACCCTACACAATGTTCCACAATCCTTTTGCAACCAATACATGTCGCATCATATAAGCCCATAATGGGTAGTTGGTACCATCCAACTTATCCTCAACAGCCAACATACGGAATACATCACTGCTTTTAGTCATGGCCAGTGACTAAAATACCTTGATGCAGAAAATTGATTGTATCCCAAAAAGTTGAACGGAACTACCCAGATGAGTTCTGCTAAACCTGTAGCAGACTTCGAGATGCTTATACTAGCGAACAGAAACAGATATATACCTTTGGCACAAAAAGATAGAATAGCCTGCACAAGCACTGCGATAGTGCGTTCGGAGGCCGAAACGAGCTCAGATCACGATTTCGGCACCACATAGCGAAGCTGTTTTGATCTCGGAAACACCCTGAGTATGCTCACCAAAATTCGTACAATTCTGAGACTACAAACGGAGGATTGTCGACGGCGCCCTAGATGAAGCGACAACCTGCTCTGATACCAATTGTTGGAGTTAGATGTCTGCGGAAGCACGCGAACAGCACAAGGAAGAAGAAGAAGCTTGGAGCACAACACACAATACTGATTGTATTACTAGAGAATGTACAAAGATAAGTAGCCCATTAGGGCAATAGGCGTATATACAAGCCGGGGGATAAAAACCTCCTAAAGAGGGAAAAAAGTACCCCGGCGGTCCTAGTGTGTTCACACACATCACTACCTAAATATATCAACACATTGAACCTGACTTGTAATCCCTAATCAACCATTTGTCCAACAGAAACCAAAATCCTTATTATATTCAGAACATGCAGCACATCAGCAAGATGTTTTACTTTCCCATCCTCCATAGATAGTGCTATGTTTCTTGTATGCTCGATAGGATGTGATGCGTCATCACCTGTTTCAACATATCCAAGAACTGGCAATTTTTGCAAACTACTAAACCATTCTGCATGACCGGTCATGTGATTTGAAGCACCTGAATCAACATACCAAACATTACCATTGGATTTTGAAACATCAAGAGACATCGTATTCATCATGTGTTGTTGGACCATGAACAACTTCTCTGAATCATCTGCACTTGTTGATACATAGTGGTTTTGTTGCCTTCTATTGTTTTGATACTTCAACCTACAATCACGTTCAAATTGACTAGGTTTAGCACAATTCTAGCATCCTTTATTGTCATTACTTGAATCATTTCTTTGGAATTTTTTGCGGCCTCCTTGGCTCCCCCTACCTTGAAATTGTCCTCTACCTCCTGCATGATTCTGTTATTGACCTTAGTCTTGGTCACTATGTCCTCTTCCACTTTCAAAGCCTCTATCTCTTCCTCTCAGAACTAGGTTGTCCTTGGGAGTTTGAGTACTCAACAAGATTCTTTTCTTTGATTATCAGCATGGACACCAGATCAACAAAATTCAAAATATTTTGTTGATCATCTACATTGATGCTAATAGATCCTTGACGCCAATAGATGCAAGTGACTTACATATGCTTTTGATGTTTAAGGTGTAGTCACTTACTAACATGCTCTTTATCTCCTCTGTATGCAGCTCGTTCTTTAGTTGCAATTTTTGTGCCTTTGTATTGGTCTCATACAATGTGACCAAATTGTTCCAAGCCTCTTTTGGATTTTTTGCATCTTGTAGGTGCCTAATCATGCTATCCTATATGCTAATAGATAGCCAATACATTACCTTCATTCTTCTTGATTCCATTCTTCATATGCTCTTAACTAGTCCGCAATCTAATTCCTCTCTGGTAATTGTAGAGCATTTTTGTTCCCTCCTTCGATGTACTTCCAATAGCCTTTTTCCCATTAGGAATATTTAAGTGTTGCTGAAAAAAATGCAAGTTATGTCGAGATGGATTCGAAACAAAATTCTAAGAAAAACTAGTGACCCTAAAGGGATAACTCCCAAAAATATTTTGATGCCTTCTACCTTCACACCAAATCTTGTAGCAATTTGAGATCGTTTGTGAATCATGCTTGCCTTCTCGACTACTCTTCATAGTCGACCTTCTCCATGAGCTCTCTACAGACACACTGGCTACGATACCATGTCATGAGAAAGGAGATAAGGAAGAGAGCTCACTCACACACTCTCACAATCAAAGAGGAGCATGTAGATTGAGGAAAGGGAGAATGATCTTCTTCTATCACATAAAGAGAAGCACAAATCCTTCTGAGAATGCGAAAAAAGAAAAATGGCAAGATGGGTTAGGGTTTTTGCTATCCCATGATCCCCCCTGTGAGTGTGGGGCTCTACCCCACCTAGTGTTTCCTGTGTTGCTGAACTATACTCTCCTCACACTTACTGGTTACTTCCTCTTCTCTTCTTACGATGGCGCTACATAAGGCCTTATAGAATGGACTCACTCAGAGTTCACCCAAGATTTTCACAGCTGAATTGATGTCTGGTAAGTCCCCTCATGCATGCTCTGATTACATTACAAGCTCATCCAAGCCTGATAACCAAGAAAGGTGGAAGATGGTGACAACCAATCTGCAAGTCGATAGTGAAACTATTTTATCAGTGAAAAATCCAACCTTTAGTTTAAATGGGAACAACTCAAAGTCTCAAAAAGATGGTTGACTTGATCTTCATCAATCCCTATTTGCCACAACGACTAGCCTACGATCAATGCTCTACAGAACAATGGAAGCCTACGGTCAATGCTGTGCAAAGGCAATAACAAGGTCTCTTCTCTATGTTCAACAATCAAATTTCCTTAGGTAACCATAAACCTACTATGGATATCAAAGCTAAGAAGAAAATGTTTGAAGACGATAGTGATAAACAAAATAAAGGTGATGATACAATTAAGCATGAGAATAAGATCAATTTGGACTCTAATATTGAAGATAATGATGATAGTAAATTGATTATAGATAGATCCTCCCTTAACAATTGGCATAATCATCTCAATGAGAAAGTTGTGGTTGGTCTTTGCCATGGCCTTAGCCCAGCTCAGGAAGTCCCTAAATAGTGGATTAAAACTAATTGGGAAAGTTGTGGTCTTCATGTCAAATATGTGCAATACTTGCCTAATAGCTTTTTTTTTTGAAGATGCTAATAGTGCTATACAAGTCATAGCTAAGGGACATTAGTTAACTAGAAATACTCCTATCTCTTTTTTTAAGTGGCATCTTAGATTTAATCCTAGAGGCCATAAACCTACCAAGGTGCCCGTGTGGATAGAATTCCCTAATTTGCCAGTTGAATTTCACCCCTGGATAGAACATCTTGGAAGACTCATAGGTAAAGTTCTTGCTCAAAGACCCAAAAATGGCTTCAATCCCAAGTGGGATCCTCAAATCTTGGTTTAAGTAGATATAGCTAGGACTGAGTTTTAAGACCACTTTAATTTTGAAAGACTCTGATGGCTGCAAACTTCATGATAAAAAAGTGTTGTATAGAAGTCTATCTAACCTATTTCCATTGCTATAAACAAGGAAATTTGATAAAAGATTGCCCTCTTCTTGCTAAAAAAATGACCCTAGTACAAATGTCAAAGATACTATCAAGGAGTAGGAGAAATAAATAAACAGAGAACGGAGTAGTAATTCAGGGACCTCCTTCAAGAAGGTTACTGCTAAAGGTAAAAAAGATTTAACAACAACTAGATCAATAAATTTGATGTTCTTTTAGAAAATGTCCATCTTTTCAAGGCTTGGAAGATGGTACTAATGTTGATGTTGCAGATACTCTTGAAATACAAAAGTCTCATAATATAGAGGGAGATATTACCCTAACACAATAGGATGGTGAACATCAAGAAAATAATAATGATGAAGAGTGGAAATATGTGAGAAATAAAAGAAATCAGACCTCTGGATGTAGAACACGTAACTCGTCTTCACATTTGTCCTCAGGGGGAGAGGAATCGGAAGAAGAAGAACATCATGTTGATAAATTTACTAAACAGCTCAATCAATTTGATAAGGCAAAAATAAAAATTATCTAGCTCAATCAGGTTAGGTATGATGATGTGGTCATGTTTGAAGCTCCAGGTACAAAAATACATAAACAAGACAAAGGTAAGAGTAAAAGAAAGGAAATGTTAAGAGTAAAAGAAAGGAAATGGTAAGAGTGTTTGGTACTGCTATAAAACCTCCTAAAAATCATAAAAAGGGATCTGCAGGATGACAAAGAATCTCTTGTATAATTTTTGGATTGTAAATCATAATTTTGTTAACATCATTTTGAGTGATTGTGCTACTATTTGGATAAAGGTCAAAAGTAGCTATTCTGACTTGTTATTTTACTCATGGTTTTGATTAATTTTGTTTCTCTCAATTTAAAAAGGTCTAACAGACCTAGTTCATGGTAAAGTGTTCAACAACTGCATGAGAGACATCTCTCTTACTCCTGATATTATCTATCTTCAAGAACTTAAGGTTGGGGGATTTGGTTTTCAAGCCAACCTCCAAATTGCTTCTAGCAAACATAGTTGGTACTACACTAAGCATTCCAATGGTAAAGGTGGTGCAGCTATTCGTATTGTTTTTATTCTTGATCACAACTCTACTAACCAATGGGTGGCCATTAAATGTAAGGAGCCTCTTAACTATACGTTTGTCAATATTTAGGTGGCTAATACTTTTTCTGACATAATCAATTGTTGGGATGAGCTCTCTTGTCTCCTCAATGATGTCATCCTTTTAGGTGATTTTAATATGGTTCTTAATGGTACTGATAGAATTAGTAAAAAAGATAATGTTATTCAAGGCAGAGAGAAGAGCAACTAGTACAATTTGATTAATGCTCTTAATCTTCTTGATTGTTCTATCAACTTTGGTCATACATGGAACAACACGAATGTGAACAAGACTTTGTCTGCTAAACTAGATAGATGGTACATGAATATTACAAGAAATCAAGAGTTGTGGCAAAATAGTTGTGAGAAAAACCCCTCTCTTCATTTTTCTAATCATACCCCCTTGATTCTTAAGTTATATAGAAATTGTCCTAACTATAAAGCAGGTTGGCCCCATTTAAATGCTTCCCTTCTCAAGATTCCTTGTTTCAAAGAGCAAACTAAGAATATTTTGAAATCTCATTTCTCCCTTAGCATCTCTCCCTTTGTGGCTTGGGAAAGGTCCATTAAGCACATTCAAAAGTTGTTGACCAGGTATAAGCTAAAAGCTAAGGAGATTATGTATAAAAGAAGGATGATGATTATGAAAGAGATAGAAGATGTTAGGAGTTCCAACTTGGATAACTCTAGTATTTGTCAAAAGTTCCTTCATCTTCAGAATAAATTAAGATATGAAGACTATCTCTTAGCCTGTGGTGCTATTGTCACATCAAGAGAATCTTGGGCTGGTATCAACCTAACAAACAAATGTTTGAATTAATGAGAAAGAAGAAAGCAAGGGATTTTATCCCTATGTTAAATAAGAGTTCAAGAGACTATGCTATGTCTATCAAGGAGAATTTTCAAGAGGTTGTGAGCTTCTTTACCAATGTTTTCTCTAGACCTCCTAAGAGGGGGAGGACATCTAGAGAGATAGGGCCACTATTGCCGTTAAAAGGAAAAAAAATGATTCCTCAATCCCTTTCCTCGATCCTAGACCTGCCCCTCTATGTCGATGAGGCTCGAGAAACCATTAGTCAATTGAAACCCTATAAATCTCCTGGTTTTGATGGTATACCGAATGAATTCTTTCAAGGACTTAAAAACTTTTTAGTGCCCATTATTCTATTGATATGGCATGAAGCCATGAGAAGAGGTAATTTTTCTACCTTTATCAATACTGGAGTGATTAAACTTGTCCATAAAAAAGGACCTAAGGATGACTTGAATAACTCGAGACTTATCTCTTGTCTGACTTCTGTATACAAGATCTTTGCCTCCTCCTTGGCTAGAAGGTTTAGCCCCATTATGGATAGTATCATTCTTACTCAGCAAAAAGGGTTCATCAAGGGTAGATACATTATGGATGCCATTATCTCCATTTGGGAAGGATTAGATTTTTCCAATTATCAGAAGGTTGATACTTTTTTCTTTAAAGATGATTTTGATAAAGCTTATGATAGAGTTGATTGGGATTCATTCTTCAGCCCCTCCACGACTAGGTGCAAGCAAAAAGTTCATAAAGTACACTAGTATCCTTTTTGGGAATGCTCCTTATAGAGTTTCCATGAATGGTTAGATCTCTACCCCCTTTAGACTATACATGTCTATTAAACAAGGTTGTCCTCTTGCCCCTCTTCTCTTTGCCATCACCAGTGATGCCCTTGGTTGGTTGGTTAGGGAGTGTATGGAACAAGGAACTGTTAAAGGTATAGAGATTCAAGGTGCCCCTTCCTAGTTTGGATTGCAAATGTTTGCTAATGACATGAATATGATAACTAGGGTGGATAATCAGTCTCTTGAAAATTTCATTAATTCTTTTTTGTATTGCTAGTGGTTCGATTGTTAACCATAAAAGACTAGTTTTTTTGCTTCCAACAAGTAAATTCTTGATTGTGTGAAAGGTAGTGAATGTGACATTATCAAGGAAGGGTATGTTTTCTGTTTGTTGGTCATCCCCATGGGTTTTAACATTACTTTTGAGCAAAGATGGACTTTGATGATGTTACCGTTAGTGTCCATGTGAAAGGCCAAATGGCCATCGAACCTTTCTTCGTATATGTTCTTTAATAAAACATATAGTAGCCTGGTAAGCCACAAAATGTAAGTTTGACTCCATTTGTAACACCTAAGAATTCGGTGTTCGTGCTCCCTGTGTACTATGTTTTTTTTCATATTCTATAGCCTCTATGTAGAGTACCGTGTGCGGCGCTTGGAGCTCAGTTTTCTACCCGGAGGATATCGTCGTGGAGCTCTCGAGAAGGAGCATGCACTATGGTGCATCACCATCAAAATACTTTAGATGATGGATGAATTTCATAATAAGATCTTCAAATGGATGGCTCTATAGCATAATATGTCTCAAATAGTATTTGTTTTGAAACATTATATTCTTCCTTCTCTCACTTATTTTTTTGCTTGTTTGTTGGAGTTCAAGGTTTGCGAAAGCACATGAATAATAGAAGGAAGAAGAAGAAAAAGTTTGGAGCACAACACACAATACTCAATGTATTACCACTAGAATGTACAAAGATTAGTAACCCGTTAGGGCAATAGATGTATATACAAGTTAGGAGGAAAAAAACCTCCTAAAGAGGGAAAAGAGTGCCCCAGCAGTCGTAGAGTGTTCACACACATCACTACCTAAATATATCAACAAATCCCCCCTGGGAGTGATCCACTGAACAAGGAGCTTGCACTCATGTATAAGGAAGTTCCAAGCTATGTGGAATCAATGATTCCAATCCACAAAAGGAAGTAAGCCCAAAGCTTTGTAGAACGCTTCAAACTTCTCCCTAGGTAGAGCCTTCATGAAAAGGTTTGCAATGTTCTCCTGCATGGGCACATATGCCAAGCTAATCTCTCTAGCAAAAAACCTCTCCCTAGCATAATGATAATGCACCTCAATGTGCTTAATGTGAGCATGGAACATATAATTCCTCGCAACTGCCAATGTGCTTTGACTGTAAGTGAAGATGGTGGTGGCATAAGACTGACCAACACTCAAATCAACCATAAGGCATCTGAGCCACACACACTCAACAGTCGCTATGAAAGCTACCCCATACTCAGCCTCACAACTAGAAGTGGCCACAATAGGCTACTTCTTGCTCAACCAAGATATACATGAGCTATACCAAGCATGAAGGAATAGCCACTAGTGGACACACGAGTGTCATAGCAACCAGCCCAATCAGAGTAAAAAAAAACATGTAAATCTGGCAGTAGTGATTCCCCTTCGGATAAAACAATCCAAGTAGCAGGGTACCGCTCAAGTAGCAAAAGATGCGCTTACCCGCCTGCCAATGCTTGACACCTGGGCAATGCATAAACCTACTCATCTATGAGACAGCAACCTGAATATTTGGTCGAGTAATGCATAAGTAAATCAAGCATCCAACAACTTACTGATAGAGAAGAACATCAAATGCATCTCTAGCATCATGAAGACTCAACCATAAACTTGTCTCCATAGGAGTGGCAATAGGTTTACAATCTTCAAGGCCAAAATGCCGCAATAATGTGTCAATATATTTTGTTTGACACAAAACAATTCCATCATCAACTTGCATAAACTGAATGCCCAAATAATGATGCAAATGCCCCAAATTAGACATCTCAAATGAGGCATACAAATTAGCGTTAAAAGCAACAATATGCTTGTCATGAGGACAAGTGAGCAACATGTCATCAACATACACAACAATGATTAGAAGCACATCATTAGCACACTTAACATATAAGGTGCTTTTAGTTGGACTATTCTCAAAACCATGTGCAATCAGATAGGCATCTATCTTTTCATGCCAAACATGTGGTGCTTGCTTTAAACCATATAATGCATTCTTCAACCTGCACACTTGATTTTTCATGCCCTTTCTGCACAAAAACACGGGGTTGAAAAACATACACTTCTTCATGCAATTCACCATTCAGAAATGCAGTTTTAATGTCCAACTGATGTACAATCCAACCATGATGAGCTGCTAGTGCACATATGCTATGAACCGTAGTCATTTGGCATGCAGGTGCAAAGGTCTCATCAAAATCAATGCCTCTTTCTTGTGCATAACCCTTTGCAACAAGCCTTATACCTGTCAATTGTTCCATCATGCTTATGCTTCAGCTTGTATACCCACTTAGTGCCAATGGCCTTCTTGCTAGGAGGTAAGTCACATAAAGACCAGGTACCATTCTTCATTATAGCATCATATTCAGATTGTTGGAAGTCAATGTTTATATTGGCTTAACAATTAGCTTCACTAAGAAGCATCAACTTCAAGTCTTAGTTCTACAATAGACTATATAGAAGTTTTACTCTTAGAGACTACTTCAAGCAGTCGACGGGCGCAACATCCATATAGAAAAGTCTTTTTATATGGATGTACAACAAAACTACGTGGTCGACTTGGTCTAGCCCAACGTTTCTAAAAGCAATCTCCCCCCACCCGGGTTCAGATCCCGTATGCGTCAGCGAAGTTGTTTTGTTTTATTGTTTGCTTTATTAAAAAGCACACGGACGGCTACGCTACCTGCGATGGAGTTTTTTGTGTTTTCCGTTAGCGATCAATTACGATCGTAGCTTTAAGCTTTTGCTTTTAGATGGGTACTCAAATACTATATAATAAGGCCCTTGGCTCATTGTGTAACTCACTCACTCAAAGATCTAGAGCTTGGAGATCTTCTTGAAGACAGAGTGTTCTCACACTCTTGAAGGAGGTGAAGTTTTGGTGAAGGAGAGGCTACTCTCATTGCAGCAGGAAGTCTTCTACGAGGTGGTGGTAACTATCTTTTGTGAGTTAACCTTGTGGTTGATTTACAATTTCGTTACACTATTTTGTTAGCTTCGTTGCTTCATTCTCTTCACACACACTTAGATTATTTCGACATAATCTAAATTTTGTATCATCATCTTCTTATTCTTCCATTAGTGAGTGCACCACTTTATATGGTTGAGTAGTACTCCCATGTTGTAATTTGGACATCTATTATTTTTAGTGAAGTAAGCATCCAGCTTATGTTCCCTATCCTTGTCTCAAGATCTCTTTCTTTCTCTATCTCACTTATCATCTTGTCAATTAAGTTGTGTATGCTCAAGAGGTTTTAGTATTGGAACGATCCTGGGGCCCCAAATTCCAACACTTGGTATCAGAGCTACATAATTGACATACACACTTAAGATAAGATGAGTGAGATTAGAATTGAGATTGAAGACAAGTTAGATGGATCTTCTAATTATCCCATGTGGAGTTTCATGATGATGAACTTGTTAGTGACAAAGGATTTATGGAGTATCGTCAATGGATCCTTAACAAGACCAAGACGAGAAGGCGAAGAAGGGTCTACAACAACTTCAACAGGTACTGGAATTACAATTACAGAACCAACTGAAGAAGAGGTAACCACTTCGACATCCAGAGTCACTGCTAGGTCTTTACCTAGAGTTCCTCCTACTGAAGATCAGGCAAGATGGGATGCTAGAGATGCTTTAGCACTTTCATTCATAGCAATAAGTGTCAAAAAGCATATTCTACCACAGATCAGATCTTGCAGAAGTTCTAGTCAAGCTTGGTTAAAGCTTGAGAATCTTTTTCAAAGCAAAAATCCTGCTAGGAAAGCTCACTTGAGGAGACAACTAGCAAATACAAGGATGAAAGCTAGTGAGTCAATTCAAACCCACATTACGAGACTCGTTGACTTGAGAGATCAACTTCTAAATGTAGGAGTTGAGATATCAGATGAAGAAATGGTAAATACGTTGATTAATTCACTTCCTATTTCATATCGATCTTTCATAACCACTCTTACCCTTACCACAAGAGATAGAGAGGTTACATTTGAAGAGTTAGAGTTCTTGTTACTTCAAGATAAAGATCAGTTGAAGGGAATGGAAGAGAATGAAGAAGCACTTTCATCTTCATCAAAGGGTCAAAAGAAGAAGAAGGATAAGAAGAAGGAACAACAATCCAAGAAGGAAAGTAGGTCCCTCTCACCTTCTACTTCAGATTCTGTATCTACGACATCTAAAGTAAATTCTTCTAAGAAGAAGGTAAAAATATGTTCTTTCTGCAAAAAATGTGGACATATTCAGTCAGAATGTTATAGAAGGATTGCAGCAGAAAAGAAAAAGGCATCAGGTAATGTTGCAGAAGATGATAAAAAAGGGAAATCTCAAGGTGATTCTTATGCCTGTATCACCATTGAGGAAGTAGCTTTTGATCAAGCAGCTTTACAAGTTCTTTCAACAAGTCCTTGGATATTCGACTTAGGTGCTACTAAGCATATGACAGGTTGTAGAGATGTATTTTCTTCTCTTTCCTATTCTTCAGGTAGAAGAGTTACTATTGCAGATGGCAATGATTTGGATGTTGTGGGAATAGGTACAGTAACCCTAAAGTCAAGAGAAGGTGGTGTTTTTCAAATTTCAGATGTCCTTTATGTACCTGAAATGAAGAAGAATCGGCTATCTATATCTGCATTTTTAAGTGATGGTTTTAAAGTTGTATTTGAGAAAGATCGTTGTAAGGTCTTATCACATAAAGAAGACAAGTGTCTTTTACAAGGTGAGCATAAAGGAGGGGTCTTTGTTTTGTCAAAAATCAGTCAGGCATATGCAGTCAAATCTTCATCACCGGTGGAAGATATGAAGCTATGGCATGAAAGATTTGGACATATCAGTTTTGGAGCTCTCAAGAATATCAAAGACAGAGGTATGGTTGAGAGTTTACCCTCATTCAAGCTACCTGATGATTCAGATATATGTGAAGGTTGTCTTGAAGGTAAGATGCATAAACTACCTTTCAAGAAACATGGTCATATTACAGCTACCAGGAAATTGCAGATTATTCATTCAAATGTGAATGGACCTATGAAAGCAGACTCTATTCAGGGTTTCAGGTATTTTGTCCTATTTGTGGATGATTTTACAAGATACTCATGGATCTATGGTCTTAAGTCAAAGTCAGAAGTCTTTCCTGTGCTCAAGAAGTTTGTAGCTATGGTTGAAAATGAAAGTCAGGAAACTGTCCAAATTCTCAGAAGTGATAGAGGTGGAGAATTTTGTCAAATGAGTTTCAGACATTTCTCGATGAGAAAGGTATTACTCGACACCTTACTATTGCTTATACTCCTCAGTAAAATGGTGTTGCAGAAAGAAAGAATAGAGTACTTGTTGAAATGATGCGGAGCATGATGTCATCCAAGAGGCTTTCATCGAGATTTTGGTTTGATGCAGTACATACAGCTAATCACATTTTAAATAGGTCATCTACAAAAGCTTTAAAGGTAATCACACTATATGAAGCTTATTATGGTAGAAAACCTAATGTGAGTTACTTCAGAGTGTTTGGATCACTTTCTTATGTACATGTTGAGAAAAAGGACCGAGGCAAACTAGATGTAAAGGCAAAGAAAGCTATTTTTATTGGATATTTTGTTGAAAGCAAAGGATACAGATTTTATGTTCCAAAGACAGGTGAAGTTATTCTTTCACGTAATGCTTATATTGTTGAAGATAAGGTTTATGATAAAGAAGCAGAAATTCCGGAGTTCGTTAGTGAAAATGACTATGGAATTTTTAGAAAGATTCTGGATGTACATGTTCAACCATATCAGGAGGGAGTTAAAACTCAAATTCCTAGTATTCAAGAAAAAGTTGAAGAAAGAGGAATTTCACAACCTTCTACAGAGTCAGTTCCACAAGAAACTTTGATTCCAGAAATGGAAGAATTTAAAGTTCCAGAAGGTCCTAGTACCTTGGCAGGACAAGTTCCAGAACTTGTGGAAGCTGAAAGTTCAGAAAGAGTTTCACCACTATTCAAGGATACACCTACGTGGTTATATCAAACTTGGAAAGATAGTGGTATAAAGACTTTTACTGGAAGAACAAGGAGTCAGACTAGACAACAACAACAAGATCATGTAAGAACAAGAAGTCAAACTAGACAGCAAAAAGATCATGTAAGTTTTGCTGAAGACTTTGAGATTCATGATATTTTGGCACTTACGACTGTTGAAGATGAACCTGCGTGTGTTAAAGATGCACTTAACATTCCTATTTGGAGAAAAGCTATGCAAGAAGAGATTGATTCTATTCATAAGAATCAAACTTGGCAGCTATGTGAGTTACCAAAAGGAAAGAAGGCTATAGGTGTAAAATGGATCTTCAAAATCAAAAGGAAAGTAGATGGTACTATTGATAGATACAAGGACAGGTTGGTTGTCAAAGGATATGCACAACAAAAAGGTATTGATTATGATGAGACATTTGCTCCTACGTCTAGAATGACTGTTATTAGGTCAGTACTTGCTCTAGCAGCACATTTTGGTTGGCATATATATCAACTTGACATCAAGAGTGCTTTTCTTAATGGTGATTTACACGAGGATGTGTATATTCAACAGCCAGAAGGTTTTGAAGAGACAGGTAAAGAACACTTAGTCTGCAAGCTTATAAAAGCTTTGTATGGTTTAAAACACGCACCTAGAGCATGGTATGAAAAGATACATACGTATCTTTTATCCATTGGTTTCCATAACTCAGATGCAGCTCCAACTCTTTATGTCAAAGCTGAAACAGGTATGATGATTATAGCAATCATTTATGTGGATGATATTATAGTCACAGGTCCCAGAGATGAAGATTTGCAGATGTTCAAAGAAGAATTGAAGCAAACATTTGATGTGAATGATTTAGGCATTCTACATTATTATCTTGGGATTCAGTTTCTGTTTCAAGATGAGTGTATCTACATGACACAACAGAAGTACATTGAGAAACTTTTAGAAAGGTTTCAGATGGGTGATTCTAAACCTATGCAAACACCTATGGATCAGAACATATCTTTACAAAATGTAGCAGATGCAGAGCCATTTGATGCTATTCTATATAGTCAAGCAGTTGGTTGCTTGATATATCTTTGTAATACACGTCTTGATATACAGTTTGCAGTTTCTCAAGTATCAAGGTTCATGCAGAATCCGACAGTGTTACATTGGAAAGCAGTAAAGCGGATCTTTCGTTATTTGAAGGGAACTTCAAATTATGCTATGGTATTTTCGAAATCTACACATTTGTTACTAAAAGGATTCTCAGATTCTGATTGGGCAGGTGATAGAGACACAAGAAGAAGTACTAGTGGATTTTGTTTTTATCTTGGAGATTGTCTTATCTCATGGTATTCGAAGAGACAACCCACTATTGCCACTTCATCGTGTGAAGTTGAATATCGTGCAGCATTTACAGCTACTCTAGAGTAAGTTTGGTTGCGAAAGATTTTCAGTTATCTTGATGTAAGAGTACATTAACCCATTCAGATATTTTCAGATAGCCAGAGTGCTATAGCTATAGCTAAAAATACAGTGCATCATGCAAGGACAAAGCATATAGAGGTACACTACCACTATATTCGAGAGCAGATAGCTAAGAAGCACATTGAGCTGGTTCATGTTCCTTCTAGTGAGAATGTTGCAGATATATTTACCAAAGCATTGACTAGAGATAGTCATGAGAAGATTTGCAGGTTATTGAAGCTTGTACCAATATGACATTGAAGGAGGGATTGTTGGAAGTCAATGTTTATATTGGCTTAACAATTAACTTCACTAAGAAGCATCAACTTCAAGTCTTAGTTCTACAATAGACTATATAGAAGTTTTACTCTTAGAGACTACTTCAAGTAGTCGACGGGCACAACATAAATATAGAAAATTCTTTCTAAACTCATGTACAACAAAACTACGTAGTCGACTTGGTCTAGCCCAATGTTTCTAAAACTTATCTCTGCCAACCCGGGTTCAAATCCTGTACGCGTCAGCGAAGTTGTTTTGTTTTATTGTTTGCTTTATTAAAAAGCAGACGGACGGCTACGCTACCTGCGATGGAGTTTTTTGTGTTTTTCGTTAGCGATCAATTACGATCGTAGCTTTAAGCTTTTGCTTTTAGATGGGTACTCAAATACTATATAATAAGGCCCTTGGCTCATTGTGTAACTCACTCACTCAAAGATCTAGAGCTTGGAGATCTTCTTGAAGACAGAGTGTTCTCACACTCTCGAAGGAGGTGAAGTTTTGGTGAAGGATAGGCTACTCTCATTGCAGCAGGAAGTCTTCTACGAGGTGGTGGTAACTATCTTTTGTGAGTTAACCTTGTGGTTGATTTACAATTTCGTTACACTATTTTGTTAGCTTCGTTGCTTCATTCTCTTCACACACACTTAGATTATTTCGACATAATCTAAATTTTGTATCATCATCTTCTTATTCTTCCATTAGTGAGTGCACCACTTTATATGGTTGAGTAGTACTCCCATGTTGTAATTTGGACATCTATTATTTTTAGTGAAGTAAGCATCCAGCTTACGTTCCCTATCCTTGTCTCAAGATCTCTTTCTTTCTCTATCTCACTTATCATCTTGTCAATTAAGTTGTGTATGCTCAAGAGGTTTTAGTATTGGAACGATCCTGGGGCCCCAAATTCCAACACAGATTGCATAACAACCATCCATTTTTCAGAATTTTGTGCTTCATCAAATGAAACATGCTCATTCTCATCACAGAGACTAGATGCAACCATAGCATAGCAATCTGATGCAAAAGGGGAACTCTGAGAGCATGAACGAGTACAGTATGACAAAGGTGCATCTAATTTGTTGTCACACAAAGTTTGCACCAACCATTTTGGCATAGTTTTTACTTTCGCAATATCAATTCTCTCATCAACAAGTGCATCATGCAAATCTACAGTAGAAATGGATTGATCTACATCATCACATGAAACCTGCAAAGGCTAAGAAGTTGCCTCATTAGAGCCAACACTAGACTATCCACTTGTAAAAAGAGGCAACAAAGTATCATACATGCCTTTGCAACTAACACATGTCTCCTTCATACATGAGAGTAAAGACTGAATAGCATCTTCCACAAAAACATCACAGCTAACCAAAATGCATTTAGGTTGTGGATGATACGAACGATAGTCTTTGCTTTCAGAACTGTACCCAACAAAAATACATTTTACAGCTTTATCATCCAATTTCTTATGATGTTGTTCAGGCACTAATACATATGCCAGACAATGAAAAACACACAGGTGAGCAACAAATGGCTTACGACCATGCCAAGCCTCATATGGAGTGATAGACTGCAATGCTTTAGTGGGACAACTAAGTACATATGCTGCACACATAACAACCTCAAGCTAGAAACTATGTGGCAAAGCTTGACTCTTGACCATACACCTTGCAATCTCCATGAGTGACCTATTCTTTTGTTCATCAAATCCATTTTTTTGAGGTCTATGTGGCATTTTACACTCATGTTTTATCCCACGTTTAGCTAGAAATGCATTAAAATCATAAGATAGATATTCTCCCCCTTCATCAGAATGGAGGATGCCCGTTTTACATGCTGATAGATTTTCTGCAAAAACCAAAAACTGTTTAAAGCACATCAACACTTTGGACCTTGCTTTCAATGGATATACCCATGCATTCCTGGAAAAATCATCAATGAAAGTCATGAAGTAAAGATAGTTTCCAAAAGAAGGTGTCCGTATAGGACCAGAGACATCACTATGTACAAGCTGCAATTTCTGAGTAGCTCAAACTGAACCATCTTTTGGGAAGGATGAATGCTGCATTTTGCCCAAAATATAGCCTTCACAAACATGTTTACCGGGTGCCTCAAGTTTGGGCAAAGAGGACACCATTTCAGATTTCTACAGGTGTAGCAAACTAGCAAAATCTAGATGACCAAAGCGTGCATGCCAAAGCTTTGCATCTGACATAGCCTGAGAATCATGTACTGCACATGCTGAATCATTCACTGATTTTCATAGTCTATGTGCTTATATAGCCCACGACATAAAATGCCAAAAGCAATAATAATATCACCATTTGATAGATCATGAACTGTACCTTTGTCATCAATAAATTTCACAACCAAGCCAATCTTGGCTAAACCTGAAACTGATAACAGATTCTTCTTGATCTTTGGCACAAATAGAGCATCTGACAATGTGAAAGAACTACCATCAGTAGTAGTCAAAATGATCTTACTAATTCCCATGATAGTATAAGAGGAGTTGTTGGTGCATGTGACAATATTCGCTGTAGAGGAGCTCGAGTGAAGTGAAGAAACTACACTACGAGGTAATATGTTTGGTTGCTCCACTATCAAAGTACCAAACACTTGAGTTTATTGCAAACATACACTGTTCAAGAGAGGATGGTTCAAAACTGCAAACAATAGTAAACACCCATTCTTCATTCTTCATTAGAGTAGCAGACTCTGTTTTCGGTGTAGAGGCCTCTACAACAACCATTCAAACCTCTTTTTTCTTTGCCTCTTTTGTAGTCCATTTTGGACAATTCTTTATGACATGATCATTTTCTTTATAGTACTTGCAAAACAATTTTTACTCTTCTGTTTTCTTCTCTTCTCTGTCTTCCTTCTTTGATTGTGTAGAATTAGCAGATTTTCGCTTACTAGTAGAAGAGTTCCATTTACCTTTGCCCTTATGACTAGCCAGGAAAGCTTGATCTGTAAGATGCATAATGGACATGTTTTGCCTAGACTGATCTTCTTGCAATAGAACAAAGACTAACTCCTCAAATGTTAAGGGATTTGGATTGCCTTTTATCATCAAACGAAGAGTAGAAGCCAAACTGTGGTCCTTCAAATCTTTGATCTTTGTTAGAAAACTATCCATAGAATCACCTTCATTCATATGCTAACTCTCCAATTGTTTTCGGAGGTAAGTAACACAAGCCTCATGCCTAGCCTGATACAATGTGGTAAATGTATCCCAAGCATCCTTGGTTGTTCTGCAAGAGCGAATGTGAGGAATAATGACATGTTTGATAGACAAGGCTATCAATGCATGTGCTCTTTTGTGACCAATACATGACACATCATATAAGCCCACAATGGGTAATTTGTACCATCCAACTTATCCTCAACAACAAAACATACAAAATACACCACTACTTTTAGTAATGGCCATTGACTAAAATACCATGATGCAAAAAAATGACTATATCTGAAAAAGTTGAACATAACTACCCTAACAAGTTTTGCTAAACATGTGGCAGAGTTCGAGACATATACTGGCAAACCAAAACCTATATATATCTTTGGCACAAAAAGACGAAATAGCCTACACAAGCACTATGATAGTGTGTTGGGAGGGTGAAACGAGCTCAGATCGCGATTCCTTGAGTATGCTCACCAAATTTTGTGCGATTCTGAGACTATGACCGGAGGGGTGTTGACGATGCCCTAGATGAAGTGGCATCCTGCTCTGATACCAATTGTTGGATTTTGAGGTCTGCAGAAGCACGTGAACAACACAAGGAAGAAGAAGAAGCTTGGAAGAAAACACACAATACTGAATGTATTACCACTAGAATGTACAAAAATTAGTAACGTCTTAGGGCAATAAGCATATATACAAGCTGGGGGGGGGGGAACTCCTAAAGAGGGAAAAAAGTGCCCCGATAGTCCTAGAATGTTCACACACATCACTACCTAAATACATCAACATTGTTGGCTTCCTAGCGAAAAGTAGATTTCTCAGGCCATTGCTCTTGCTAGAAGATTCCTATGGGGAGGTTCCCAGTTCACCAATAGGATTCCTAAAGTTGCTTGGATCATATGTCGTATGAGTAAAAAAGAGGGTGGACTTGGTCTCATTTGTCCCACCAGAATGGGCACTCAAATGGAAGCCAAGTGGATTATGAGATCTACTCAGTTTGATGATTATTAGGCTTGTCTAATGAAAAGAAATGTTGATAAGCACAAGAATTGTGTAATAATCAGGTTTGGGATGTTGTTGTTTCTCCTCTTATTTATATCCCAAAAGGAAGTAAACTAGTCAGTTCTTTTTGGAACTCCTGGATGAAGATAAAATTTGATTATACTTTACCTGATTAGTTTTCTAATAATGTTTCCTTTCTATTACAGGACTCAATGTGGAAAGGTTGGGTGGATCATCTTGATAATAAATCTCTGTCCATAAGAATGAATAAGTGCAGAAAGAGTGGTTTTACTAACTAGCAAAGCCTTTATAGGAATTATGTGATCATAGATGATAATTATATTTTTGCTATTAACAGTTTATCTCTAGCTTGCAAATAGATACTCAAAGAAAGGAGAAATATTATGCTGGAGAAGGTGACCTCCTTCAAAACTCACAAGAAAGTGGGTGCCCATATTGTTGCTGAGGGCATGTACAAGCATTTCAAGAGGACTTATACTCCCATCAAAGTGATTACTGGCAAGTTAAATAGAAAATGGAATCTACAGTGGAGTCCACATCATTGGAAGTATAGATTCAAATGCTTGTGGGCCTCTCCCACCTTTGTTAAGCAATCTTGTCTCCAATGGATGATATTATATAAGGGATTATGGATAGGTAGAGGAGCAAAGAAGCTTAATATTAGTGTAGGGCTTTGTTGTTTATGTGGCAAGCTTGAAGATCTTCCCCATCTATTTATCAACTATTGTAATTCTCAAAGGTTTTGGAAATGCCTCAATGTGTTTTGTACCAGCAATGGCCTACCAAATTTACAGAGAAATTTTTATTGGAGAATGCAATAAAGTGGACTAAGTGTTATGGTAGATATTAAGAGCTCAGATTGTCTGGTATATTTGGAAGCATAGGAATCAAAACCTCTATTCTAGCTCCCCCAAAGACTTCTTGTTTTCTTGTAATCTAGGTATCAAAAGCATTCTCAAAATTTGCATGTATGCTATTAAAGATGCCCCTTTGGATAACTCCAAACCACGTGGAGTGATGTCTGTATATGGTTACAATAGGTGGAAGGATAAGCTGCTAACTATGTACCTTGTACCTAGGATGAATTTGGTCCATTTTTTGGACTCAGTATTATGATGTATCTCCTCTACTAGGGGCTTGCCCTTTTGTTGTAACTTTTTCTTGCATTAATATTAATATTTCTCTATTCCAACTCAAGAAAAAAAAAGATAAACAATACAACTAGTGCAATATATAAAGAACATTACATAAGGAAAATCCTAATGTCTGCGAATGAGTGAGCTAGCAAGAAAAAAAATGTGTTATCACTCTCTGTAGATAAATTTAGTAAAGCTCAATGAAGTATCCATGACATATACCGGTGTGACCAATATATATGTCAAAGAAATGAAAAAGTGATATGTGTCATCCTGGATCATCACATGTTGAGCTTGATATCTCAATAGTTTGGACCTTAGAGAAGACTCTAGATGTGCATAAGCACAGGGGCTATTTAAGGTTGGGAGGAGAGTCGCAGGTAGTTATTTGGGATCTTTCAACAACATTCTTCTCACTTGAACCTCCTTAATGGGTTGTTTATGCATCTTGGACTCATCGAAAAGGAAATCACTACTTTTGATCACTAACCATGATTCAAGATCCCATAAGTGATATCCAAATTGATCATCTCCACCATATCCAAGAAAAATGCATTTCTTTCACTTATAGTCTAGATTTTATATAAGATGCTTGGGTATATGAACATACATTTCACACCCAAAAACTTGAAGATGATCATAATATGATGGCATCCCTATCCATAACCTTTTGTGCCACTTTCAAGCCTTTGGCAATATGAGGTGAAAGGTTAATCACATGAACTATAGTCAACAATGTTTTTTTCCGAAAAGGGTTGTGAAATGTTTGCATGATGTAACATAGAAGCTACTCTATCCTGAATAATTCTTTTCATTTTATTAGTTAGGCCATTATGTATTGGGGTATAAGGAGTTGTAAACTCTCTATAAATACCTCTAAAGTAACCAAAAAGATTGAATTCATGTGAGATATACTCAATTTGTGAGATATACTAAACCGCCCGCCCAAGGTTGTCTCCAAGGCTTACGACTAAGGCGACGACCAAGGCATAGAACTTGGCATAACTTGTCATTCGAGTCACCGAAGTCACTCTTGGCACCATTGGCTACATGAGGGAGGACCTCAACAATCAAGGAAGATAGAGGTTCCCATTACTTCCTCGGAGGTCACCCATCCTAATATTGTTCCCCTTAGAGATCGCTTAACTATAGCAATCTCTTGCCACTAAGCTACACTCTTGTGGTGTCTAAAGAAGGGGCAAAGACTAAGGTAACATTATCTTGAACATGTTTTGGTCCCTCAAAGCTTCATTTTTGCTTTCAAAGCCTATTTTTGAAGCATTTTTGGGGTGATTTTTGGAGCCATTTTGAAGTACTTTCATGCATAAGTCTCTTCACATAGGTTCAAGAACATCAAGAAGAGTATTCTTTGTACTTCTCTGAAAATAAATATTCACCTTTGGGTCCATGTTTTTAGCCACACTCGTAAAACTAAAGGTTTCTTGAAAGATGTTCAGTTGTGGTGGGAGCAACCACTGCAAATTTATGCAAGTTTTTTGAACCTAAACAACAGAGTTAACAAACACTTGCAGGTGTTGTTGGCTAGTTTTTGGGCTATGCATTTAGCCTTTCAGTGTCATTTTACTACATATATTGAGCACATATACACTATGTATGCTTTTGTGGATACCGCTTATGTACGTCCATGTGGTCATTGATATAACGGTTACATTTTTGCATAAAGCCTTTTACGTTTGATAAAGAGGGTGATGGTGAGGTTTTCTTAACTTAGAGATACCCATATGTTGAGGTCTCTTTGGTGATACAGGTGGAAGACTTACCTAGCCTTGCCATAGGAGATTTATGATAGTTGTTCATAAGTGCTCGATAAGCCTAGTTGGCTTCTTTTAGGTAACTGATTATATGTAGTGGAGTCAATGATTCACTATGCACATAAACATGTTAATACTTGCAGTTTTAATACTTTTAAGTGCTCATTTTCTAGAGGACACTTTGGCAAATTTTTTCTAGATTTTTTGGTTTTATCAACTATACAATGGTTAATTTACTCCTTGATACACTTATTGGTGTGAGCACATTTATTCTCACATAATCCTTTTGGTTGGTCATTATTGTTCATTAATTCATTCTTCTGGGAAGATCGCTGAATTCTCTCCCAGAATCTCACACTTGGTCATCCTTCTTTGAGCCTTAGTGGTGTTTGGACTCTTCTAGTCCATTATCATTCTATTCAATTGTCTACCATCATGGCATCAGAGGTCTCAAGCATGTCTGGTGGATTAGGGTCTAGTGCTAGTGTTCTGAGGAGAAGTTATAACTTGCAGGGCAAAGACCATTTTCCAAAAATTTGATGGCACAGACTTTGCTCTATGGAAGAATCAGATTAAAGATGGGCTGATTCAAAGGAGGCAATGGAAGCCATTAAATGGAATCTCAAAGAAGCCTGCTGACATGGATGAAGATGATTGGGATGAGTTACATGAAATGGCGAGGTCTACCATTCAATTTCACCTGGCAGATAATGTTTACTTTATAGTATTAGATTGTGAAAGTGCAGAGGAGCTTTGGAAGAAGTTATGCAATACATATGAAAAAGAGACAACACCAAATAAAGTGTATCTGATGAGAAAGTTATATGACTGCATGAAGGACACAGATAGTGTTGCTGCTGATTTGAATGAGGTTGATGCTATATTCTCCTAGTTATAGGCTCAAAAAATGGATATGGATAATGAAATGAAAGCAGTTTTGTTCTTGTGCACCTTGCCATCATCATGGGATACGTTTTGCATAGCTATTAGCAATAGTGCACCTAGTGGTAAACTAGTCTATGATGACATATGTGGAGCACTCTTGAGTGATGAGATTCATAGAAAATATATGGTTGGCAGTCAAAGTAGAGATGCATATAATCTTCGTGATTCTTACCAAGGAAAGAATCAGCAATGTGGTAGGAGCAAGAACAAGGAAAAGAATGGTCAATGGAATAAGATTAGAAGTAAATCAAGGAAGAGGGATATCGAATGCCATTATTATCATAAGAAAGGACACATGAAGAAAGACTATTATGCATTAAAGAATGCTAAAGGTAAAGGGCTCTAAGTCCAAATGGATGTGAACACTGCTTTCTTGCATGAAGATCTTACAGATGAGATCTGTATGGAACAACCAGAGGGCTATGTAGTTCCTGGCAAGGAAAGTCTAGTTTGTAAGCCCAAGAAGAGCTTGTATGGACTTAAACAGTCCCCTAGACAATGGTACCAAAAGTTTGATGCTTTTATGAAGCCTCAAGGCTATTCTCGAAGAAATGAGGATCATTGTCTCTGCACAAAGAGACGCTTAGATGGCAGCTTGATATGCTTGATACTTTATGTTGATGATATGTTGATTGCTGGGAAGTCCTCTTATGACTTGTCAATTCTCAAAAAGAAGTTGAGTAAGACATTTGATGTGAAGGATTTGGGGGATGCCAAACATATTCTTGGCATGCGCAAGAGTAAAAGATGTATAAAAGATGCATATACCTTTCTCAAAGTGAGTACATATCCAAAGTACTTCACAAGTTCAATATGCAGGGTGGAAAGGCATTGAGTACAACTTTACCCACATATGTGAAATTGAGCAAGGATGATTGCCCCAAGTCAAATGAGGAAAAGGAATTCATGATGAAAATTCCCTATCAGTTTGTTGTTGGTAGTTTCATGTATGCTATGGTAGCTACGAGGCCAGATGTTGCATTTGTAGTGGGAGTTGTGAATAGATATATGTCTAATCCTAGCAAGAAACATTGGGAAGCATTCAAAATGATTTTGAGATATCTCAGTGGCACTAAGGCCAGTGTCTATGCTTAGGTAGAGGGAAAGCATCCATTATTGGGTACACAGATTCTGGCTATGCTGGTTGTGTAGACAATCATAAGTCTACATCAGGGTACATTTTTCATTTTGTTGAAGGTGCTATCTCTTGGAGATATTGTCTTCAAGAATGTACAACTATTTCCAACATAGAAACAGAGTATGTTGCAGCAAGTGAGGCATGTAAGAA
This sequence comes from Ceratopteris richardii, assembly GCA_020310875.1. Taxonomy (NCBI): domain Eukaryota; kingdom Viridiplantae; phylum Streptophyta; class Polypodiopsida; order Polypodiales; family Pteridaceae; genus Ceratopteris; species Ceratopteris richardii. Next base: position 145,160,391 of record CM035407.1, read on the forward strand.
ATCATTGTGGCTTTCTCTTCTTGCTTGTGATAGGGTTTACCTCAACATGTACCTCATTTTCTTAGTGATAGTCAGAGTGCTATCGCTTTGGCTAAGAATCTGGTGTATCATGCAAAGACCAACCATATTGAGGTGAGGTATCACTTCATTAGAGATTGCTTAGCCACTGAGCGCATTATTCTTGAGAAGGTTCACACTTAAGATAATTTTGTAGATGCTTTGACTAAAGCTCTACCACAAGATAGCTTTCGACACTATTGTCACTTGATGGAGGTTACTTGATTCATGATCTTACACAGTCACTTGTATATTGTGTAACATGCCCATCAAGTGGGAGGTATAGTTTGTATACTTACACTCAAGTATTCTTTATCATTATTTTTTTCTCCCATAGTTACTTTGGCCATATTGGCCTTTAGTGGGAGATTGTTATTGTTAGTGTCCATGTGAATGGCCAACTGGCCATCAGATGCTTCTTTGAATATGTTCTTTAATAAAACATATAGTGGCTTGGTCAACCATAGACTATAAGTTTGATTGCATTTGTAATACCTAAGAAGTCTGTGTTTGTGCTCCCTGTGTACTGTGTTTTTTTGCATATTCTCCAGCCTCTTTGGAGAGTACCGTGTGCAGTGCTTGGAGCTCGGTTTTCTCCTCCGAGGATATCATAATAAGATCTTCAAATGGATAGTTCTACAACATAATATGTCTCAAAGAGTATTTGTTTTGAAACATTATACTCTTCCTTCTCTCACTTATTTTTTTGCTTGTTGGCTTCCTAGCAAAAAGCAGATTTCTCAGGCCATTGCTATGGCTAGAAGATTCCTATGGGGAGGTTCCCAGTTTGCCAATAGGATTCCTAAAGTTGCATGGACCATATGTTGTATGAGAGGGTGGACTTGGTCTCATTTGTCCCACTAGAATGGGCACTCAAATGGAAGCCAAGTGGATTCTGAGATCTACTCAGTCTGATGATTATTGGGCCTGTTTGATGAAAAGAAATGTTGATAAATTTTATGTCAAAAAGCACAAGAATTGGGTTAATAATCATGTTTGGAATGTTTTTGTTTCTCCTCTTATTTATATCCCCAAAGGAAGTAAACTAGTTAGTTCTTCTTGGAGCTCCTAGATGAAGATAGAATCTAAATATACTTTACCTTATTAATTTTCTAATAATGTTTCCTTTCTATTATAGGACTCAATGTGGATAGGTTGGGTGGATCATCTTGACAATAACTCTTTGTCCATAAGAATGAATAAATGCAAAAAGAGTGGTTTTACTAACTGGCAGAGCCTTTATAGGAATAATGCGATCATATATGATAATTATATTTTTGGTATTAACATTTTATCTTTAGCTTGCAAACAGATACTCAAAGAAGGAGAAATATTCTGCTGGAGAAAGTGAACTCCTTCAAAACTCACAAGAAAGTGGATGTCCATATTGTTGCCGAGGACATGTACAAGCATTTCAAGAGGACTTATACTCCCATCAAAGTGATTACTCGCAAGTTAAATAGAAAATGGGATCTACAGTGGAGTCCACATCATTGGAAGTACAAATTCAAATACTTGTCGACCTCTCCCACCTTTGTTAAGCAATATTGTCTCCAATGGATGATATTATATAAGGGATTATGGACAAGTAGAAGAGCAAAGAAGCTTAATATTAGTGTAGGGCCTTGTTGTTTTTGTGGCAAGCTTGAAGATCTTCCCCACCTATTTATCAACTATTGTAATTCTCAAAGGTTTTGGAAATGCCTCAATGTGTTTTGTAGCAGCAATAGCCTACCAACTTTAGGATAAAGAGAAATTCTGATTGGAGAATGCAATAAAATGGACTTAGTGTTGTGGTAGATATTAAGAGCTCACATTGTCTGGTATTTTTGGAAGCATAGGAATAACAGGCTCTAGTCCAGCTCTCCCAAAGACTTCTTGTTTTCTTGTAATCTAGGTATCAAAAGCATTCTCAAAATTTTTATGTTTTCTATTAAAGATGCCCCTTTGGATAACTCCAAACCAGATGGAGTGATGTTTGTATATGGTTACAATAGGTGGAAGGATAAGCTACTAGCTATGTACCTTGTACCTAGGATGAATTTGGTCCATTTTTTGGAATCAATATTATGATGTATCTCCTCGGCTAGGGGCTTGCCATTTTGTTGTAGCTTTTTCTGCATTAATATTAATCTTTCTCTATTTTGACTAAAAAAAGGATAATATACAAGAATGACCTAATACAACAATACATCTAATGCAATATATAAAGAAAAGTACATAAGGAAAATCCTAATGTCCGCGAATGAGTGAGCTAGCAAGAAAAAAATGTGCCATCACTCTCAATAGATAAATCTAGTAAAGCTCAATGAAGTATCCCTCACATATACCAGTGTGACCACTATACATGTCAGAGAAATAAAAAAGTCATAAGTGTCATCCTGGATCATCACATGTTGAGCTTGATATTTCAATACTTTGGACCTTAGAGAAGACTCTAGATGTGCATAAGTGCAAGGGCTATTTAAGGTTGGGAGGAGAGTCGCAGGTAGATAATTGGGATCTTTCAGCAACATTCTTCTCATTTGAACCTCCTTAATGGGTTGTTTATGCATCTTGGATTCATTGAAAATGAAATCACTACTTTTGATCACTGATTGTGATTCAAGATCCCATAAGCGATATCCAAATTGATCGTCTCCACCATATCCAAGAAAAATGCATTTATTTCACCTATAGTCTAAATTTTATCTAAGATGCTTGGGTATATGAACATACATTTCATGCCCAAAAACTCAAAGATGATCATAATATGGTGGCATCCCTATCCATAACTTTTTGTGCCACTTTCAAGCCTTTGGTAGTATGAGGTGAAAGGTTAATCACATGAACTATAGTCAACAATGCTTTTTCCCAAAAGGGTTGTGAAAAGTTTGCATTATGTAACATAGAAACTACTCTATCCTGAATAATTCTACTCAATTTATCAGTTATACCATTATGTATTGGGGTATAAGGAGTTGTAAACTCTCTACAAATTCCTCTAGAATAACCAAAAATACTGAATTCATGTGAGATATACTCAACTTGTAACAAAATGATAGGTATGGGATGGTTGAAACACACACTTGATAGGTAGGAGATGGTTGAACTACACCCTAAGAGGGAGGATTAGGAAAAATCCTCAATCATGGCTTTTGGGGCACGTGGTTAGCCCATCACTCTCCTAATCAAGAGGTTGTGAGTTCAAATCTCCTATAGTCCATTACATTCATATCTAAGCCAAGGAAGTAGGCTTGGGCAAGGTGGATTGACCCAATGTCCTCTAAAATAGGTGCTTGGGCATTCTATCATGTGAAAGGGTGCTAATTGGGGAGGCGGCGCTTTGAGAACTCTATCCAACAAAGATTGGGGTGTATCTCTCAATTTGTAGGTCCGATTGAGGCATATAAGATATTGGTGGAAAGCTCTCAGAATAAAACCTACAAATCTACTAAGAGCTAGCTAGCAAGCTTCAAGCTCTTGGAAAACCATGGGTGGTACTTGATTGAGGGTCCAAGATACCAAACATGAATGAGAAGGAGGTTCAAGATGCTTAGGTTGAGAACAAGGGATCAAGACACCAAGGTTGCGAGAAAGAAGGTTCAAGACACCAAGGTTGAGAGCAAGGGTTCAAGAGACCAAGGTTGTGAACAAGGTTCAAGAAACTATGCAAGGTTGAGGACATTAATTCAAGGGTACCTATTGATTTCAAGAGTTGATCACCACAACTAGAGGGATACAAAAGCAGATCATTGAGGGTAATGATCAACCAAGGAGGGAAGAATTTAACAAAGTGACAGGTATGAGATGATTGAACCACACCCTTGACAAGTAAGAGATGGTTGAACTACATCCTAAGAGGGAGGATTAGGTCAAAAACTTAAAACATGGCTTTTTGGGCAAACAATTAGCCCATTACACTCCTAACCAAGAGGTTGTGAGTTCAAATATCCTATAGTTCATTACACAACTCCATTATCTTAATGTAAAGCCTTGAGCTTAGTTCCTTGTATAGTCTCAATTGAAGGAAGAATTTTTCTGAAAGCAGGGAATACCTCATCCTTTGACTTGATAATGTATACCTAGACTTTTATAGTAGCATCATCTATGAAAGTGACAAAGTAAAGTGAACCACCTAATGGACCTATGAGCATAGTACCACACACATATGTATGTACAAGATCAATAGGATGAATTGAATATTCAATGTGTGTTTTATGCAGTACATTCCTAGTTTGATTTCTACATTGATAATGCTCACAAAATGAGAAATCAAAGAAAAGTAAGATAGGTAGGTGGATAGAATGAGAAAGATTTTACATTCCACTATGATGTATGTGGCCCAAATGACCATGCCATATATAAGCCATAGGTTGTTCAATTATAGCTAACAAGCATTCATTCTGTGATACAAATAAAGGATAAAGTGAGCAAAATTTTCTTCATTTTGCAATAACCATATTTCCCTTTGATATGCAAAAGGACTGAGCATAGAAAAGAATTTTGTAACCAAGGTCATCAAGTTGACCAATAGACATCAAACTACATGATAACAGAGTCACGTGTTGTACATTATGCATCATAAATTTTGAACCATCAGTGAATTGCACAATCACATCTCAAATCCCAACAACATCACATTGCTAAGAATCATCAAGTCTCATAGTACCAAGAGACTTTGTTGCACAAGTAGAGAATCAACCACATGTGGGGAAGATAATCAGCCATAGGTACCTCACTAGGCATAGTACTGTCAAGTGTAAACACGTCAACATCATAAGAAGTAGCATTAATTTCTTCTACATTCACAATCAAAGTGGATGGTGCAAGTAATTGACTAAAATGCCCATCAACATGTTGTCATTTACCTTTAGCATTCTTTAACACATAGCAATATTTCTTCATATGTCCTTTCTTATGAAAATAATGGCACTCAATATTCCCCTTCCTTGATTTACTTCTACTCTTTCCATTGAACATTCTTTTCCTTGTTCTTGCTTCTTCTACATTGTTGATTTTTTCCTTAGTAAAAATCACAAACACATTATGCATATCCACTATGAGTGCCAACCATAGACTTTGTACGAATCTCTTCACTCAAGACTGCTCCACATATGTCATCATAGACCAATTTACCACTATGTGCACTATAATTGTGCAAAATGTATCCAATGATGATGTCAAGGTGCATAACAACAAGACTACTATCATTTCATTCTCCATCTCCTTTTCTTGAGCCTATAACTAACAAAATATAACATCAAGCTCATTTAGATGAGCAACAAAACTATATGTTTCCTTCATACAAAGGTCATATAAATTTCTCACCAGATACAATTTATTTGATGTCATTTGTTTTTCATAAGTGTTTGATAACTTCATCCAAAGCTCCTCTACACTTTCACCATCCAATCATATGAAGTAAACATTATTTTCTAGGTGCAATTGAATATTAGACCTAACCATTTCATCAAACTTATCCCAATCATCATCATCATCCATATCAACAAGCTTCTTTGAGATTCCATTTTCTAGTTTCCATTGCTTCCTTTAAATCAGCACATCTTTAATTTGAATTTTCCATAGAGCAAAGTTTGTGCCATCAAATTTCGGGATCTCAAAATTGTCTTTGCCTTGCAAGTTGTAGCTTCTCTTTGTAACACTAGCACTAGAACCTAATTTTGTAGATGTGCTTAAGATCTTTGATGCCATGATGATAGAGAACTGGCTAAAATGACAATACTAGAGCTAGAATAGTTCAAACACCACTACGGTTAAAAAGAGATGAACATGTGTCAAATTTTGGGAAAATTCCAATAGAGTCTCCTCACAAAAATAGATCAATGAATAAAAATGACCAACCAAAGAGATTATGTGAGAATGTATGTGCTCACACCAATAAGTGTCCCAAGGAGTAAAGTCAACCACTACATAATTGAAAATCTAAACTTTTGGAAAATTTTGCAAGAGTCTCCTCTGAAAAGTGAGCATATGTGTAGCTCAAGCGTAAGCACCACCTCCTTTACTTGTCAATCCGCGGAGACGTGAGGACCGATATGAAGATCGTGAGCAATTGTGGTGAGCAAATGTGAGTGACAAGCACATACATGCACGCACACACACACGCACACGAGGCAAGATCAAAGAGAGGAACAATGGAAGGACTTTGATTACAAAAGAAATCTATTACAAAACTGAAATCTACAAGAAGCCCCCCCAAAAATGAGCTCTCTAGCTCTTTTTATAGGTTTTTAACTAGTTTTGGCCCTGTCCAGACCTAGTGTCCGGCCTAGTTAAAAATTAGGTTCCAGGGCTTATTTGAGGGCTCAAACGGAGTCTAAAAATTATGAAAATTGGTACGATGGTACTTCTAATGCTCCTCAAGCTCGAGGACTCCTCGGCTTGCACAAAATGGAGCTACCAAAATAGAAAATGGTATTTACAATGATTTTAGTGATGGAAATCACTATTTTTGTAGGGGATTCTTATGAAAAGTTGACAGTTACTTCATGGAGCTCCCTACGTGCTCCTTCTTCTTGTGTGTTTCCACCTTTCTGATGTGCTTCCATGCTTGTGCTTGACTTTGAGTTCCAACACTCCCCCCCCTCTCGAGTCTGTCGTCCCTGACAGACCCTTGTTGTAGTGGTTGTTCCATGTAGTGCTTTGAGAGGTAGTATCCATTCTGTATGAACGAGAGCCGTCTATCTTCCAAATTTGGTAGTGTTGGTTGTCCGGTTCTTCATGTGTCACTGCAAGCCTTTACAAGTCGTAGTCCCTTGGTATGTGCTTCTTTCATGAATTGCAGCATGAATGCGTCGTTGTGAGCTCTCAAAAATCGCGAGTTGCTCAAAAGAGGTTGTCAAGATCGAGTTAGAGCAACTACTAGCTTCGAATTGCTTCCTAGGTATGGATGTTGCCCCCAGGATGTCCTCTAGCGCTTTCGAAAAATGATGTTCCGAGTAGTCATGCCAAGTACTCATAACCCATAGTGAATAATGGGTAAGTGTGTCAGTGCATGGGATGAAAAAATTATGTGCCTTGTGCACGGCCTTGTAATGTAGCCCTATGCATGCTTACTTGGAAAATGCATTGGAAAAAGAATGGTGCAAAAATTGAGGCTCTTGAGCTAAGTGCTCAAGGGTATGCTGATGAAGAGGTTTCCTACTCTATCATGGTTATAATGTGGCCCAAGTAGGAGATTCTTACCATAGTGAGAGGTCAATCGATGCGGATCTCTTTGTGTTGTACACCTATCATTGTGATGGACCATTGGTTGTTCTATCATTGTCGATGAATGCCCTGGTTGATGGTCCACTTAAGCATGACTCATTCATGTTCCCTAAGTCAAACCTAAGAACAAGCTCTCTCTCGCTTTTCTTCTCTCTCTCTTTTTTTTTTTTTTTTTTTTTTTGTGGGAAAAATTATCACAAAACAAGAACACAAAAGTTAGTATCAGTAGAAAAAATTTGACATATGGCAATGTGCTCTTGTGCTTGGGATTCTCAAGTGTGTCTATGCACGACCGTGTAATGTGGCCCTATAATGATGCATACTTGGGAAATGCATGACCTGAATGGTGCATAAGACAGGGTTGTGCAAAGAGCACATGGTTGTCGCTCATCGAGGTTTTCAATGTTATTTGCAGATATTGATGCCATCTTTGTTGGAGGTATCCATTGTATCTCGAGAGGACAACTGATCATTCCTCCTTATAGGGATCCATTTGAGAACGGTCTGCGATTGGGTAGAGATCACCTTTGGCCACTTCATGTTTGAATGATTTCCTAAGGGTTTGATCCATTGTGGCTGGCTCTTTATTTTGGTGGATGCTATCGGTGCTTTCGTCTTCCAAACCCATATCCTTGCAGAAGAGGTTCTTTGATCTTTATTGGAGCTCTGTGCTTGATTCAGTTCTTTACCTCGCCTTGGTGTCTTTGTTGTGCAGGTTGTTGCCTTGAAGTCCCCCCTTGGATTTTGTCTGAGCTTAGGCTTGATTGCTTGGGGTCCTTGGATTGGAAGTGGTCTTTCTTGAGGATAAGTCATGGTAGGCCTAGACCATAGATTTTGAAGTCTAGTGTGAGGGGACTGATTTTGTGCCAGGGCTTTCTTTGGTACCCATATCATAGTGCGATTTGGTTGGGCTCTAAGTAATTTCTTGGCCACCCAAATTTGCTTGACATAACCAAGAAAATGTGATTTCTGTTTCTTGATGTAAGGGACTTTTGGGCCTTCTATGTGAGTTTTTTGAGAAAACTCATCTTTACATAGGGAATGCAACAAGGGTTGATCTTCTATACCTACATCAGACTTATGCAAGGGATCAATGGGTTGTGTGGTTTGAGATTGATCTAGAGATTCATCGAGACATTTATCCTTATTACACATAGAATCCCTAGGTGTACAAATGGGTGATGGATTGTTCTGATTCACCCTAGAGTCGACATCATTTTCCAGATCAGTGATATAAGGCATTGGTTGATCATCTCCTTCTTGATCATATGAGTGTAGATCATCCCTGCTTATGGTTTCATGAGAGAAATCCAAATTTACAGGAAGAGAGGGTCCTTCCACATCCCCCAAACACTTGGAGTCCTCCATTTCTCCATTCTCTAAGGTTTCCTGTGATTTACTCAAAGAAGGATTAGATTCAAAAACATGAGTAGAAAGAAAAATTTTTTCATGAAAAGCACACTCTTTGGAAAGATGATTTTGCCCCCAATTATCATAAGGCAGATAGTCATTAGGATTTTCCATTGACAAATATGTAGAAGCACGGGTAATAGGTGGAGAAGACGCCTCAAATTCTTGATGATTTTGTGTAATGAACCTTTGGGTGCCAATGATCAAGTCTTCATCTATGCAATCCATGACAAAGAATGTTTCCGAAAATTGCATATCATCCACCATAACATGCAACACAACTTTACCCATGCATTCATAATGTTCCCCATCCATGAGGATAGAAGGATGAGTTGTTGGTTGAATGTTCTCAAAGATAAAGGTCAATAGCTCAATATGAATTAAATTCCACTCACAATTAGGATTGATATAAACACCCAACTTTCTAAGGTCATATCCTATTCTGATATGCACAAAAGTATTATCATATTCTCTTGTTGCAAATAAGGATCCAACCCCCTTAGACATTTCCCCCGTGTCCTTGACTCCTTGCAATTTTTCTCTAAATGTTTCACCTTGATGTGATATTATCTCATGTATTTCATGTTTATCGCCCTCCGTTTTTTCGATCTTAGCCCCTTTTCTTCTATCTTTTGTTTTTTTCTTTCCCATGACACAATTTTCTCCCCCTTTGTATTGCTCAAAAATCCTTGGGAGCCCCCCTGGTTTCCTAGTCCCACTTGAGGGTCAACTTCAAATTATCCTATCTCAAAATCAATGCATTATTCTTAAAAAAAACAGTTGAGATCGTGTAGGATTCGAAACGAGCTTTCCAACGAGCTATAGAGCTCAAAAAATGGACTTTGGATGAAAAAGTTATTCCAATTCAGGCTCCTGGGGGTCAAAACAGGCAAACAGGACCTTTTGAAAAAATCGCGATTTTGTACCTTGAGAATCGTGTTCACAAAATCGTGTTTTCATAAAATCGTGACATGAAAATCGTGATTTTGATCACAAAATCATGTTTCTGAAAATCGCGTTTTTTGACATGAAAATCGCGATTTTGATCACAAAATCGTGTTTCTGAAAATCGCGATGTTGATCACAAAATCGTGTTTCTGAAAATCGCGATGTTGATCACAAAATCGTGTTTCTGAAAATCGCGATGTTGATCACAAAATCGTGTTTTAGAAAATCGCGATTTTGAGCAAACAAACGTGATTACACAGAATCGCCTTTTTTTCTCAAAATCGTGTTTTTTGACTGAAAATCGTGATTTGAGCCCGCTGAAAATCGTATTTTCTCAGAATCGTATTTTCTCAGAATCGTATTTTTGACATGAAAATCGCGATGTTGATCACAAAATCGTGTTTTTGAAAATCGCGATTTTGACTCAGAGAATCGCGATTCACAAAATCGTGTTTTTTCACAAAATCGTATTTTTTTCAGAATCGTGTTTTTTATATGAAAATCGCGATTTTGAGCACAAAATCGTGTTTTTGAAAATCGCGATTTTGAGAATGACCACAGAATCGTGATTTTTTCAGCCAACTTTTAGGCGGGAAAACAGAAAATCGTGATTTTTCAAAAATTTTGAATTTTCACAGAATCGCGATTTTCATCACAGAATCGCGTTTTTTGGCGGGAAATTCAAATTTCTGAGCGCCGGCTATGGCGAGCTCCGTATGAGCAGAAAATCATAAAAAAAACACAGCGCTTGCTCTCCCTTGCTTCTCCTAACTCCTTCCCACACAATAATGCATGAAAAATGGTATGAAGATGGTGAAAATGCACAAAAAAACTAGAATTTTCTATGAAGAAGAAGGTGAAAGAAGGTGGAGATGATGATGATGATGAAGATGAAGAGGAAAAAACAGAAAATGAACTGAAATGACAGTTTTTTTACCTTCCAACGTCGCAAATCTACGATCTTACCATCACAACGCTCGTCCTCGAAGCTCTCTCCCCGGCAACGGCGCCAAAATTTGGTGTAGCTCAAGCGTAAGCACCACCTCCTTTACTTGTCAATCCGCGGAGACGTGAGGACCGATATGAAGATCGTGAGCAATTGTGGTGAGCAAATGTGAGTGACAAGCACATACATGCACGCACACATACACGCACACGAGGCAAGATCAAAGAGAGGAACAATGGAAGGACTTTGATTACAAAAGAAATCTATTACAAAACTGAAATCTACAAGAAGCCCCCCCAAAAATGAGCTCTCTAGCTCTTTTTATAGGTTTTTAACTAGTTTTGGCCCTGTCCAGACCTAGTGTCCGGCCTAGTTAAAAATTAGGTTCCAAGGCTTATTTGAGGGCTCAAACGGAGTCTAAAAATTATGAAAATTGGTACGATGGTACTTCTAATGCTCCTCAAGCTCGAGGACTCCTCGGCTTGCACAAAATGGAGCTACCAAAATAGAAAATGGTATTTACAATGATTTTAGTGATGGAAATCACTATTTTTGTAGGGGATTCTTATGAAAAGTTGACAGTTACTTCATGGAGCTCCCTACGTGCTCCTTCTTCTTGTGTGTTTCCACCTTTCTGATGTGCTTCCATGCTTGTGCTTGACTTTGAGTTCCAACACTCCCCCCCCCCTCCTTTACTTGTCAATCCGCGGAGACGTGAGGACCGGTATGAAGACCACGAGCAAGTGAAGGCACAAGTGCGTGAGTGAAAGCACACAAACATGCACACACATACACACACACGCGCACAAGGCAAGATCAAAGAGAGGAACAATGGAAGGATTTTGATTACAAAAAGAAATCTATTACAAAACTGAAATCTACCAGAAGCCACCCCAAAAATGAGCTCTCTAGCTCTTTTTATAGGTTTTTAACTAGTTTTGGCCCTGTCCAGACCTAGTGTCCGGCCTAGTTAAAAATTAGGTTCTAGGGCTTATTTGAGGGCTCAAACGGAGTCTAAAAATTATAAAAATTGGTACGATGGTACTTCTAATGCTCCTCAAGCTCGAGGACTCCTCGGCTTGCACAAAATGGAGCTACCAAAATAGAAAATGGTATTTACAATGATTTTAGTGATGGAAATCACTATTTTTGTAGGGGATTCTTATGAAAAGTTGACAGTTACTTCATGGAGCTCCCTACGTGCTCCTTCTTCTTGTGTGTTTCCACCTTTCTGATGTGCTTCCATGCTTGTGCTTGACTTTGAGTTCCAACAATATGACCAATGGATAAAACTCATAAAATTGTGAGTACTAACATGTGATCCTACATAGTGAATCACTAACTCTAGTGCATATAACCACTTAACGAAAAGAAGCCAACTAAGCTTATCAAGCACATATGGATGACTAGCATACATCTCATATGGCGAGGCTGGGTATGCCTTTAACCTACATCACTAAAGAAACCCCAACATTTAGGTGTCTCTTAGTTAAGAAAACATCACCACGACCCTCTTTATCAACATTAACGGCTTTATGAAAAAAACATAACTACAATATCGATGACCAGAATGGCGTACATAAAAGGTATCCTTAGAAGCATACATGGTGTGTATGTGCTCATTATATGCAATGAGAGGGCATGGAAAGTCTGAATTTGCAGCCCAAACACTAGCAAAAAATATCTGCAAGTGAATGTTAACTCCATTCTTTAGACCCAAAGAACTTGCACAAACTTGTGGTGGCTACTCCCACCACAACTGAAATCCCTCCAAGAAATTGTAAGAAGACTCAGGATCTGAAATTCAGAAATAAAGCTGAATATTCATCAAGGAGACTTAATCTCAAGTGCTTTTAGCACCAAGATTGATCTTCAGACTAATCTTTCCACTTGTGTAGCCGAGACTGTCCTAAAACTACAAAATTGACTTTAATTTTCCCAATTTTGCACCCATAGAAACACTCTTTGGACCGATGCGAGGAGCCCAAGAGGACACTTTGAAGGCTTCAAAATAATGTTAACCTCAAGTATTTTCACTCATACAATCACCTAGAAACTAAGGCTTGGTGGTAGGAAAACCTATTAGTTAAGTGTGCCTTGGGGGTAACTCTACTGGAATGGGTGATCTCTTGGGAACTACTAGTACTTTGTCTTCCCTGATCATTGAAGTCCTTCCTCACATGTAGTTAATGGCAGAAATGGTGACTTTGATGACTCGGATGACAAGGTATGCCAATTTCTATGCCTTGATTTCCACCTTCCTTGTAAGCCTTCAAGGAATCCACTTCAAGTCATAAAGTGTTGGGAACTAATGGTGCTCGCTCTGCTTGTACAACAACAAAAATTTTTTGTTGAAAACTGCTTTGATACTAGTGAAGTGGTGCAATGGTGATGCACCATGATAGACTCTCCTTCAAGATAGCTTCTTGTCAATGCTCTCATAGTAGAAAACCCAGCTTCGAGGGACACATAAAGTACTCCGCACAGACTTGTAGAATAGGTAGAAACTACACAATACATAGAGACCTCGAACACAAATTTCCTAGGTTTACAAATGTGGTCAAACTTATGGTCTATGGATTACTAGGCCACTATATGTTTTATTAAAGAACACATACAAAAGTGTTCGGTGGCCATTTGGCCTTTCACATGGACACTAATGATAACATGTATTTGCTACTATGGCTCTAGCTAGATGCAACTCATAGGAATCATGAGTGAGCCAATAGTGTGATTAAGGTGATTTTTTTCTAAAAATCCCTTCTAAAATGTATAAAATCCCAATCAACCTTATATCTTTAAGAGGATGGCCTAAAAGCCCTCAATTGCACACCAACAATTGCTCTAGCTAATGAAGCTAGGGCAATTGTGGAGAGATTTATGCACTTTCTATGTTTATTTTAGTAGAAAGTGAATTATCTTATGCTCTTGAGATGATTAGGAATAATTTCCACCCTCTTTTCAACTCCAAAATAAAAAAGGTCACTTGGATATTGCTCTAGATAGAGCAACTTTTAGGGTTTTTTTGATTCATTTCAATTGTTTTCTATTTTCTCTCCTCAAAGTTGTATCAGTCCTTTGAAATGACTATGGAACCTCAAATGGTAAAAATTACCTTAGTGCCCCCCAGTGATTGTATTGGCTAGGTTTTGACCTTCTTGTATTCTTTTGATTCACTTGTGATGATATCAAGCACTTTCGCAATTGGATGGCTGCTCTGTACAGAGCAATCATTGCAGATACAGAGTGATTTGCCTTTATATTTTGAGTAGAGTTGATCTTGTAGTAGGCAATTGGCTCCTTATGATGGCATAGGGTATCAATTTGAAGTCCAAAATTCTCTAACCCCTACCAATGAGGGCTTAACCTAGGCCAAACCCTAGAGCAATTGAAGGTATGTTTTAGAATAATTTGTGCACTCTTTGTGATGCCTAGCCACCAAAATTATTCATACCCATTTGATGGTCACAAAGACCCAAATGACTCAAAATTGCCAAATGGATAAAGAGCAATTGCTCTACTTTGAGCAATCCCGGATGTGAAAATGTGTTTTTTCCTCAAATTTATAAGTAATTTTTCATCTGTTGATGGTAATCGCACCGTTTAATGGTTCGAACTCCTTTCAATTCTAGTCCATGATGGCCTAAGCCCCACTCTACTTAGGGCAATAGAAGGTATGACTCTTGTAAATTTATGCTTCAAAAATTACTCAAGCCTAATCCCCTTGGCACTCTCTATGGTTAGGATATCCTTCAAGTGGCACTAGCACTCAAAAATCCATAATATGTCAGCCAACAATTGCTCTACATAGAGCAATTTTGGCTGAGAAAATTGAGATTTTTTGGGTTCTTTTTATTATTCTCTATCTTGCAATTACTTATTTACATGGATAATTAAGCTTTCCTTGACTTTGCACACACATGAATGTCCTGCCATGTAGGGAGGTCGGTTGGTCTTGAACTTGGGGACATAATCTATGACGTCATACATATACCTGAGTCCCTCCAAAATTAGCTAAGAACTCATGTACCCATGAACAATGCCCCCATGAATTTAACACAAATGAATCAAATCATTCCATTTTTCCAATGCAGGCAATGCATATGCTTTCTCCCCCAATGTAATCAAGCCAATCAATGTCCTTGTTTCTCCTACTGTACTACACTTTTGGTATGACCGCCCAATGCCTTCAACACAAAGGAACTAAATACTCAAGGTTTTTAATGCTAAATATTCAACCTTAAATCCTTGAATAATATTCCAACGCCACAACGAAGAGGAATGCTTTAACAACACTCTAATCCATGTATGTGATTGCTTTCGCTTCACTCCAATGCGATAGAGAAATCGGTTTCTTCCAATCCTGAGACAATCCTTGCATTGCCTTTGTGCTTATTCCATGACCAAAAGCAAAAGAAAAGTAACCATTGCTGGATTTACCTCTCCACAAATATTTGCTCTAAGCCTCTCAAGAATGCCTCACACACACGCGAGTACTCGCAATGCTCAATACACTCCAAATGTTCTTCAAGCTCTCGTATGCACATGCACCTTTTTTTTTTTTTTTTTTTTTAATGGAGGTTCGGCTGAGGTCTACTCCCTCGGGCTTTAACTTTGAAATTGCAACTGTACAAGGAAGGGCATAGTTATAAGGGGGTCCCATGGTTATGCGCATGCACTTATTGAGGACCTTGCATGAGAACTTGAATGGAATACCAAATTCGACTATCACAGAGCTATGGAGATCAAGGTTGGAGGCAAGAGGAAGATCATCCAACACACAAGCAAGAAAAGGCAAGAAACACACAAAGAACGCATGCAAAAACACTTACCTTAGGCAGATATGGGGTTGAGACACCTCAAGAACACCATAGGATCGAGCTCCATACAACGAAGCAGATGAGAGAAAAATTCCCAACAAAGTTATATACACGAATTTTCATTCAAAATGAGAGAAAGGTCCTTACAAAATTAGGGTTAATGTCCTTTATACTCAAGGACTTGGCCCTTTTCACGTGGTTTTTAGAGAAAAAACCAATTAAACATGGTTGTAAGCCCTATTTAACCTCCCAAATGAGTCTTAGAGATTATAGAGAAAATATAGAGAGCCAAAAAATCACTCTTGAGGCACAAAGACTCCTTGGCCTTTACAAAATTAGAGTGTACATACATCAAATATTCCTTTTTCCAAGGTTAAAAAATACATGAAATGCTCAAAATTGAGGCATACATGATAGATAGTGCCTACGTATCCCAACACTCTTCCCTTTGAAACCCCCTTATTGATGCTTGGTTTCTTCCAAGTAATATGATAGTGGACCAAATTGGAAAAATTTGGTGGGCCTCTTTACTTCTGGATTGCTTGTCTTCATGTCTTTATTTCATTGCTCTGATTGTGCAACGCCAAAGATGTCATGAATCTACACTTTTCATCAACAAATTTCATTATTAACCAATTTTGGGTATTCTTAACATTGATAACATATTTTTTCTTCATCCTTGGAACAAATAGAGAATCCAATACTATGAACATGTATCCATTAATAGTAGTAGGAAGAAATTTTCGACTATCAGAATAGGAAAAGAGGAGTTGTTTGCACATGTGGTAGTATTCCCATATTTAGGGCTAGTCTTCAGAAAAGTGAACGAATGGTGTTATAAGGCAATATGTTTGGTTGCATCACTATCAAAATATTGAACACATTAGGGGTGTCAAAAATCTATGAAGCTACATAATGTCAAAAATATATGAAGCATAATGTCAAAAATATATGAAGCTATGGGACATTTCTTGGGATGTGTTCAATCCTAAATGGCTTTAACTTCATCAATATCTAATTTGATTTCCTTATCCAATATAATATATCCCAAACACTAAAATTCTTGGGGAAAAAAATACACTTTAAATCTTTTATGATTTACATTCTTGCAGTATATGGAAGATCAAAATGGGCGAGATCATCTTTGCTAATAATAATTATATGATTGAGAAGATCTATCATTTACGCAAAATGTGGTTTCAAGTTTGAGTTACTAAAGGTCATGAATATGGCAAGGCCATTTTGGTGTCCAAATAGCATGAGTGAACATCTATATTTTCCTTATCAAGTAAAAGGTTGCTTTAGGGACATCCTCAACCGTGAATTATAATTTGATAATATCCTTTATTGAGATTAAATTTTCTAAAGAGTTTACGTACCTCATTTAAGTTGGTGAAATGGATTAGCAAATATTTTCAGCCTCTATTTATTAGAGAAAACAATTTATGATGTTGAATTTTGCATATTGAAACAGTTTAAAGGATCAAGATATTAACAAGATATGAGTAACAAATGCATGAGAGATTATTGTATTTATTTGGGTTTTTACTATCATTTTATTCAAACTCTCAAACTCCATTAATAGAGAAAAGTAGTACAAGCAGCAAAGGGGGGGGGATGCAAAGGAGGTTTATTTAATATTTCTTAATAATTTGAGTTATCAGTAACACCCTTATTTCATTATGATTCGGTTCTTTGTGTGTATTCTGCATCATTTCTAGTGAACTTAAAGTGGGAATAACCTACATACATTCCATTTACCGCTACAAAATCCATCAAGAAACCGTCTGTATAGGGAAGAAATGAAGGCAATGGACAAGGCCAAACAGAAAAAGTTTCATGAATATCATAAAGATGAGTATGTTTCGGAACTCAATAAGTGGACTCCTTAAACCTTCCTCATTCCAAGGCCTTCTTACATTTACATCAGCATTTTTCAATTTGGCTTCTGTTTTTTTCAAAGAGAGTTCCACCCTTGGTCTTCCTCTTTTTGAACAAGGAATGTATGAAATGAAAAACTAATCATGATTGAGCTTAATGTCTTGTGAGACCTTTCTTAAGCCACAAAGAAAGGACATTAGACCAACTCATGGTTTTAAGATCTTTCATTATATGGTGAAGATTTAGGTCTAAGAGAGAATTATCATTTGAATATGTCTTAGTGGTGGAAGCTAATTGAGCTTCCGGGCTAGTTAGAACCAATTACTTCGTCTCACCTTAGGGCCATCCCTTCCCCAACTCTACCTTAGTGAGTTAGTGAGCCTTTGGACTCTATATCCTAGCAACGCCAAGCATTTGGCCCCTGCTTTGTGAGATAGGCGGTCCATGGATGCTATGCCCATCTTCACTTGTATCTTTCAATTAATTCAAGGTTATCTAAAAGAGTAGATTCAAATTTTAATTAATTCAAGGTTAATCAAAAGAGTAGATCTCAATGATTGAACATCCTTTTCAAACAAAAAAACAATAGGGCTTGCTTCGAATGGAAGCAACATAAGAGAGATTTAAAAGAGATTATCTAAAAGAGTAGATTTAAATTTCAATTAATTCAAGCTTAATCAAAAGAGTAGATCTCAATGATCGAACTTCCTTTTCAAAAAAAAAAGCAATATGGCTTCCTTCTGATAGAGGCAACCTAAGCTCACTGATCTTCTGCTCATAGCTTTCTACATGACACCGATATCCAAACTACAATACTGAGATGGATGGTTATATAGGAAAGGATCAGTTGGACATGATTTATCCTTCATTGGTGTTATGCTATCACAGAGTGTGTCTTGGGTTCTGTTAATAGCTTTTTTTTTTTTGAGAGTACAATGAATTGAAAACACACTCACACACCGAACCTAGTAAGGTAGAGGCACCCACATGTGAGAAACTCATAGATACATGTATAGCCAAGACTTGAACTCATTCTCTTTATAGCTTTGCGCTCAGCTCTCTGCGTCTAAATGACATTTAATATACAATGAAACTTAGATGGATTCCAACACAGTGAACGTTCAGCTAAACATGTCTCCGTCTTTGTTCTTTAATGGAGGTTCGGCCGAGGCCTACTCCTCCAAGGTTTAACTTTGAAATTGCAATTGTACAAGGAAGGTCATAGTACCCATGGGACCTCCTTTATCCCACAAGAACAAGGGTTAACATAGCTGGGTTAGACTGCGGTCACAACTACCATGGGGCAGGACAAATGGTGGCACATCAGCCACATGATACGACTTTCCATGATAAACATGTCCCTTACATGTTGCCAGTGGGGGTTGAACCCTCGCCCCCGCCTCAAGAGGCAAGAGGCCCGACCACCCGGATAAGCGGCCTGGAACATGTCTCCGTCTTTCGGTTTGGCCAATGTCGAGTCCATTTAAGGTCCAATGGCATACTCATTTGCAATTTGGTAACGTGTAGTTGGCTTTCAATGTGGATCCGTCACACAAGAAGACAACACAGATGCATTGTGACTTGGGTTCTGCTTATAGCTGACTTGGGTTCTGCTTATAGCTTTCCGTCTAGTTGTATGTGTGCGAATGATCTTCAGAATAGATTAACGACACTTAAGATGGATAATACACAGCTAACGATCCGAGTCGAGCATGTCTCCGCCCTTGGGTTATGCAAAATCTGAGTGCATTCAAGGTCAAACCACACAATCGTAAGCAATCTTGGATTGGGAACTGTTTCTAGATATTGTGATTTGCTCCAATCTGGAAGCATCGTGCTCTAAGGCAACACATGTTTACGGTACCTTGGGCTCTGCCAATAGCTTGGTGCTTAGCTGTCTGTGTCTGAATGATCTTCAAAGTATTTATAAAGCAATAACAAGTACATGTTTTTAAAAGCGTAGTAGCAGAGAGCGCAATTATATATATATATATATATATATATATATATATATATATATATATATATATATATATGATTGAATAACTGCATGATGCACCTCTAATGGCGTTACTCATTCTGTTTACTGTACTAATGGTCGAACAGTATAATCTTGAAATAATAGTTTGTGATCAACAGACCCAGCGATTTGTACTTGTGATCAACAGATCGAGCGATTTGTACTTGTGATCAACAGACCGCGCGATTTGTACTCGATAATCGGCTTATTTTTGTCTTTCAAAATTAAATGAAATTTTGATGGATTATTTCAAAGCAATAGGAAGTACATATGTTTGAAGTGGAGTAGCAGAGAGCCTAAATCCTTAACACCTGATTGAATAACAACATCATGAACTTCGAGGTTCATTAATCGTTCTTTTTTCTACACCATGGACCGGCCACCATGGTTGAATAGCTTCTGAACAGATCGAGCGATCTGTACTTCATATTACATAATACGACCCATCTTATAATTTTCTGATGAATGACTTGTGAACAGATCGAGCGATCTGCATTCATAATACGACCCATTTCATAATTTTCTGATGAATAACTTGTGAACAGATCGAGCGATCTGTACTTCATAATACGACCAGTTTTATAATTTTCTGATGAATAACTCGTGAACAGATCGAGCGACCTGTACTTCATAATGCGACCCATTTTATAATCTTCTGATGAATAACTTGTGAACAGATCGCGCGATCTGTACTTATAAATACGACCTAGTTTTTAATTTTCAGATGGGTCATTACAAATCAATAGCAAATACACATTTTTAAACTGAAGCCGGAGACAGGTTAAATCCTTTCCATCAATAAATAAATGTATAAGACTGAATAAAAAATATGATGAACCTCAACTTTCATTAATTATTGCTTTTTATTGTAGCTTTTTCTTGTACCACGAACCAACATGATTGACCCAATTTCTGATGAGAATTTGTGAGCAAACCGAGCGATTCGGTACTCAAATAATTTTGACCCATTTCTGGCGAGAATTTTGTGAGCGAACCAATGGATTCGTACTCGATGATATGCTTTTGTAGAATTTCGGAAACAATACAAGCGTGTCCTTGTCGCTAAGATGGGTGTCTGGATGATGTCAGGTTGTGTTCTGCAATGAGTAAACATGAGGTGGTGCTGATTTTTGAAAGAAAAAGGAGATTAGAGGTGATTGGGAAAGAAGGGCGAAGTACTTGACACACTCAAAAGTTGCAGACCACACAGAGGTTGGTCCGTTCTAAAGTAAACGTAGTGGGAAGCTTTATTCTCAGAAAAGCTGTGAAGCTTTCGAACACACAGCTTTTAGATGCTGCAGGTGCAAAGGAGGAAGAAGATCAGAAGCTCGTGCGCCTTCTTCCTTTTCTTCTTCCCTGTCTTCCTCCTCCTCCTCCTCCGCTGTTTCTCTTCTGGTTCGTCTTCCTTTTCAGCTCCTCTTCCCTGCGAATACTTCTGACATGTTGTGATAAGAGAGAAGGAATCGATGGAAAAAGAAAGCAATTTGATTGCTTTGCCACAATTTTATATCGGTTAAGCTCCGAAGGACTTAGCTTCTTTTCAATGGGAGGAGGCACGTGATGCTCTCTGTTTGTATTAAGAGGACACCACTTTCTCCTTTCCTCCCTTTTGCATTGCATAATGAGAGTAGATCTGTGCATTACTAAATGGGTTGCTTTTAGCTTCTTGAAGGTCCAACCTTATTTATTTTTTATGAGCGGAAAGGTGGTAGAGGAAAGGGCTGTGTGAGAGAGAGAGAGAGAGAGAGAGAGAGAGAGAGAGAGCATTGCGCATGTTCAACACCCTTAATTACATGAGATGCGAATAATAAAAAGATCATGTGGACACTCTTTCATGAGATCATCAACACATAACCCCAAGTGTAATCATAACACGCAAAAGTTAGCATCATACTTCAAGAATCGTAGTACTAACTAACGTTAAGAATCAAACTACAACCAATACCATGGCACTTCGTCCGTGCATGTTAGGTTGTTTGGTTGGGCTTTTCATCTTTTGAGGGGCGACGAGGGTTTAGCTCCTCCCTAGGGCATGTTAGGTTGTTTGGTTGGGCTTTTCATCTCTTAAGGGGCGACGAGGGTTAGCTCCTCCCTAGGTCACTCTATTGCCTTAGGGCATAATTAAATCAGTCGCTTTCGGGCAGTCCTTTTTAAGTGTCAATTTTTGGTAGTTTAATTTCTATTTTGTGAGATACGGAGGACCTCATGGATACTATGCTCATTCACTTGTACAATTGTTCTTTCAATCGATTCTAGCAAAGAGAAATTAAACTTCGATCGAATTTCTTAAAAAAAAACATGGCACTTTGAAAGAGGATGCCTTGATAGGAAAGCTTATTCTATAATAAAGGATGTGATGATACGACCTTTATACTCTAAAGAAGAAGAAAAAACCATACAACCAATGCTATTGGCGTTAAGATAGAAGAAACTCATAGTGAATCAATGAAGACCAATTAATTGCGTGTGTGTGTGGAGAGAGAGAGAGAGAGAGAGAGAGAGAGAAATTACTAGTGAAGCAATGAAGAACAATTAATTGTGTGTGTGTAGAGAGAGAGAGACCAATTACTATATGAAGATAAATGCATTACTTCTATGTGTGCGAGTGAGAGATAGAAAAAAATTATGGGAATCAATGCATGCCTATATTTTCTCTTTCAATGTTTTTATGAGATCAATGCATGGCTATATTGTATCCTTGTTATTTTCTATTATAAAAGAAAAAGGAACATATTTTAGGACAATGTAAAGAAAACTTTCATGGTTTATTGAAGAGAAACTTTCCCCCTTGATTTTTTGAGACATTTGAATTTTCATTATAGGCGAGAGAAATCAATTGGATATAAACTTTCTGGAATCCAACAACTATACCTTAGAGTACTCTCACACAACGAATCCCACACTACTATGAGGTCGCTTTCCAAATAATCCATAGAAGGTGAGAAATGATGTACATTAGGTATAGAAGTATTGGAAGTTGAAAAAGTAAACGACTTCCTTTAGTTGGGTTCATACAAGGTAAAAGAAGCACGAAAGTTCCCATTCATCCACAAGTAATCATACCGTTAGCCCTTTATAAGTGAAGTTGGTTAGACATAAAAAATGAAGGCAATGTTTACGTCCTGCAGGGGGATTTGTATGGTGTTGACTTTTTGACGCAGAGGCTGAGTGTTTAACCTTCGTGCTGAACGTGTAATAACTTTGGTCAGTTTAAATCAGTTGTAACCAAGTTATAATTTTATCTAACCTCTGTTTTGTGGGATATGAGAGGTTTCATGGGTATTATTCTCATTCACCTATATATTTATACTTTCAAAGTTAAAGCTGAGGGAGTAGGCACCTGTCAAACCTTCCAAAAAAAAATGAAGGCAATCCCTTCTAAAAAATGAACCTACAACTAGAAGTAATCTTATGAGTCAAAGCAATTCAAGAGAAAACTATCTAAGATATGATGCACCAATTTATGTGATTCCCACATCTTCATTGTTGTCCATAAGTTCAACCAAACACCTCCCTTTTCTTTGATGTCCATAGGTTCAACCAAACACTTCCCTTTTTTTAGTGTTTCTCCTTTGTATGAAGGTGCCTACTTAAAATTAAGTTTATACATATCCTATAATTGGGCTTTTTTGAGACTACTCATAAAAGCCTTCATCTCACAACGAGAAGATTTGCACAAAATGAAAAGTTCAACCCCTTTTTCTATTGTATCTCCTTGTTTTCAAGGTCCCTACTTATTAGGCTTGATGTATCTATCCATTCTATATGTATATATAGGATGTTTTCAAGGTCCCTACTTATTAGGCTTGATGTATCTATCCATCCTGCATGTATATATCAGATAGGGGGGGCACATGGAGAATTGGAGACCCAAAGTTTGGCTATATATTGTGTTTTTCTGCCAGAGTGAAAAGTGTCACTATTGAGCTATACGATGAAAGAAGGTGTGACCCAAAGGGTCTATCACCCTTCTGTTTTTTCTAGTTTGGTCACCCAAAGACTAAAAAAGAAATATAATTACTCATTATTTTATAGAAAGCATCATATTAGAGTTTGAAGTCGCATTTTTTTTTAGTGGTTGGTGCATGTGTCCCTAAATCAAGTCATCGGAGTTCGCCATACCAATCATGCATACACCCTCAAATCTTTGTTAGATCACCTGAAAAGTGTAATCGGGTGACCGGAAGAAAGATGCATGTGCCCCCGCTAAGAATGAAGTGAGGTAATTCTACTACATTCCGATCTAACTCTTTGTTTTATGGGCAAACCCAAACACACAGAAAGAGCATCAATTCACAATAATTGACAACATTGGAATGTCATACTAGTTTAGGGCTCGGAAAAGCTTATTTCTAGTCATAGAACTCACCATTCATCAACCGATCCAATTTCTCTATCAATGACTAATACAGAGAGAGGTGGATCATTGGACTTGTATATAAATGTTATATTTTGTGAAACATTTCAAAATTCGAATAATTGCCCAAGCCTGCATAGCTTAGTGGTTGATGCTTTGAAGTTTTAGGAAGAAGTCCTGAGTTTTTTGGTGTCCATGAAGTTGCCCAAGATGAGTGCCTCTATTTTACGACGTCGGGTGTGTGTCTTTCCAATTCATTGTACTCTCAAAAAAAAAAATGGAATAATTCGTACTATCCACGCATGTCACACACAGTTAGAGAAATGGCAATGATATGACAAGAGATATATGCAGCGGTTAATTCTCGAGCTGCTAACTTCATTTTTCAAGTTGCAGAGATTTAAGATCCGTGATGATGCTCAGAATGTCGTAGCAGGGCAACCTGTCAAAGATGAGCACGCACCATTTCATGACAGAGAAGGTGCGTGGGGAAGACGATGCATTGCCCGTGCCTTAGATATCATTGTAGAGAAGTCCACAACTTGAGCCATTGGTAACATTTGGCCTTTTCAACTTGGACAAATACAGATGGAAAGAAAGAGATCTATCATGACTTTCAAACAAAGTTCTGGCAATAGCATATTATCCGAGGAGCTTTGCTTGCTATGGAAGTTTGGATTTCCATGGATCCATGCCCTGATTCGTGTGTTGTACTTAATCTAAAATTCCTCCTCGATCTGTGTGGCCGCTGGCAGATTATATCCTCCTACACATACCCGTCACGACTCACAACTCAACTGCGTCGGTCACAGCATGTGCACAGATAAACACACACACGCATAGACATGCGCGAATCCAGCTGTTTGCCTTGCGAAAGCATTCCCGCTTTCCCATCTCTCTCTGTCTCTCGTTCTCTCTCTGGTTTTCTCTCTCTCTCTCACACACACACACACATCTACACAGCACGCACGCCTATACCCAACCCCTCTTTCTTCCCTGCCCACCTGAACGGGCCATATACTATTCAGAACGCTCTGTTGAACCAAGTTGGTTCAGCATAGCTCAGAAAGGCTCCACATTCCCTTCTTTAACACTATTGCCACTTCTTTATTTGGCCTACCTCACCTTCCATTGCTAATGATGGAGACCAGAATGGCTTGACATGGCTTGCTACTTTTTTCCGCAGGTAGTTTGGCCTAGCGAGGTGATTTATGTGCTTCATACCTTAGGCGAATTCGCAAGCTAACCGCTCTTTTCAAGTTTTATCTTTTCATTCGGAGTTCAAGAAGACCATGGCGTGCTCACACGTCGATGATTCTAGCTTCCGCAAGGCGGAACCCATGACATGTGCAGGTATGTCCTCAAGGAGCTCGCTGTTTTCGAGAATTGATTCGGCAGGTTTTCATACTGAGACTTCCCTGCCAAAGAACAATGGTGTGCCGTCCAGGTCAGGTTTTTCATTTGGAAAATCGAGTATAGAACGAGCAGAATCTACAAAATCCAAGCAGGGTGCTTTGATAAGAAGGATTAGCTCTCTAATAAGTCCTAAAAAGAAGCCTCCCAAGCCTGGCTCAAGTAAACGTATGTCGACGATGCAGGAAGGCAACACCGGCAACGGTGATGGTGATGCCAAAAATCGCCTGGAGCTACTTTTCTCTCATGCAGAGGCAACTCTCGGAGATCTCCTGGTCAGGGCTGGTGCATCCTTTAATTCCAAGTCTACATTGCAGGATGATTCTTCCAATCCTGCTCGGCGTCATCATTCCCAGGAGAGAGTGCTAGGTTATGGTGGTGCCGAGAGTGCATCGCTCGGTATCAGTGGCTCATCTAACAGGAGCAACGGCATGTTACGGCAGGGTCATGCAAAACGAAACAGCTTGAGCCGTGTTTGGCATCAACTAGGTGAGAATCTGTTCTGTGGCAGTGGTCATGGTGAGGAGATGGAACTCAGAGGTTTAGCTCCTATTCCGCGAACTCCATCTGGCACCTACTTCTGCAGTGAAGTGTATGACGATACGGTGATGGACGAATCATATTGGCAGTCTTTAGCAGATAGCATACTGAAAGAGCGGCAGAAGGATTCTTTCGTGTACGGCCATTCTGACCATCTTGTCAACGAGCAGAACACTAAAGAGAATAAAACCGATGCAAACGATTTATCAGCCCGATCGTTCTCCTCAAGCAGACATATGAATATGGCAAACAGAGAGCAAGAGTCAGAGTCTTTAGTCTCAGAGATAATATCAGCACCTCCTGACATTGAGACATGGAGGCATGATGATGCATGTGGATGGGAAGAATCTGCAGTGATAGAAGATTCACATGCCGAATCAATAGTTCCTGTTCAAGTAAGGGATGGATCCACTCGGTTGAACACCACACTGGAGGCGTCACCAGTTTTAGCCCACAATTATTCACTTAGCTCAAAGAGTAGGGTGGGTGATTCAGAGGCTAGCAATAGCATTGCCGAAGTAAACCATTCTAGCTGTCCGTTGCCAACACCTACAAACCAGGTGGTGGAGCCAGAGTTAGTACATTCCACAGCCTCGAGTAGCAACACTATATCTTCGTCAGATTCGGTGACAGCAACACATGCACTTGAAGATACTTCAAGACATGTGCTTGAAACAGTTGTAAGAGTCAATGAGGTGGATTCACAGTCTGTGTCCAGTGCTCCTGTATCTTACACTGCTGTGTCCTCTGTGGAGCCGAGTGCCAGACCTCCACCTCAGTTAGAATCAGCCAATTCTGCGAGAGTCTCATTAATGACACTTCTGCATGAAGAAGCTGCTGCTGTTGAAATTGTGGATGTGCCAGATGTTCTTGAAGATTCTGTTAGTGAACAGGCACAGTCGGAGGCACGGCAGGATGAAGGATTGGTGGGAGAAGAGCCGCTGGCTCTGTTATGTTGTGTGTGTATGGTGCGGCGCAAGGGTGCAGCACTGATCCCTTGTGGGCACACATTTTGCCGCTTGTGCTCTAAGCAGCTTTTTGCAGGGAGAGGGGCATGCCCTTTATGCAATAACCTTATTGTTCAGCTGCTTGATATTTTCTGATAGCATGATGATTTTTTTACATACAAGTGGATTGGTTTCCCTATTAAGTTTCGCACCGGTTTGTCCACCTAGGACGTATGATCAGGTCACACACACAATTGACCATGATTATGTAATTTTATGAAGGGGATACAGATTTTTATGGAAGGATGAGGTTTGGCACCTGTGCCTCCTGTCCACGGTGATACTGTAGAAACGATTTCAAGTGCATTCATTTTGTACCTCATAATTGAGGAAAAGAGGTTATCATGAGGCTTTTTCTGGCCCATTGGATTGTTATTTTCTGATTGTTGAATCGACAAATACAGTGAATAATTCGTCCAACTCTCTCCTTTGTTAAGGGACTTCCAAATATATTTCCTGGCATCTATCGCGAATAAAATTTCTAGTCAAAATTCGATTATTTCTCAAGGTCCAGATATGGGTCTCCTTCCTGAGCACAAATATCAGAAAAGCTATGGCTCTGTGTGCTAAAAGGGTAAAGTTGATTTTGGCTATGGTATTTGGCAATGCAAATAGTGTACTTCAGGCATCCCTAGCAATGATGTGCTCATGATCTGAAGGGAACCTGAAAAGGTGGCACAGTTTCAGTTGAACTTGCTGTTAATTATGTTGCTCGAGAAACAAAGACAGTTGGCTTTGGTTTTCCCAAAATATTCAGCTTAACACCACTCTTTTTGGAAACCTTTTTTTTTCACAAAATTGACACATTTAGACAGGCTGCTTGAAAATCAGGGGCAATGTTCAGTACTTTCTGTTCTGTCTTAGTTTCTGCAAATGAACATTTTATTAACATTAGAAATATGTGATACAAGATTCAGCGGTTCATTACGAGGTTACATAATCTCTTGATTCGCAAATGTCTTCTCATCTCTATGATGAGGGAGCAATCCAGCCTCTGCCTGAAGTGTATAGAGATATATTCTTAGAGTGCCTGAAAATTGGGCCACCATTACAATTTTTAGTTCTACCAAGTAGGGCTAACATTTTTGCAAGGGAGGTGTTCGTATTTCCATGTGGGGAGGTGCACATATTTCCATGTGGTTTTTGAATTTCCTTTCTATTTACATTTTCCATATGGCCTTTTGTTTTATTACATTCCAGAGCTCGACTGTAGATCCCGCTATCTCCTTCAATATGATCTGGTTGTGTCTTTTCTTGTTGAAGATGGTACCATCCAGTTTCTTTCCACATTATGGTGCTGAGAGGGCAGGATCGAAAGGTAAGCAATACCTCCTCTTTGCTCCAAACATACTTTGCATAGTATTTAACTCCATAATTTGAGCTTTTCTGCCTTCGCATTGTTCCATATTCCTTGATGAGTAGTGACCCACACGAACATCAATTATCTACTCTGTTGATGGATGTTATAGGCTCTAGAGCTTTAACCTCCTGTTTTTTCCCATAGTCAGCGCTTTCATCTGTTGAGGCAAAGTAGCTGAGCTCTTGATAAAAAGCTGGGGCCTTTGAGAAATTGAATTCCCTCTTCCATGAAAATTTTTTGTTGCGAAATGATTGTCTTCTTTCTAGAACTCTTTTGTCTTGCTTCCAACGGGTCATTCTGTGCCTCAATAATACCCGATGTTCATAGTGGAGTCGTAGTACTTGCTACTAGGTGAATCTTACTACTAGGTGAGTTTCTAGTTTCTTGTTGTGACTCATGTACTATTTAGTCTATTCCAGAGGTTTCCCCAGACTCTGAATCCCTGAATGCAAAGCCCTTTTGCTCTTGCTTGATTCGCATGGTTGATTGGATTGATCCCTATTGTGGGGAACCATACGAAGTCCCTTGGTGTCATCTCTACTGACCACTTTCAGTTGGGATTGATGATGCATTCCTTTTTTAATGTTCCAGGCGAGCTTGGAAGGCTTTGGGTAGCTTGGATCCTCTGGCCCACATGTTTTGGACAAAGAAGGATGGACTATGTTCTTAATGCCCTCTCCATTAGGGGGAGTCCCAACTCTTTTGTGGAGACATCCGATGTTAATATATCCATTTTACTGTGAACTTGTCAGCCATCTTATCAATATGGGGGTGCCCATTAATGAGTGATTACGGAAATCATTTCTAAAAAAACCAATTCTTTTTTGAAGACATTTGACATTAATCACTCACTTTGCTGTGGTTTTACTATCAGAGATCCTTCTTACTCTTTGGGAGACAGTTTGTGTCTCATCTCACCATTGTCATGCTTTGTCCCCAGCATACAAAAATTTTTCTGCAGTATGCAGCCAACTTGTGGAGAGTGAAGTCAGGTGATTTCTAACAAGACAAAGGGTTGCGAGCCAATAGTATTATGAATGTGTTTAATAATCATGAATCTACCTTTTGTGTTTGAGCTAGAGTCTTCTCATTGGTTCAGAGTCCCTGCCATTCTAGTTAGACCCCACTCCCAACTCTGTTTTATGGATACCTTGAAGCCTCTTGGGATTTTCATCTGCCTGGATATCATGTAGCCCTAAGTTTCTTTGCATTCTTGGTCTCCCCTTCAATCTTGGATTTTGTAAAGGAGTCTTCAAGGCTCCTGCTGAACTATCCGAAACTTTTGATCCTTGTTGTAAACTAGATTGTTAGCATCATCTGCAAAGATTGGATTGAGTTGTTCTTTTCCATTTTTTGGGTTATTACTTCAATTTTTCTTGTATGGATGTCTACTTTCACCAGCCATTTGAGACTATCAGCAATGACAGTGAAGAGAAGCAGGACAAGCAGGAAGACTTGCTGAATAGATTTTTTTTTCCCACCAGAAAAATCAAATGGCTTGCCATTTATGTTTTACTCATCTTGCCGTTATGAATAAAAGTCTCAATCATATCAAATAACTTTCTTCCTCAGTCCATGCCAAGCATGTGCAGAGCAATTACTCCTATTCTAGTTTCAGAGGCTTGATTGAATCATATTTAAAAAAAATGGAGTCTTGTTTTGGCTCTTTCACATACTCTATTCCTTCCCAAAGACTATTAACAATTTTCAACATATATCTTCCTTTAATAAAGCCTCCACACTCTTATCTTATCCATTGATTCAGGAGGTCATTTAGTTATCTGATTGAAGATATATATATATATATATATATATATATATATATATATATATATATATATATATATATATATATATATATATATATATATATATATATATATATATATATATATATATATATATATATATATATATATATATATATATATATATATATATATATATGTGTGTGTGTGTGTGTGTGTGCCATTTTCTAGTTCTTTTTCTATGCTTTCTCATGAATGACCTGAATTATTTCACAAAGGTTGATTGAGAATACTTTCTAGGTTACTCCTTCCATACTTACAAGGTGGGTGGAAGTAAATCTTTATCGAGTCCGAAAAGTTTTGCTGGAAGTCTGTCCAATCCAGAGCATTTCGCATCTGCCAGCTATTGTTTCAACAATTTCTAAGCTTTACAGTTGAAAGTTGATCGTCTTTGGTATGTCTGTGTGGCAATGTTTCTTCTTCTTATAGTGATAGGTATCTTCCATTTTCTTCCCTTCCTCCAGAGAAAGAGAGGATAGATCAGAGATCCCCTTGAAATGGTTTTTGGGTATGTATTTTTAGTTTCCCTCTATTTTGCATCTAGGCCTGTGAGGCTTTTGCAAGAACAGAATCGTATAATTACATTGCTGGATTATTAATCTTTCACATTTCTTTAGAGGTTCAATCGAGTTTCCGTGCCTATCATTTCTGGAAAAACAACTTTAAATGTTGGCAACTTATCCCTAAAATTCTGAGTTAATCTCTGATTCTTTTACACTCATTAAAACAATCTTATACCAACATCTCTCTCCACCAATTTTTTATACTCTTTTTCTCCCCTTACTTGTTTTTGAAGTGTTTCTTAATGTCCCGTCACCAATCTTTGAATTCTTTTGACCGTAAGGGTCCATTTCTTGGGAGACGAATCTGCTCTACAGAAACCTCAAGATGTATCAAGATTGGGTAATGGTTGGAAAGAGTGATCGTTTTGCATATTTTCACCAGGGTGATGTAGTCATGTTTGTTACTTGTGTCATTCTTTCTGAAGTTGGTCCTCAGATCTAAGGTTGGACCAAGTGATCTTCACTTCCTGCCTCTGTTACAACTATCTAGGTGAAGCTTCAAGAGGTCCAAACTTGCTTTCACCCAGCCTCCAGTTCCATCCTATGGTCAGGCTGGTTTTCCACCATCATGTTCTTCAAGTCTCCAAGGAGGATGTTAAGGGAAGGCTGGTTTTCCACCATCATGTTCTTCAAGTCTCCAAGGAGGATGTTAAGGGAAGAAACATGTTTGTGTTTGGTGTGTGGACTGACAGAATACAGGAGGACAGTCTCCTCTGAATCCCAGAGCCAACAAAATGTTCTTAAGGTCTGCTAATGGTTCAATCACTTTCATCTGCCATCTTCGAATAATTCTATAGCACTTCCTTTTCCAATGGTGTGAAAGTATAGATGGTCCAGTCTTCCTTTCAATGCGTTATTTGAAGTTTTGACTGCTAGTCCAAGCCCGCGTAACCAAGTGGTTTGATGCCTTGAGTCCTAAGGAGGAAGTCCTGAGTTCAAGTCTTGAGTGGACATGTATCTATGAGTTTCTCACAGATGGGTGCCTCTACCTTACAAGGTTGGGTGTGTGAGTGTGTTTTCAATTCATTGTACTCCCCCCCCCCCCCCCCCCCCCAAAAAAAAAAAAAAAAAGAAAAAAAAAGTTTTGACTGCTTTAAGGCAGATAAGCCCTTAAACCGTCGCTTAAGGGTTTCAGGATTTTTGCGCTGCATTCTCTCTCGTTCTTAATCTTTTGGCTTTGCTTTTTTCAACTCTATACCTTTGTATCGAACTTCCTTTTTAAATTTCAGGGCTAGGAAACAAATGTCATATGATTTGCAAATTTTGCTTCTACCTTTCATATGAGAAATTTTGATATGTCTATAGAAGGCATATAATATACACATAGATCTCTAAAAGATGACAAACAAATTACCAAACCCAACCTATCATTTGACAATGAAGTTTCAAAAAACACCCTTTTTGACGGGCAAAATGGCCCTTGACATACAAAATGCCCATCAATTTTAGGCCCTGATATTGCGGCATTGTACATTCAAGATACTGAATTTCATAAAATTCAGTTGGTTGGGCCCGTGACCTCTCAAGGTTGGACAGGAGCTCAACACTTGTGGGCTGCAGCCTGACATCCCTCACCACTTGGGTGGTTAGATCTTAAAGAAGCTCTTTTGGGAGATTCATGGGCCTTCCGGCTACCTAGTTCAAATCAGTTATCTCGTCTAGTTTGGGGTGATATTACAAGATTATGCATGATTGGATAAGAAATAGATGAAGTAGACATAAACTGCCTCTTTGTCCCGATTTCTCTTTCCGTTGAGATGGGCCCCTTTTATTCCTCCAATCTTTACTTCAAGCCTTTTCTTCATTTTTTTCTACTTCTGGTCGTTTTGGTAACAACTCCCCCCTCCTAAACTCCGTCGTCCTCGATAGAACTTGTTGGAGCATATCAGGGTTTGCATCTAATTAGTTGGATCATGTGTTTCCTGATCCTTTATAATATGCTATCAAACATTTGAGTGACACTGTCTGATAGAAAGAAAAAAGGAGCAGCCTAACTCCATAGTAAAAGCCAAGTAGATTTATTTCTGGAGTCGGTTCAGGATTGTATGCTGCAAGATAGACTTTAAGAGTCTCCAAAATTTATAAGCATCTGACATGCTGGACCAGGAAGATCAGCTGCCCCCTGCTATCAATAAGCAATGGTGGTTCACATGTGTTTTATGGTAATGGTGTTATCCTTTAGGGGTGTCATGGAAGGATAGTTGAGCCAAAACTTGGTGGTGGGTGCACATATTTAGTCCAAGACCGGCTCCTAGTAAAAGGGGCATAAATGGGACTAAATAGTATACAGATGGGGATGGTATTGTACACTGTGGCCATGTTTTGTTGCTCTCGAATCAATCTTTTGTGCCATATGGGATTTTCTTGAATGATTGCATCGCATGTAAGGTCTCTAGCACAAATTTTAGAACATATATGCATCATCACATCAATATTGATCTTCTCCTTGATATATGCTTGTGCCTTTGCCCTAATATGTCCAGACATTGCAAGGTATGGTGAGATCAAGTGATTCTGATAAATCTTTCCCATTCTTTTAATGAGATAAGGATCCAAGCAATCCTTCTCAAATTGATTCCATAAATCTCGCATTAATTCAATTTTCTTTTTGTGCAAGATTTATGGAACTTCTCATGGAGGGTGGGATCTTGTTCTATGGCTTGTGAAAGAGCCCTGATCTTGCTCGTCATCTTCTGATTCTTCCATAAACACCTCTACTTCATAATAAGGTTCCTCTAGAGGAGTTCCCTCATGTTTTCCTTGCATGTCACTTGGTTGTGCTTTATATGTGGACTTTATTTGTGTCGATTCTTCTTGTTGGGCTTTAATATGCACCTTGAGCGCTTCATTCTTTTCTTGTCACATGTCAATTCTTTCAGCCTCAACTCTCTTGAGGTCTTCTTGAGAGCAGAAGAATTCAATGCTCTTTAATGTCTAGCTGTCTCTTGAGGTCTTCTTGATTGCATAAGTACTATTCAATGCTCTTTAATGTCTAGCTGTCTCTTCAGCTCTACTAAAGTACTGTGGATTATGAATCTTTCTCTTTGCATCATATCAAATTGTGACTATATCGAAATGCTCTTTTGACCTAGAGAGGTGATATGTAATTGTAATGTTGCATTCTTAGTAACTGCCACTTATAATTGATCATTTAGTTCTTTGAATATGTTATTAGTCTTCATCACATCTTGAAATAGATCCGAACACTCTTCCTCTATATTCTTTCCTTCATATTGTGTCTCATGCACAATAACCACTTCAAAAAAGTTTTCCCTACATTGGATCAAACGGCCTTTCTTTTTGTTTGAGCCCTTCTGACTACTTGGATTGGGATTTTTTCATCGTTCTTGCTCATCTTAGGCACATTTGGTATGCCATGGGTCCTAGTGGCCACCATCACTTTTCTTGGAATGTATGAACAAACTTTGATGACATGATATATTCCACAATCAAGAAATTTCCTTGGTTCATGTATGTGTATAGATTGTGGAGAATTTTGTGGCCTATCAGATGGTTCAAGATGAGATCACATTTCACTTGAGTGTGCTCCTAATGATATGGGATTTGTTGCACGAGCATAGTGTGGGCATTAGGTTATTGCTAAAAGTGATAGCTTTATTGGGCATTGTGATGCTACTTGTAGGATCAATGTTCATGGGTATGAGACTTCTTGAGATCTAGTAGTTAAATCAGTGATCATCTGTGAAGGTGGCATTAGAGTTCTCTCTAGTGGATAATAGACTCCCACACAGTTTGCATCGATGCCTTGATGATGATAATTGAACCTGGGGGAATTCTTGATTGTGGTCTAGATAGATTGCACTACCAATCACATCAATGTCCATGTGTAAATCATAGGGAGGCCTTGGGATATTTTGAGAAAGAGTCTGAGGTGCCTCTAAATAACATTTGGCAGGTTGAGCTATATCTTCCACATGAAGTTGTACCCTAGGTGGAAAGTTTGCTGACTTTGCTACTAGCTTTTGCACAATGACCTCTACAATTTTGTCCATAATAGGAAATGAGCATTTTGGTTCTTTGTCAGGAACTGTGGATGGACAAGACATATCATATATTTTCCTCCATACAAATGTAGTTATGGATACACTTGGTGAGAGTTGTGGGTTCTATGAGGTAAAGCACACTTCTTAGTCTAGCACTTAAGAACACATTTTGAAAATGAGTAATCGTTCTAGCATTTGAAATGCAATCTTTTGTTTGTGCCATATACATTCTAAATCTCTTGGACGCCCCTTTGATTGATTCCTTACAACCCTATTTGAAGCACCGACTTCGCAAACTCATTGAAAAACACTTTGAGGAGGTTCTAAAGATTGTGAAAGTCCTCAAGCTTTAGCGAGTAAGGACATGTTAAATTGTCATCTATTAGTGTCATATGGAATTCTTCAAATTGGGTAAACCAATCATGTATGCATTCGGTCATAAGAACTTGGCAAAACTCAGCTTCTTGCAATCTAGAATTGCCTAGCCCATCAAAGTGACTTTGCATATATTTTTCTATTTTTAATTGTTTGTAGGCATGACCCTAGAGAAGAAAGCCTTGATCATTTGACTAGGGTATGTTGCTTCATTTAGATTCCCATATATATATATATATATATATATATATATATATATATATATATATATATATATATATATATATATATATATATATATATATATATATATATATATATATATATATATATATATATATATATATATATATATATGTTGCTTCATTTAGATTCCCATTGGTAGTTGTATGTGGTGTAGTAGTAGGGATTGCACAACTAGAAGTTGTTGGCATAAATGAATGTGGTACCCCATTCTCAAAGAGTGACTCTCCATGGAACGTGTATATGTGATGGAAAAACATAGAGAGAGGGAAATATGTCCATCCTCCCACATCTACATATGTTGTGGTGTTAGTAATGGGATTACTCATCTCGTGAAGGCTCACATGTGAGGGATAATGTCCAAGAGGATGTAGAAAACTCCAAAAACATTACATACATATTACATAGTGATAATAAATCAATCATCGTATTACATAATGCATATCATGAACGGCAAAGCATGTTGCATGCAACATACATCATAAACGTAGACATGTTACATACATACATGCATAAATTTTACATACACACACGTAATTTTTTGATGTAAAAATGCAATTGCATGTAATAGGGTTATCAAAACAACCCTAGATCACTCCCATGCTTCAATTCACCTCAAAATTACATCTACAATTATCAAATTTCCCACACCATGGATGTTGTTTTTTGCAAAGTGTGTATCTTACCATTTTCTTTCACTTGCAATCACTACCATAGTTTTCCCACTATGCTTTGATCCAACTAACATGTAGAACAAGCCAATGACATACAAAAACTTCTCTACATATACTCAGAGCAAGGACATTGATCTTTTCACAAACCTCTTAAACTTGAATTTTTTTATGGTACCAATCTTGGTTTAGTTTTTCATGCTCTGTATGCTTCAAGAGCAAGGACATTGATCTTTTCACAAACCTCTTAAACTTGAATTTTTTTATGGTACCAATCTTGGTTTAGTTTTTCATGCTCCAATTTCTCTACCCAACCCTATGCTATAGACATTCATTTATGCAAACTTGGGATAATCTTATCCCTTTGGATACAAATACCTTTAGTGCTTTTCCCTTATGTTATATGTTCTCCCAACACACCTTAAGGTCCAATATATGTGTGTGCTTATGTGTGACATATGTACGCAATATATATTCATGTATGTAGTATCAACATGCTTCATGTATATGTATCAATAATTACAACATGATTCATGAATAATGAAGCATGAAGTGAGTCATGATGCACAATAGAGAAACTTCAAACAAATCCAAGTAGATTGTCATGATGCAGAGTAGACTGTAGCATTGCATATGAGTGTCAGTGCTTGAGCTTGAAGGCGCTGGGGCCATGTACTAGCCTTAGGACAACCTACTGTTAGGATTTGAGGGAAATGGGCAATCAAGGAAGAATGTGGGTAGATATAAATGCAAAAAAATGCACATCATCAGCCTATTCATAGGTATGATATTTGAGAATGAATCCAATTCTACCCATTTCCAATTAAAAGGATCTTTAGAAAAAAAGACCCAAAAATGGCATTTTTGAGATGGATCATTTCCTAGAAATGGACATGCCATTTTGAATGCCTATAAATGCATTTCTAGCAACTATGAAAAGAGTATCATCACCTGTTATGATTATATCATCAACATATATGCATATGTACACAAACTTCTCATCAAGCTTTTTTACATAAAGTGAAGGATCAACATCACTTGCTGCATATCCAAATCTAATAAGGTACTGAACAAGCCTTTGACTCCATGCCCTTGGTGCTTGCTTGAGTCCATACAAAGCTTTCGTGAGTCTGCATACAAAATTAGGGTTTCTAGGGTCCTTATATCCCATGGGTTGTTCAAGATCACCATTTAGAAAAGCATTCTTAATGTATAATTGGAACAATTTCCACCTTTTAGAAGCTGCAATGGAAATCAATGTCCTAACTATACTCAAAATATTCATCCAAGGGTGTACGATGATTGGTGCTTTCTCTCATCATTGCTATGATCTAAGACACTTGTTTTGGATCCAATCCAAGGGTCAAGGATCAAAGTTGCCTTGAATTTTTCTATTTCATCTATGACTTTGATCTCTAAGGCAATCCAAGGACTCTAAATGAAATTCACGCTTTTCAAAACCATTCTCAAAAGGAAACCCACTAGTTCTACGTGATGTTTCCATGGTTGACCACACAAAAACAAGGGAAGCATATGCGTAGCCTATGTGATTAAGGGACTAGACTATGGCCACCAACCTCCTCTTATTGGTCCATTCCTAATAATTCCTAAATCTAAAGGGCCCATGCAAGGTTCATTTTTTTGCCTAATGGTGTAGAGGATGATACGAAGTATCTTGTGAGGGCATCACTAGCTTCAAGATTTGCATAGGGATATATGATTTCTCGCAATTGGTATTAGATAACCTAAAAAAATTTGGACACTTTTAAGGAGAGGAAAAGGACCCATTTGATCTACTACAAATAAATCTTGTTGTTGGAATCAAAGAAATGTAAGTCTTCATCAATGCTAAGCATATACAAGTTACCCACGAGCAAGCTAAGGAGTTTGTTTCAAAGAATTGAGAAAAAGATGAGTAAATATACTTTTTCTCTCACAACAGACTTCAAATATATTAACAAAAGAGAAGATACATAAAAAAAACAAAGAAACAAAGGAATCCACAAGGCTCATATGAACTCTCAGCCATAGAGGAGCTGACAAGGAGCCTAAAACTACTACATTATTGAGCTAAGGAGTTTGATGATGTTGTCAACCCATTCATAGAAGGGCCATTTGTATTGGATTTTGTTGTTCTCAAGCACAAAAGCCCTACAATGATTGAAGGTGGGGCTCTTACAATTTCTAAATCTTCTATCCAAAAGTTCAAGGGAAGGCTCTATGGACTATTCTTGTCATGAGCACTAGAAGTTAGCCACACATCTCTCCTTCCATATTTTCTAGATCGCTTCACTTCTAATCACGTTCCACATGGTAGCAGAGTAGATGATGGCCTCCCCCAATACTACTTGTTTCTAATCGGTTGGCTTTGCGAGCTTGAAATGAGCACAAACTCTCCTCGAAACACAATCACACATTAGGCATGAGTAGAAGAGATGAGCAAGGTCTTCCTAGCCTCGAAGGTATCACTTACACCATGGCATAACAATGCCTATTTTAGCTGCTTTCATATTGTCTAGACCCCCTAGTGGAGGATTTGCCAAAGGAGGTTTGCTTTCTTGCACTCCAAAAGAGGGTGCCAAAGATCTTTGAACTTAAGATCCCATCTAATCCAAGACCAATTTAGGCACCATTTTATATTGAGATCCTAATAGAATTCCATTTTTCCTTTCATTCTAGGAACATCTTCAATTTTATTATCATTTCTACATCTAATTACTTTGGGATTCCAGTCTTCTTGGCCAATAAGGAGGAAAATTTTTGACTCTCTCCAAGCTTTAGTCCTTAGCCTTTCGAGACACTAGTCATCATAATGCACTCTTAGGCACTGATTAATGTCTTCAAACCTTATCTTATTTCTTGTAGGTTGATACTAGATGTGCTTCCATTGGCAAAAACCTTTGGACCATAATTGTTTGGCCCTTTGTAGGTTGACATTCTCAAAATCTTTGATGCCTATGACAGGAAACCATATGGAATTATTTTTTCTAATTCCAACTTCCTAGTTCCAATCTTCATCAACTATGCAAAACTACGTCATATTGTTCCAGTCCAACCAAAGGGTGGCAACAAGACTTGTCCCATTAATGACCATTGAGATCAAAGAAAAAATATGAGTTAGAAGGTCATGACCTTGCAACCTGGGGGCACTTGATAGCACAAGGTATTGATTGTTTTTGAAGATAAACTTTGACAATTACTCACTATTGTCAATTTTTTATCATATATTTAAAATAGAGCTTGTTAGCTATTGCTTCCACGTCTTTGAAGATTCCTTTTTTTCATAAAAAATGGAAAATGATATGGTTGTACATATGTAGAATTCAAGAAAAAAAAAAGATTATTTGGTTGATGTTCAAAAGTTTATAAGATACTTCAACAAAGTCAGGAAAATATAGCTCAATATTGACTTTAAATTTGTCAAATGAAATATGATAACTGAAATGACGATTATATCTTGAAGTTCAAGGATTTGGAGGATGTTTTTGGGTTCATTGGGTGCCACCTAGATGATGATTATCTTATGGAACATAACCTCAATGGGTTGCGGGATGATAAGAATTAGGATTTCACCACCTTACCTTATGTAAGGGATACACTAACAAATTCTGAACAATTGGTTTTATAGATGATGATAGAGGCAATTAATATAAGTGGAGAAAAAATAAAGGAAAAGCAAGTTCAAGTTCTTTATGCAAAAAACCAAAGGCGTAGAGGTAGAAGAGGAGGTCCAAACAAGGGTAGAATATTTTTTTTCTCACAAGTAGCCATAAAAATGATGCCAAGCACAAAGAAAGGAATGCTTTTCATCAAAAGATATAAGAGAAAGAGGAAGAGGCTCAAAGGTGGATGTACTATTCGATAATGAGGGATGCACATATGGAAGCATGCTAGGGCACAAATGCCACTCGAGAAAGCAAGAGCACACTCATTCTTTTACTACAAAAGTTTAGCGACACTTAGCAACATGGACATTTTCCATAATATTCTTACATCAGACTCATATTATCTCAAACTTGTATCTTTACATATATCCACATTAGCAAAGATTAGGAACTCACAAATAGCTTTCAGGAAGCTCTTCTTGGTAGATGTACGCAACTCATAAAATTACTATGTATGTAGATCATAAGGTCTATGTTGTGGGAGGATATCTATATTTTTCCTTTCAAAAAC
This sequence comes from Ceratopteris richardii, assembly GCA_020310875.1. Lineage (NCBI taxonomy): Eukaryota > Viridiplantae > Streptophyta > Polypodiopsida > Polypodiales > Pteridaceae > Ceratopteris > Ceratopteris richardii. Next base: position 145,200,202 of record CM035407.1, read on the forward strand.
ATCTTCAAAACCTTGGTACTGGTTGGGTAGCTTCACTGGATCATCTTTCTTGGACTCTTGAGTTTCTATGGCATAGATCACATATGCTGGTTCCTTCCTTACTATCCGCATGAAGACTTTGGATCCTACATATTTCAAGTTCTAATCTTGTCCTTTGTTCTAGTCTTTCTTCTAGAAGGAGAAACTCATAAAGTTACTGTGTATATAGATCATACGGTGTCTGTTGTGGGATGATATCTGCATTCTTCTGTTTGAAAACATGTTTAAAACCTTGGCACTGGTTGGGTGGCTTCAATGGATCATCTTTCTTGGACTCCTGAGTTGGTATGGCATAGATCATATATGTGGGTTCCTTCCTTACTTCCATTGAAATGTGTGTCTTCAACCAGAGTATGCAATGAAAATGAGACTATGGTGAAGCAACACTGATGTCCCAAACTATAAGGCATTCGAAGCACTTAAATATTGAGAATATGTATATGCAGTTGAACATTGCATAAACTAGTTAATCTTCAATGTGTCCTTATATATGCAGTGTCTATAATGCAGTTTCAAATACCCAAAAGCAAGCTAGCTAGTTTGCAATTTTGCCAAAATACCTTCACCCTGAATGCATCATCAAGCCCATTGACATATACTTTGCATATAAATATTTCCTTATTAAACTCTGAATCATAACAAAAAAATGAGCATTCATGTTTTTGTCTATGTCAACACTCACTTGTAAAACTGTATGTCTCTTTAATTTTTTTTTCATATATGTGTTAAACTTTAAAGCATAGAGCTTGCTACATACATTTATCTCAAGTTCATAAGCATATCCAAAGCAAAACAAGATTGTATATGGTTGTACTGAAAAAAACGCAATATTCATAATATAATAACAACTCCAGCTGTATAACAACTTGGTTTAGATAATCATATTGAAAAGGATTGCATTGTGATCATGCTCTGTCTCTTTGCATGCTTGGAGTATTAGATCATAGGGAACATAATCCGCAGCAGTAGTACTTGCATTGGAAGTTTTACAAAAAACAACACATATAAATTTCATCAAAATTTTTTTACTATCTTTGCAATATACATTGTAGTTCTGAACTATATTTCTTGTAAACAATGATCAAATTCGCACTTCCTTTGATCTTTTTTTTTTAATCATACAGACAATAAAGTGTCTACCTTACTTCGATCTAAATACAACAAGAATCATATAGACATGTTTACCTTACATGTCTATGCTCTCGTATAGGCTTGATAACTTGCACAAGAGCCATTGAAGAGTTATAGACTTGCACTAAGTACAAAACAAAAAGAAAAAAGAGAACTATACGATAAGAGAGATGAGTGAAGAAGTCCTTCTACTATGAATACTATACAATGGAAATGAGGAGGGGTGAGGGGGGGGGGCATTTTCATCCGAGCCTCCACTACTTATATACAAATGTGCATGCAAAGCTGCCATGCGCACAACTACAACAAACAAGTTGCATGTAGAGGGCATGGTTTAGCGGATGTGCCTTGTACTCCTAGGCAGATGGCCAGGATTCAAGTCCCACCCAGGGCTGGATGCCTCAGAGTTCTCCAAGATGGGTGCTTCTACCTTACGAGGTCGGGTGTGTGTGATTCTAAATTCATTGTGCTCTCGAAAAAAGAAAAACACACAATATATGCCGCCACGCAAATTAAGCGACTATCTCATCTCCGATTCCTTATGGAATAATATGGCTTATGACTAAATATGGAGTACTTTTTGAAATATAATAAGAAGTCCTTGAGAAGATATCGTTATAATTCTGGACACTAAAACTTGCGCGAACTTCTAACATGTACAGGAATGATGGCAATGATGGATAAAACTTTTGTGGAAAAAGTGGGTACTATGCTCTAAAGTTCCTTCAAGGAGTAACTAGCACAAAAATTAGAGGTAGAGGAATGGGGATACTAAGTAAAGTTCAGTGCAAGAGAAGGATTTGTGGATAGCCCCAAGGAGAGGTAGAACTAGCAGCAAGATGCACTACAACAGATGGGCGGTGTTCTCACTAATCTAAATAGCAAGATGCACTACAAGAGATGAGCGGTTTTCTCACTAATCTAAAATGCTCAAGGAGGGCCCATTTCCCCAAAGGGATGTCATGTTTTTTAGTACTATGCTCAAAAGATAAATGCCATATTACTTCTTAAAATACTTGGTGTATATAGTCCGTTGTAAGCCTTCAAGATGAATCATAAACTCTTGGTATGTCTTTAGAGCCAAGATGAATATTCTTTGATCTTAACACATACATGAACCTTTTGAATACTTTACCATATCACAAACTTATACATAACATCTTTTCAATGCTTCTCACTCAATCATGAATCAGCACTATCTTATCACTTTGGAACATGCACATGTAATCTCTCGTTACATAGAACAAGCATGTAATGTATGCATGTATGTATGTAAGTATCTATGTTTGTAATGTATGTATACGTGTATGTATTTATGTATGTATGTATACACACACACACACACACACACACACATATATATATATATATATATATATATATATATATATATATATATATATATATATATATATATATATATATATATATATATATATATATATATATATATATATATATATATATATATATATATATATATATATATGTGTGTGTGTGTGTGTGTGTGTGTATCTATGCATGTGTATGTATATGTATGTATGTAATGTACGTATATTTGTATGTATATATTTATGTATGTATGTATGTATTTATGTATGTATGTATGTATGTATGTATGCATGTATGTATGTATGTATGGAATGTATGTATGTATGGAATGTATGGAATGTATGTATGTATGTATGCATGTATGAATGTATGTATGTATGTCTGTGTGTGTAGAGAGAGAGAGAGAGAGAGAGAGAGAGAGAGAGAGAGAGAGAGAGAGAGAGAGAGAGAGAGAGAGAGAGAGAGAGAGAGAGAGAGAGCGCTTACCTTGATGTATATTAGAGTTGCAAGAGGAGATTGGAGTGCCAGTAGAGTCCAACAAACTTACGTGAGTGTCAAGAGAGTTTGCTTTGAATTTCTCCAAAAAGGAAAATGAGAATGCACAAAACCGTGTCGTTGAAATATTAGTGAATAATGTGCACTTACCTTGATGTAGATGAGAGTGCCAAGAGGCAATCCAAGTGCCAAAAGATTGCCAGTGACCTCACACCAGTCCTAAATTAGTGTGCTTCAAAGTACTTTGCAAAAGGAAAGTGAAAATGTATCTATGTATGTATGCATGCATGCATGTATGTATGGATGCATGTATGTATGTATGTATGTATGTATGTATGTATGTATGTATGTATGTATGTATGCATGTATGTATGTATATATATATATATGTGTGTATATATATATATATATATATATATATATATATATATATATATATATATATATATATATATATATCTATGAATGTATTTATTTATTTGTGTATGTATCTATTTATGTATGTTTGTATTTATGTATGTATGCATGTATATATGCATTTATTTATTTATGTATGTATGTAATGTATGTATGTATGTATGTAACATATGTGTATGTGTATTTATATGTATTTATGTATGTATGATGTTGAATGTAGGTGCTATTGATAGATTTTTGGCATCTACAAAACTTCTAAACAAACATATGCAACTTCTTGGATACTTTTTTAGTTTTTTGAATATCTTTGTGTGCCCTTAAAATAGAAGATAAATGATGTTCTAGAAATAAAAACAAATGATTTTGGAGTGAGGGTGTGCGTGAGTGATAGTTGGTCCCGCTGAAAGAAAAAAAGTGGGTGGAAAAAGGAAAACAATATGGATCAGGTGGAGGGTGTGCATGTAGTAAGAATTAAAAGAAACGTGAAGCTACTTCAAAGAATTTGAAGGAAAACAAAAATTAATAGAAGAGGATTTGTGGAAGTAGTTATGGAAGGACTACTTGGTGCAATGCATGAGTTATCAAGCAAAGAGTTTTTAGATGCACATCATTGTGGGGTGGCCCCATGAATGCAAATTTAGATGCATTTATTGAGAAAGATGTGAAGGATGTTGCTCTTCGATGATGTGTCCAAGAGTTAGCCAGAAATGAGGTTTACCATTTCCTAGAATATAATGGTTGTTTTTTGGATTGGATGAGACAAGGCATGGAAGTCTAAAAGTGAAAAATATTTCCCCTGATGTGTATCCCCTCTTTTAATTGTGGTAGAGCATGATGGCAAAAGACATAATAGTAGATTCCTAGAAAGTTGGCTCTTGATTAGTACATTTGTATTGTACACAACAGTGATAGTTGTATTCTTCAATATTTGCTGATAATAATTATGAACTATGTTGATGTTGTTACAATTGATAATTTGGATACATAAAACACCACTATTACTAAATAAAAATTGAATAGGACTACATGCTTGTTGAAAGAATGGGTCCTTCACAAGCAATAAGCCTTTTTACTCAATTTATGAGAAAAAATGAAATTTCCTTTCCATCACAGCCTAGGTGTCCTATCATAATAGCCTATATGATTTGAGAAGGATAGTCATCAACATCACTAATTGACATTCATTTGACTTGGAAAAGCTATCTATATTAATAAAATTAATCCATCTCATCTATCTTGTCCAAGAGAGCACTAAGAATGCTATGTTCATTATAGTAATGATGACTTGAAAGAAAACATGAGTAGCAAATCAAAGTATATAGGTGATGTACCCTCATATTACAAGGGTTCTTTCATGTGCATGTGATATTATAAGATTTTCCTATGCATGGCCATGGGATTCCACCTTATTTGGATACATATTTGAAGTTCAAATGATATCAATTATGGTGCAAAAGACATGGTTGTGTTTGAAGAACATGGTTCTTGCACAAAGAGGCTTATGTCATTGAGTTATAACCTAGAGATTTGAGTCATCCATGTTATTTTTATATCAATGATCTATTACGATTGGTCTCTAGATGGCAAGTTTTATTGTGAAATAAAAAATAAAATATGTGTTCATATATGAAATGTAATAGGTTGTTCTTTCTATTACATATGCATTACACATAAGAGCAATAGATGCAAATTCATTATGAGGATAAAAAAAGTGGTGTTCTTAATTAGTGTGCATGCTCACATACAATGAGGTTCAAAACTTACCCGCTTAAATCATGCATGGAATTCACACATAGAACTCCATTCTATTCAATAACATGCTCATAATTGTTCGTGCCATCTTATAATCAACCTATTTTGCTCATTCTATAATCATCTTTACGAGGTGAGTCCATTTAGTGCTAGTGAAAAACCCTTTTTATTCATCTATGCCTCAAATGGACTTAGATGAATAAGCTTATGCACCTCTCTATGTGCATATGCACCAACTACTTCATTTAAAACGCCTTGTTCTAGCACGAAAAAACAAACACCTACCTCCATCAAAGCTACATCCATCCTTTGATACATTGAATGATGAGGATTATATGCTTAGATACTTTCTATCATGAAAAAACACATGTATGGTGCAAGAGAATGAAGATTACGACCACCACCACATGCTAGAGAGATGTATCTCCTCTCAACCATATTCCTCTATATATAGATATCTCCAAGGGACTGCCTTCTTGGATAGGTGGATACTAACCATCCAAGTGTCATCCATGTAACCACATGTGTGCCAAGTGTCCCAATTAACTGGAGTTAACTCAAGTGGATGCTTCTAGAAGGCTCTAGAGCTCTTTGGGCAAAATAATCTCCCCATGTACCCCATGGGGGTTGAACCCAAGACCTCTTGACTCAAGTGGATGCTTCTAAAAGGCTCAAGAGCTCTTTGGGCAAAATACCTTCCCCATGTACACCATGGGGGTTTGAAACCAAGACCTCCTCCTTCACACCCTTGAGACTTAACCACTAAGTTAAGTGGATCACTTTTTTACAAGAGCACATGATTTGCTACATAAGTCTAATCTCGAGATCTTTGTTCATACACACAGGTGACCAAACAGAGTCTGATTTCAAATATATATGAACCAGTCGGACCCTTAGATCATAGACTTACTTAATTACATGTGGAACCTTGCATGCTCACCATATCACATATAAGGTGAGTTCAAAGCTTATTCAATGTACGTAACAAACATGTAAGAACTTATAAAATGATAAGAATCCCATATCCTTCTTCAAATTCGACATCCTCCAAAACTAATTCCATGCTCCTTTTATTCTTTTGCACTCTTAAATATGCACTTATCATTGCAATAATTCTAAAAGTTTTCAAATCCCTTATTTGATGCTTCAGTAAAGATAGAAGAAGTGACTATTTTCAATTGTCAAAGAATAAAAAGATGTGTCATAGATTTTCTTGCCTTATTTCAAAATAGATTCACCATGTAAGGGGAAATAGATGATGTTTATGCATGTAAGATAAAAAAAAGAACACACAAATAATGTGTGTGAAACGAAGGTCATAGAAATGTTATTTTTTCTAACTATTCTTGGATCTCCAAAGTCACAAAGAATAACTTTTAATAGCAAGGAACCAAGCTCTCACATGTCTTAAATTGGAAAGGTAATATGATTTTAACTCACCTATATGAGATTACATGCTCTTGGTTTCATTTATATGAAAATAAGAAAGAAGGAATTTGGTACAAAAAGCAAAATAGTAAGCAAAAAAGAATTCATGTGCACAAGGGCATAAGCTATGGTAATCCCATTCAGAATTTTCCTTTTGATGGCTTCTTCTTTAATAATCTCCCCAATCAATGCTAACTGATCTAGAACCTCCTTGACCTTGGCAACAAACTCTGTGATATTTAGTTTTGGTGTCTTCTTCATTTGGTTGAACTCATTCCATAGATGATTCTTTCTTGCTTTGGTACTAGCGAAAAAGACCTCAAGTGCATCCCAAGTCTCTTGAGATGTTTTGCATCCTCTAATATGTGGTAACAAAAAACTAGAGATAGATTTTAATATATATGACCTTGTTTGAGGATCACTTGCACACCAAAGTTTGCGTCTATATCTGTCTCCTCTTTTGTAGGTCCTTCTTTAGATATTGGAATAGGCATAGCTTCACCACCTGCTACAATTCCATAGAGGTTTATACCTTGCAAATAGGCTTCCATTTTGATTTGCCAAGTAGCATAGTTGGTTCTATCAAGCTTCTCATTCATTGAGGGAAAGCCATCACCCATGTTGATGAAGCTCTAATACCACTGAGAGAACTTGGAGAAGCTTGACTGAGGTAGAAAATTAACTTGCTAAGTGATGAAGATTGGTCTAGCCAACTAGCACATGACTAGCCCCTGCACTCTTGTAGTTTCAAGTAAACCTTATAGGATTGTAGTTAGTGCAATAAAATCCACTTATGTACTTTGGAACATCAATGAGAAAGGGATGATAGGAGACACATAGATTTGCACAATGACTTGTCAACAAAACTTGTTATTTTATGTTGAATGATGCAACTTCAAATGCTTAGAGTAGCTAGTCTGATTACAATTGATCAAATTCCCTCTAGAAGAATATCATACATAGGGTTGAGTAGTTAAAATTCATTAGAAAATAATTTATCATCAACCAATGTCATTTCAATAAGCTTAACACTAATCCATGGTACCCCCAACTTTTTGGGAGTATGCAGAGATAAATCCCGATACCTTAAAATAAAGTATTTATCACAATCTACTAAAATAAATGGCAAAAATTTGTACACGAAGTAGACACTATTAACTTTCCAATGAATGCTCATCATCAAATTTCAAGCTTTGTAGAAAGAGAACCAACTCCTACAAATTGACTGTGATTGAAGAAGATGATGTAGAGATTGAAGTAGATCAAAGCAGATGATAAAAGATGTATGTGTATTGATCCAACTTAATTTACAAAGGAGTATGAGTATTTATATAGACTCCCTTGATGCTTTCCATGAATCTCTTTCAATTAATTCAAATTGGAATCCACATGCTTAGTGTTTGTTGAGATGAAGAAACTATGTTCCTACAATCTAGGAAAAGTAAAGATTTGATTTTGATCTTGATTAGGTGATTAATTCAACAAAAAACTCAAACACCTTCAATCTTGTGGAAAATTAACTTTTCATTTATCCTTTTAAAAGGGTAAAACTCTAGGATTTTACCAAAATGAGTGATCCTTAAAGGATCCTTTAGAAAATACCACAAATGAATGTTGATGAAGGTTCTTCAAAAGATAACTTCCACTAGAGTGCTATCCAAATGATGGATTTGGAATAGAAAAAATTCTTTTCAAAAATGATGATAACTTGATCACCTATTGTTTGATGTTGTGTAGAGATTTTGTGTTTGATGAAAAAAAGTTATGGTTTGAAGATGATCGCAAGAGGATCAAATTAACTTATGACCTAGAGGAGGACTTTCCAACTCTATCAAAGAGAAATGAGCACACACTTGAAGCATTAAGTGATTTTGATGATGATAAGAAGACTCCAAGAAGAGAGATAAACTCTTGGAATGCTACAAGAAAAGCCAAAGTGGAGGAGTTGAGGGATGTGGCAAAATCCTCTCAACAAACAATTAGAAGATCAACTAGAGAGAAGAGAAAACTAGAAGGGTATGGATATGGCACTTCATTGGTTCTAACATTCTATATATCTAACATAGGACTCAAAATCTGAAGAAGCAAAGGAAACACTAGAATGGATGAATGCCATGGAGGAAGAGATAGATGCTTTACAAGAAAATCAAACTTGGGATTTGGTGCCCAAGAATCCATCTATGAAGATCATAGGTTCATGGTGGATATATAAGGTAAAGAAAAATTCTGATGGATCTATTAATAGGTACAAAGCAAGGCTAGTAGCCAAAGTGCATGCATGAACACAAGGTATGGATTATTGATAAACATTTTCACCTATTGTAAAGATGCCTACCATCATGGTACTTATGAGTATTGCATCTTTCTAGAATTGGAAGATTTATCAAATGGATGTAAAAAATGATTTTCTAAATGGATGGATATCTGAGGAGGTATATATGAATCAACCTCCTAGTTTTGAACATTCATCATGTCCTAAATATGTATTCAGGTTAAGAAAAGCTTTGCATGGTTTGAAGCAAGCCCTTAGGGCTTGGAATCATAGACTAGTTACTTAGTTGTAGGATAAGGGATTCAATGTGAGCAAAGCAGATCCTTCCATCTTCATTAAGAGGAATCAATCAAAATTCATATACCTATGTGTATATGTTGATGACATTATAAGTACAAGAAATGATGCTGAGGGAATTAGGAAGATTAAGCTTCGGATGAAAGAAGAGTTCAAAATTATTGATCTAGGTCTACTCACATACTTCCTAGGATTGGAAGTCCTATATATAGAAAGAAGTATGTAACTTATTCAAAGGAAGTACATCAAAGAAATGCTTGTCAATTTCAAAATGGAGAAATAAAAGATTGCACATACTCCTGTGGAGATGAACTTGGAATCAAGTGCTCATGGAGGTGAGAAAATTGAGGATGTAATAGGTATCAGAGTCTTGTTGGTAGTTTGAATTATGCTACATTAACCAGGGTAGACATTTGCTATGGAGTAAGTTTCTTGAGTCAATTCATGCATAATCCAAGGAAACTTCAAATGGAAGCAGGCAAAAGAATCCTCAAATACCTAAAGGGATACATCAATGAAGGCCTGTATTATCCTTATACTCTAATATAGATATTAAGCTATTTTTTGATGCAAATCAAGCACCTAGGTACCTCATCTTTACGGGTACAAAATTGATCTCGTGGTCTTCAAAGAAACAACCCATGTTGTACTCTCATCAACATAGGCTAAATATAGAGAGCTTGCAAATGCAACTCAGGAAGCAATGTGGATTAAGACATACTCTGATTTAGGTCTTAAGTAATGTATTCCTCATATGTTTGGCGATAACATCAGTTCATTGCATCTTGCTGCTAATCCAATCCATCGTGCCATGAAGAAACACATAGAAGTGCATTATCATTATGTCAAGGAAAATATAAGAAGCAAGGAGATTCAACTATCATATGTGTCAACTCATCAACATTGTGCATATATGATGACAAAAGCATTAGATGGAATCAAGCTCCATAATTCAAATCAATGATTGGATTGCAATAGATTTTGAAGGATTGAAGACTCAAGCTTATTAGGCTTCAGGGGGAATTCTTTGTGCAAGAGGCGACCCTAAAACCTTGGCTTTTGATCATGGACTACCCTTGTAACCTATCCCCATTGAAAATGGTCATGAGACACACGCTTGTAAAATTTCAAAGAGTAAATCTCATGTACGTATCTTGGTCATTTGTAAATGCTAAAAGTAGAAGAGGAATCTCATAGTTTAAGAAGCCAATTTCCAGGACTCTATTAGTTGAGGAATCACATTTGAATCATCCCTAAATTCTAGGATCACTTTTAGGTGGAATTCAAAATCAAAATCATGTATAATTATATCTACTTCTTAGTCGTGGGAGATGAAGTCTTTTCCTCAGAGATTGGGATGAATTCTTGAGTATACATTGTTTCTACTTCATGAAGGAGTATTCCTCTATAGTTCCATTGTATAATATGTGCAATATTATTACACATTGGGATTCATACACATTATTACTTACTCTCTATGTGCTGCTATAGTACCTTGAGGTACATAATGAGCTTGATTGTTCTATTTCTCAATGTGTGAGTATTCTTATTTAAAAATTTCATTTGTATAAGCTAGATAGGGATGTTGTGTGTCTATATATGAGTTATGTACATTTGACATTGACTATGTCTACACTTCATCTTGTTCCTTAAAGTCACAGTGACCCCATACTTGTTAAGCTTATTTATCTCCATATGATTGAGATAGATTCATCAAATAACTTGATTTAGCTAGCTATACACTTCAATTTGATGTGTTCAAAAGTCTATTTTTGATGTAATCATTTGAAAATGATACTCCAAAGGATGTGGTGAATCTTTATGCATATTTGGGAAGCTAAGGAAGTACATTAAGCATCCCAAAAGTCATATTGTCTAGTGTAGAGTAGGTTTGTTGTAACACCAAGTCATCTCTACATATATCCCATCACCTCTTCATAGGTTGATGCTTTTCTAAGGACCAACTTTTCAGAGACATTTCCTAGGATATCATTAGTGAGATGTATCTTGAAATTGATGTAATATCCTGTGCATTATTTTGCTAGCACCCTCTATGATTGTGTCAATAGATGTAGGAATGAATCTAAGGAGTGGTATCCTTTGAAGATCATATTAGGCAGATTGATTTCCTTGGGATTCTAAGGAAGTTATTGATCAATTTTGCTCCAAAATATGGTCCAATTACTCTCAAATTCTTTGGATAGCACTTGAAGATCTATATTTTTTCTTACCTCAACTTTAAAATAACACTCCCAATAAGGTTAGAACTACTAGGGAAATTTATATATTGTTAGGAAAGTTGTTTTAACTTTTAAGCACTTTTTAGATGCCAATTTCTTGTGTTCCAACTGCTTGGGCTCCTTCAATGTGTGATAATGATGGTGTCTCTCTTACTTTAACTCAATGTCTCTCTAAAAAGCAAGATTTATAAGGAAATTACTTAGAGGATAGGGAAGTCATTCTTGATTTTATACAAATTTCAATGACTTACACATATTTCTTGTGCCATAGGGTTCTTAGAGGTGTATAATTACATTTGATCTTCTTGCCTTGGTCAAATAGAATCTTTGGATGCCAAAAGTGCTTGGGTGATTTCCTTATCACAAGGAAATTGTTGTCGGTTTTGACCACTTTTCTTTAGCTTCAATAGCGCTTTTTATTGGTTCTTAACTTATGAGGGTTTGCCACTTGATGTTTTTTGGTGTGGTATGGACATCGATCCAATTCTCTTTGGGTGGGTGCAAAGTTGGTTGATTGATTTCTCTACAAGGATGGCTATAGGGAAACTATTAGTTCTTTAGATCTTTATCTTTACTTCAAGGGTTATTTTGAGTGTTTATCAGTTGAGATGCCTTTTCACTTAGTCCCTTTTGATGATGTTAAAAAATTGAACAACCCTCCTTTCTTGGTGTTCAAAACTTCTTGAACAATTTCACTGGTCATTAGTTATTACTAAAGTCACTTGTATATCTTATGCATATTGGAGTTTAAAATTTTGGGTGCCTCCCATGATATTTGAGCTTAAACTTGTCACTTGTCCTTACCACAAGGGCTTAAGAACCTTTAATCTCCAATTTATGAAGCCCAAGGAAAAACTAGTTTTGAGAAAGTATTATATTATAGTAATGGAAGAGGTCTTAGAAGTGGACAAGGAAACCGTAACTAAGACCAAATTCAATAGCAAACTAATCTAGAACGTAGAGGAAAAGTTGGAGGCAAGGAGAGACAAAGAGGTTGCTGAAACTTCCTAACAAATGATAGCAAGAAATGCTTGAATTGTGGTGAACCTGATCACTTTGAATGTGATTGTGAGTTAAGGAATCAAAACAATAGAAATAAAAAACAAAATAACTATGCATCCATGAGTGGAGATGGTTGAGAGCAAGTGTTTATGGTCCAACATTATATGATTAACAAAATGTTTGATGATGTTTCAAAGTCAAATTTTAATGTTTGGTATATTGATTCAAGTTCTTCAAATTACATGAACAATTATACAAAATGGTTTACTAGTTTGCATAAATTATCAGTTCCTAGATTTGTTAAAACGAGCAATGAAACATCACATCCTATTGAGCATACAAGAAACATAGCACTATTCATGTATGATGGGAAGTTAAGACATCTTGTTAATATACTACATGTCCATAACATAACAAATAACATGGTTTCTATTAAACAAATGGTTGATTAAGGACTAGAACTTTCTAATGAATGATATGTAGAGGAATACATGGAGAACTGAAGTTTGATTGTTAAAGGAAAAAAGTGGGTAGGATGTTTATCTTGAATGTGAGAATTCTTAAAATGAATGAAGCCATGTTTGCAAAAGCTGTAGATATTATTGCTCACATAAAAATATGGCACAAAGAAATTGGATTTAAAAACTTTCACCGTCTAAATTTGATGTGGCCAAATGATCTTATAAATGTATTACCAAAATTCAAGGTTGCAAATATGCAGAACTATGCAAAGCATGTCTATGTTAAACACTCAAGATCATAATTTCTACATGACAAACATGTTAGTGAGAATGTGCTAGAGATAGTGCATATAGATGTTTGGGGTGTTGCAAAGACCACATCTATGAGAGGTTGTAAGTTCTATTTACATTCATTCATTACCATACATAGAGATTATGGGTAAACTTCATCAAGCATGAGTGAGGTGTTTACTCACTTTCAAAGTTTCAAGGATTTAGAAGAAAAGCAAACAATGAAGTACATTTGGGCATTGGGATATGATAGAGGATGTGAATACATATCAAACGAATTGGTTAGTTTTATAAAAAGTTAATGGAATTCAAAGAAAATTTTAATGCAGGTACACACCACAATAGAATGACATTGTTGAACACAAAAGTGGATATATTGTAGAGATAACAAGATCCTTGATGGTGAAAAAAATTTGCCTCATTGTTATTGGGCAAAATTTGTGCACACTATTGTATACATCATGAATAGAACTCCAACTATTATACATCACGTTACAATTGAAGAGAAGTTTACAGGTAAAAATTAAAACTTATCACACATAAAAGTATCTGTTTGCATTACATATGTACATGTTCTAGATTAATTGAGGATAGATCTTGACCTAAAAGTAGAAAAATGTATCTTCATTGGGTACTATGAAGAAAAGGAATATAACTGCTACAATCCGATCACATGTCAGGTAAAAGTAAGCAAAGATGTGGTGTTTGATGAAATGGAAAAATTTTAAGCAGATGCAAAAGGACTTAATGTTGAGTCAAATGATAAGGGATCTACTCAAAATGTAGGTCCAAAACCTTAAGTATGAGTGGACCAAATGTGTTGTTGGAGGAGATGGTGGATAGTCTTCAGAGATGAAGTGGTGTTGCTTAAACTTGCATCACACTTGCCAAGAATAGTTGCTGGAGAGTGTAGTGGGACTCTTTAGCTAGCTAATGATCATAAATAATCACATATTATGTTTGGAATATGATCCACTAATAGTTGGGTGTAAATCAAAGCACGTCGAGTGCAGATCCCACAGAGAGCAGGACGGAAATGAGATCTCGACATAGCAAAGTTGTTGATGACTAGTTGGCTTGCACCCTAAAGCATGGTTTCAGAGAGCTGTTGAGAGCTTTGGCGGCATATTTTCTGTGGAGAAATACAGGAGAAGAAGAATAAGAGCATCTCATATGCACCAGAAAATGAGCACGCATTCCCCTCCCCTTTGTCCGCTCCACCAGCCCATTGACAGCTTCGATGGCTTTGCCCTCCCAACGTAGAGCCCATAAGAATGCGTGTCCACTAGCTTCCAGGCCTATGGCAAGCTCTTCAACATCTACTGTGGTGAGGTTGACGATTGAGCCAAAGGCGACATAAATAACTGACGATGTGGCCTGCTTGTCCAGCCACACCAAGCATTCGTTCTTCTTAACATCTTCGGAAGCAAGGACGTGCGATGCGTTCTTCGAGATCGAATCGAGCAAGAGGCATCCACCTATGGGGCGCAGAGAGAGTCCCATGGACTACAGTCCACGAAACACGTCCGGTTCAAGGGTAGAAGTTGAATAGATGAGACACCTGTAAGAAAGCGTGGCACAGAAGCACATGTCCTAGAAGAGTTGCAGAAAAGGCTTGGACCCCTTATTGAAGCGAATCTTTGGTGGAAGAAGCTCCGAAGGTATGTCAGGTAGTACAGGAGAGCTAACACAATGCCAAGTGAACCACGCTGATCTACACTCAAGCAGGAGCAACAAAATGAAGGGAGCCAGGGAGAGCAGAAGAGACAGGTGCATCGAACCTCTGAGTTCTCCAAAATGAAGAAACTCCAACACGCTGCACTGTAGTGGGACCGATATCGACTTCTAAACTTGGGCGCTTGCCAGTGGGATCGAAAGCTGGTGTCCCCTTCTAGTATAACTTTACGTAAGCAATGCTGTCAACTATTATTCCATTCACTTTCACTTGTGTAAACTACCAAGTGATCGTATGGATTGATCATTTTTGGAAATTGGAAGTGTCTTTGAAGTGGTGTCTTTTGAGTTATCCACACGGTGGGGTGCGCAATCAGAACACTACAACTTACAATCATGTTCTTATTCACATAAAATGGTTTCATATTGTACCTTGATATACCATATGCACAAGGTTCTCAAGGCATAGACACAAACCATCGTATGAAGCATAAATTTTGTATCATTTTTTTTCAAAATATCTATGGTCATTTGTAATGGGATTAGACACCACCTTCTTAATGAAGGTAGGACCTTCCCAATGCCATGAAAATTTTTCGAAGGCTCTATTCATGCTCTCACACATAAAAAAATGTACTCTCTCATGAAGCAAAACCCAAGGGAAACTCAAAATCAACAACAAGGAGCCCGCAAGAAGGAAGAAGGCCCTACCAAAGATCCCATCTATGGATCCAAGAGAAATCAACAAAATAAAAACACACAAAGCAAAAGGAGATGGCAAATGGTTCCATAAGCACTGACTACCCCATGATGTAAACCCTCGTACATGTCTAGGGATCCCATATGTCCCTAGATCCCAACGAAACCACTTGGAGCCAAAATGTCCAAGTATATGTCTTGGGATCCCATATGTCCCAAGATCCAAGGGATCCCATATATCCCAAACTTGGATCCCATATGCCCAAGTTATGTCTAAGGATCCCATATGTCCTTAGATGCTAAAACCAAATGGACTAAGTGATCCCATATGCCACTAATTCCCCATATTAAAAACAAAAGGGTCATCACATGGAGGGGGGGTGTTGAGTGTTCCATGCTCCACCCTTTTGTCCAAAGCTAGTTTCATTCTCATGCAAGTTCACTTATCCCACATGCAAGGGAATTCTCCCAAACTCCATATGAGCAAGGCCTCCCTTCACTCCTAACAAGTCATTCCACTCTAGCTCATTGCCAAGAGTGTGCTTCCACTCCTCATGGAGTCTCCATGCTCATAGAGAAATCTTTGTAAGTTTATTTCCATTTTAATCTATTCATCATGTTTTCATATCTTTTGTTCCTTCCTCCATAGTTAATTTATTTTGTGATTAATTGTAGAGTAGGAGTACCTTCTTTCATTTCAACAAGCAATGATAATGAGATTTTGTACCAATATAGTAGATAGTATAATGAATATATAATGCTTTAAATCACTACAAGTGATCAATCATACATTGAGAACAAGCTCTGAGAAGATCATTGAACTGATGTAATCATGGGAGAGAAGTGTAGTGAAAATATGATGCAATGTATGTATTAATCCATGTACATATACAATGTCATTGGCAATCATCAATTGCTCAATGTGTGAAGTATGAATGAGTTATAGAGTGATCTCTTCAAGTCACAATGTGTCCTTTCTAAATGATTTCATGGTGTCGAGATAACACGCGGGTCTTTTGATCCTCCTTTTATAGTTGAGTTTGGAACCAACCTTTTGAATTCAAATTCAAAAGTTCACCTAAAAGTGAATACTAAAGTATAAGATATATTCTCTCATTACTCAACTACCAAAATTATTCGAGATTTGATGCTTTCTAACTCCATGTGCAAGTAGTGTACTTTTACAAAAGTAAATACATTTGATTTTACAAGGGATTGATCATATAAGACTTCATGACCAATATTCCAATCATCCAAGTATGTGGGCTTGGATTCTCTTGCACCAACAACTCCCCCTCAAGCCTAACATGCTTGGTCTTCATTCCTCCATGATCTGCTGCATGCCAATCATCACTTTGAATTTGTTCATGTTGGTTCCATCTGAAGACTTTGTAAGTATATCTGCACATTGTAAATGAGTCGATACATAGGACAACTGAATATCCTTTCTAGGCAATTTCTCCCTTACATAATGATAGTGCACTTCAATGTGCTTAGTCCTTGCATGATATATAGGATTAGCTGCCAAATGAAGTGAACTAGTGTTGTCTGCAA
Source organism: Ceratopteris richardii (assembly GCA_020310875.1). Taxonomy (NCBI): domain Eukaryota; kingdom Viridiplantae; phylum Streptophyta; class Polypodiopsida; order Polypodiales; family Pteridaceae; genus Ceratopteris; species Ceratopteris richardii. The sequence goes on from CM035407.1 coordinate 145,217,286, forward strand.
AGATTATTGGAGTGTAAGAGTGTAAGCCCAAATATGTATATAGTTGCTTGAGCCACATAGCTTCTTGAGTTGCATTTGCTAACCCTCTGTATTTTGCTTCTATAGATGATAAAGCCACAGTTGGTTTCTTTTTAGATGACCATGATATAAGCTTTAAACCTACAAAAGATAGCTACCCTGAGGTGCTCCTCCTATCATCGTTGGAGCCAGCCCAATCTGCATCAGAATACATCTTCATATCTAAGTCAGAAGTGAAGGGATAAAATAACCCTTCATTTATGGTACCCTTAAGATACTTTAGCATCCTCTTGGCAGCTTGCATGTGAGGCTTTCTTGGTGCATGCATAAATTGACTTAATGTACTTACTCAATAAGCAATGTCTAATCTTGTCAGGGTAGCATAGTTGAGGCTCCTTACAAGTTTTTGATAACCTGTAACATCCTCAAGGAGTTCTCCTTCATGAGAACTAAGCTTATGGTTGAGTTCCATGGGAGTACCTGCAATTTTGGTTTTCTCTATCTTAAATTTTACCAACATATCATGAATATATTTTCTCTGAGTAATAAATATACCAGAATCTATATACACAAGCTGTAAGCCAAGAAAGTATGTTAACAAACCAAGATAACTGATTTTAAATTCTTCCATTAGTTGAGACTTAACTTGCTTGATGCCATTGGCATCATTTCTTTGCTAGCCACAAATCCTTGATCTTGCAAATAAGTAACAAGCCTATGGTTCCAAGCTCTAGGAGCTTGCTTTAGGCCATAGATTGCCTTCTTTAGCTTGCATACATAACTTGGTTTATCTTTATCTTCAAACCCTGGTGGTTGTGCCATATACACTTCTTCTGATATCCATCTATTTAAGAATGCATTCTTGACATCTAACTGATATAAGTTCCAATTCTTGGAAGCAACAATACTTACCAAAACCCTAATTGTTGGCATTTTAGCCATAGGTGAAAAGGTTTCTTCATAGTCCATTCCATGGGTTTGAGCAAACCCCTTTGCTACTAACCTTGACTTGTACCTGTTTATAGAACCATCTAAATTCTTTTTGATTTTATGTATCCATTTGGATCCTATTACCTTCATGCTTGGCTTCTTGGGGACCAAATCCCAAGTGCTATTCGCCTAGAGTGCTTCAACTTCTTCGTGCATGGCTTTTCTCCATTATTTCTTCTTATTAGCCTCTTCAAATGAAGAAGGTTCTTCTGTCATAGAGTCTTTAGTGATATACACAGAATGCTTGGTGACTAATGATGTGTCATAACTATACCTTATGGGATTTTTAGTTTCCCTTTGAGATCTCCTAAGTGCTTGATTGGAGGACTCTGGAATGTCTTCCAATCTCTTCATCTTGGCCTGACCTTTTGAATTCCAAACCTTGAGATCCATTTGCTCTTCATCCTCTGAATTGATATCTTCTCGTAATCGTTTATCTTCTTGAGTGAGAGTTGGAAAGTCATTTTCCAAATCATAACGTAACTTGATTTTCCTGCAATCATCTTCAAGCCATGAATTATTTTCATCCAATGAATATACACTTTTTAGCTTTAGGGTCATGCTTCCCTCTAATCTATGAGGGAATATGTGCATAAGAAATACACCCAAATATTTTGCAATGATCCAATGAGGGTCTCCTACCATTCCATGCTTCATAGGGTGTCATTCCATCCAAGGATTTGGATGGGAGCCTGTTAACTAAGTAAGTGGCTGTGGAAACTGCCTCTACCCATAGGTAGTTGGGTAGCTTCTTCTCATTCAAAATTGATCTTGTAGCTTCAATAATCAACCTGTTCCTTCTCTCTGCTACTCCATTTAATTCAGGAGTATATCTTGTTGTTACTTCTCTCTTTATGCCTCTGTTGTGTAAGAATGAATCAAATTCATGTGAAAAGTACTCACAATCTCCATCAGATCTGATCCTCTTCAAGCTTCTACCTGTTTGGTTCTCAACTAATGCCAAATACTTTTCGAAACATTTAAATACTTCATCCTTATGCTTCATGAAATAAAGGATTATCCATCTACTATAATCATCTATGAATGAAACATAGTACCTTGAACCTGAGATTAATGGATCTTTGCTGGGACCCCACACATCAGTGTGTACAAGCTCCAAGTAGTCTTCATACATGTACCCTTTTCTATTGAATGGTTGTCTCTGAGCTTTTCCAAATATGCATGCTCCACATTTGTATATCATGTGTTGCTTGGACACATTGGGGATGCAAAGCACACTCTGATCCTTGCATATTTGCTTTACTATTCTTTCTCCTTTATGTCCTAGTCATTTGTGCCATATGTATAGTTTAGATAGGGTTTGATCTTTGTAATTGAAGAGTGCTATGTTTCTGGTGTCTTCAATCTCAAATGTAAAAAGTCTACCAGATTTCTCACCTTTAGCAATGTTGGGAGAGATGGATGGATACCTCAAGGAAGTGAGGTGGTATTGCTAAAACCTACTTTGTACTTGCCCTAGTGAGCACTTTGACAAAAATTTCTCCCAAATGGCAAAACCAAATCCTTTGAAAATTTGATAGAATAAAATAGACTTCAAGTTGGTTCAAAACGCTATAGATCATGGAAAATGGTTAAGAAATCACTGAGATATCACCAGCAAAAGTTCACTGTTCTGAGCAGTCATAGTAGAGAAGTAGACAGAGATGTTCAATGAAGTATATGTATTATAACACATGATTGTACAAGATCATTGGCAGTAAAATTATGCACAATGATGGTGGAATGAGTAAGATATGGTGTAAGCTACTCAAGTCCTATAGATGATCAGTGGAAGAGCTCTGAAATGAGGCACCATTGCTGTGAGTTTTACAAGCTTCTTTTTATAAGAGTTTCCTTGAAAGTTTGAGTTTGAATTCAAACTTGGCTCCAACTAAAAGTGATTCCCTTGATCTAGGAGTTATTTTCTCATTGAAATTCGTAGCTTATTGTTCCTCCTAACTTCACGAGATTTAGGCTCTTGAAAGATTCTCTCAATTTAACCTTTTACAAATGGTAAATGATCAAAAGATTACAAGCTAGGATTCACATGATCCATCAAGTGCTTCCACGTATTGCTTTCCATACTAAGAAATATGTGATGGCTTGTATATTTGCACCAACAAGCAATCCTTTTTAAGCCTTCTTGAGGGTCTTCCACATATGCTCCTGTCTAGTGAATCTGACCTGTAAACCTTTCTCAACAATCTGTCCAACACTGATTAAGTTTATGGTTATAGTTGGCACATACAAAACCTTACTTAAGAGGTTCATGTTACCATCAGAGGTCTTGACATTTTCAATTTGCTTGACTAAGTGTTTAGTGTCATCACTTGTCTATACTTCATGCTTCCCTTTGGGTTCTTCAAGATCAGATAGTAATGCTACATTTCCAACCACATGGTTGGAACAACCTGAATCAATATAGAAAAGATGCTCATCATCTTTACCTTGCTTGGATGTCATGTTCATGATGAGTAGAGAGTCCTCTTGGTCTTCTGTGTAGTTGTTATAATCTCTTCTTCCTCTGAAACCTCCTTGATAATTGTTGTTGTGTAGACTTGGTTGTAGCTTCTTCCTCCGTTGTTGAATCTACCTCTGGATTTTCCATTGCTACCTCTATGGAAGCTTCTTCCTGTTTGATTCCTTGTGTTCTTGAAGCATTCTTCTGTGGTGTGGTTGGTAAGGCCAAAAATGTTGCAAGATGGAGTGTTGTAGGATCTCCCCCTGCCTTGGTTTCCTCCTCTACCCCTTCCTCTAGCACCTCTTCCTCTACTTTTATAGTTAGCTTGAGAGGTATTGGTCTGTTCTTCATTCTTCTTGATTTTACCTTTATCCTTACTTTTATTCTTATCTATATAAAGGGTAGAAGATTGGTTACCTCTAGAGTTGTCCCCATTCTTGTTGAGCTTTGTCTCATGGGTGAAAAGTTGCCCCATCAAGGTATTGAGGTCAGGTATTTGCATATCCATGTAAAGGTCCATTGTTGTGGTGAAGGAATCCCACTTATCATCACCTTTGATGCCATTAATGATCTGCCTTACTATGTGTTCTTCTTCTATCTCCTCTCCAATGCTTGCAAGCTGGTCAGCCACATCGTTCATCTTGGTTACATAATTAGCCACACCTTACTTTGGTTGCTTCTTTAGAGTTGTAAACTCCATCCATAGCTGGTTCTTCCTTACTCTTGTATTTGATGAGAAATATGATGAGACTACTTCCCAAGTCTCTTGGGAGGTCTTGCAATTCCTAATGTGAGGAAATAAGAAATTAGATATTGAGTTTAGTAGATAAGACCTGGCAATATCATCCTTTGCACACCATGTGGTCCCTTTCTTGTTCTTGCCTTGTGGGTTGATGCTTGCTTCTGAATGTTGACATCTCTTCATCTCCTGAGATGTATCCATATAGACTTCTCCCTTGATAGTAGGCTTGCATCCTTAGTGACCATGCTGAGCAGTTGCTCCTATCCAATTTGTCAATGAAGGATGGAAATCCATCTCCCATCTTGCTTGTTGTTGCTCTGAACTCGTTGTTGGAGGAGATGGTGGATAGTCTTCAGAGATGAAGTGGTGTTGCTTAAACCTGCTTCACACATGCCTAGAATAGTTGCTGGAGAGTGTAGTGGGCCTCTTTAACTAGCTAATGATCATAAATAATTACATATGATGTTCGAAATATGATCCACTAATCAATGGATCAAAACAGATGGGTAGGAAATTGATCCAAGAACAAAAACTTGCTATTCTTGTTTCTATACTTGTTTAGTATATTGAACACTTCTCTGAGCACAGTAGAAATTAGCTAAATTCCTTTTGGTGATGTCTAATTAGCTTAGACAACTACTAATCATGACATGAGTGAGTTCATAAAAAATGATGAACCACATGCTGAGTATGATGTTTAGAAAATCATAGGACATGCTCGACATTTTCGAGGTGCATCAGTCAATAGACCAGAGAGTAATGATGTGCTAATATCTCACGATTCAGATATGCAATGATAATGAGATTTTGTATCAATATAGTAGACAATATACTAAATATATCATGTTTTAAATAACTTTAAATGATCAATCATACACTAAGAACAAGCTGTGAGAGGATCACTGAATTGATGTAGTCATGGTAGAGAAGCGAAGTGAAAATATGATGCAATGTATGTATTAATCCATGTACAAATACAATGTCATTGGCAATAATCAATTGCTCAATGTGTGAATTATGAATTAGCTATAGAGTGAGCTCTTCAAATCACAATATGTCCTTTCTAAATGATCTCATGGAGTCAAGATAACACATGGGTCTTTTGATCCTCCTTTTATAGTTGAGTTTGGAACCAACCTTTTGAATTCAAATTCAAAAGTTTACCTAAAAGCAAATCCCAAAGTATAGGATATATTATCTCATTACTCAACTACCAAAATGATTCAAGATTTGATGCTTTCTAACTCCATGTGCAAGTACTGCACTTTTACAAAAGTAAATACATTTGATTTTACAAGGGATTGATCATATAAGACTTCATGACCAATATGCCAATCATCCAAGTATGTGGGATTGAATTCTCTTGCACCAACATGTGTCACCTAATTGCAATAGTTCTAACTTGAACTTGTGGAGTGGAATGGATGGAAATTTCAGTCCAACAAATTCATGAACTACACCCAAGAAAGGTAAAGAAAATATTGCTTCTAGTAATAAAACATCTACAGTTTTTGAAGATATTGATGGAGAATCAAGTGGTTTATAAAGGAGTCTTAATGAAGAACATGAATTTCCCTCTATGAAGCCTCTAGGAGTAAGAAAGACACATGCAAATGATACAACTAGAACAAGTGATTCAGGACCAAGAAGATTTGGGAGGATGCACATATGTATGGCATTGATTATGAGGAAACATTCATCCTCATAGTTGAACTGGCTACTCTTGGGGAACTCTTTGCATTGGCTACAAAAAAAGGATAGATTTCACATTAGATGAATGTAAATAATGTTCTCTTAAATCCTAAGTTGTAGGAAGAGGTATTGTTAGCAATCGGTGTGGTCGAACTATTTTTGTAATCATCACTTATGTAATAATCGAGATATGAAGAGTTTTCGAAAATTGTAATTTCTATATGTTTCCTATTTCGGAGGTTTGGAACGGTGTGAAGCCCTTAAACTTACTCCTTTCTTACTAAGTACGGTGTCAAGTTTCTATGGGATCATATGTCGGAAGCGACGATTACAGAACAAGCAGATATGTAGAGCGGTGAAGATTGAAGTCTAAATTTGGAAGTCAAATTGTAACTATGATACTGTAATGTAATCGTTGTTTATATTTTGAAACTCAGAGTCTATTTTACTGTGAAGTTAAGATTTCGGATACATTGTGTACTATGGATTGTTCTATCTACGCTTACTCATATTGAAGTAAAGGAACAGAAACACATGTTTACGAGTATTCATATTCGTAAATCCCCATTCCCAAACTTATATATTGGGGTACTGTTAGTCTATCGGCAATCAGTACGCTAACATATGGCAACCATGGTGGGATGGGGTAACAGAGCACCACACAAAGTAGATTGATGCCGGTACAAAGTGGAAAGTAGTACGTACAAGAGCCTCATCATCCTGATTATCTAGATGAATTTGTGCAACAGACACTCGCAACATTGAAGTTTGAAGATATTCCTCTTGATGACGCAATCACTATTATAGAAGAAGTACAGTTTTGGGTGGAAACTAGCGTTTTGCCCCCCAAGCTTTTGAAGGATCTAGTCTTTGAGTGGAAGGACGGTAAACTAGCTAAAGTATTATGGGATGGGGAATTTAGTGGGATCGACCAACAAAACCACATGCAAGAAGAGGAATACCCTGTAGAAGAAGGTCAAAGCGGTGGCATTGTAACCTCGCCAGAATTGCAGTTAGTTTAATACCCTTACCTCAAACTACTACTTTACAGATGCTTGGTAACTTGATGGTGATCAGGCACCCACTACCAGTGCTAAATTATAGTCATTCTTTTGGGTGAGTGGATGAAGATCAAGATGTGCACATATGGATATTTGAGAATCATTATTTATGTAATCATCGTAATCTGCATGATAATCGGCACAAATTTCAGGTGTTTCTGTTACCGTTAGTGTCCATGTGAAAGGCCAAATGGCCACCGGACACTTCTTTGTATATGTTCTTTAATAAAACATATAGTGGCCTGGTCAGTCACAAATTGTAAGTTCGACCACGTCTATAAGACCTAAGAAGTCTGTCTTCGTGCTTCATGTGTACTGTGTTTTCTGCGTATTATACAGCCTCTGAGTGGAGTACTGTGTGCGGCCACAGGTGCTCGGTTTTCTACTCCGAGCATATCGTCGTGGAGGTCTCGAGAAGGAGAGCGCACTGTGGTGCATCGGCATTGAATCACTTCACTGGTATCAGAGCAGTTCGAGGCAAAAGCGTTGTTCCTTTTGTGCGAGCGAAGCGATTAACCCCCCCCCCCCAAGGCTTACGACTAAGGCGGCGACCAAGGCATAGACCTTGGCATACCTTGTCATCCGAGTCACCGAAGTCACCGTTGGCGCCGTTGGCTGCACGCAAGGAAGGACCTCAACGATCAAGGAATATAGAGGTTCCCGGTACTTCCCGGGAGGTCACCCATCCCAGTACTGTTCCCCCCAAAGCTCGCTTAACCGTGGCAATCTCTTGCCACTAAGCTACACTCTTGTGGTGTTTGAAGAAGGGGAAAGACTAAGGTTGACATTACCTTGAACAAGTTTTGGTCCCTCAAAGCTTCATTTTTGCTTTCAAAGCCTATTTCTGAAGCAATTTTGGGGTGTTTTTGGAGCCATTTCGGAGTACTTTTGCACATAGTTCTCTTCGCACAGGTCCAAGAACATCAAGAAGAGTGTTCTTTGTACTTCTCAGACAATAAATATCAACCTTTGGGGCTGTATTTTCAGCCACACTCGTAAAACTATAGGTTTCTCGAGGGGTTTTCAGTTTTGGTGGGAGCAGTCGCTGCAAATTTATGCAGGTTTTTAAAGCCTAAAACATCAGAGTTGACAGACACTTGCAGGTGTTATTGGCTAGTTTTTGGGCTGTGTATTCAGCCTTTTAGTGTCATTTTAGTGCATATATTGAGCACATACACACCATGTACGCTTCTGTGGATACCGCTTATGTACGTCCATGTGGTCATTGATATAGCGGTTACGTTCTTTGCATAAATCCTTTTACGTTTGATAAAGAGGGTCGTGGTGAGGTTTTCTTAACTGGGAGATACCTAGATGTCGGGGTCTCTTCGGTGATGCAGGTGGAAGACTTACCCAGCCTCGCCATAGGAGACGTATGATAGTTGTTCATAGGTGCTCGATAAGCCTAGTTGGCTTCTATTCGGTAACTGATTATATGGAGTGGAGTCAGTGATTCACTATGCAAGTAGACATGTCAGTACTTGCAGTTTTATGATACTTTGACACTAGTCATATGCTAATTTTGCAGAGGATACTCTGGCAAAAATTTTCCAGATTTTTGGTTTAGTCAACTATACAGTGGTTGATTTACTCCTTGATACACTTATTTGTTGGTGTTTGGAGTCTTTTAGCTCCATTATCATTCTATTCAGTTCTCTACAATCATGGCATCAGAGGTCTCAGGCACATCCGGTGGATCAGGGTCTAGTGCTAGTGTTCCGAGGAGGAGCTATAACTTGCAGGGCAAAGACCATTTTGAGATTCGAAAATTTGATGGCACAAACTTTGCTCTATGGAAGAATCAGATTAAAGATGTGTTTATTCAAAGGAGGCAATGGAAGCCAGTAAATGGGATTTCAAAGAAGCCTGCTGACATGGATGAAGATGATTGGGATGAATTAGATGAAATGGCCAGGTCTACCATTCGCTTGCACCTGACAGATAATGTTTACTTTACAGTATTAGACTGTGAAAGTGCAGAGGAGCTTTGGAAGAAGTTATGCAATACATATGAAAAAGAGACGGCATCAAATAAAGTGTATCTGATGAGAAAATTATATGACCTTCGTATGAAGGACACAGATAGTGTTGCTGCTCATCTAAATGAGTTTGATGCTATATTCTCCCAGTTACAGGCTCAAAAAATGGATATGGATAATGAAATGAAAGCAGTATTGTTGTTATGCACCCTGCCATCATCATGGGATACGTTTTGCACAGCTATTAGCAACAGTGCACCTGGTGGTAAACTCATCTATGATGACATATGTGGAGCACTCTTGAGTGAGGAGATTCGTAGAAAATCTATGGTTGGCACTTAGAGTGGAGATGCATATAATGTTCGTGATTCTTACCAAGGAAAGAATCAACAACGTGGTAGGAGCAAGAACAAGGAAAAGAATGGTCAACGGAATAAGATTAGAAGTAAATCAAGGAAGAGGGATATCGAATGCCATTATTGTCATAAGAAAGGACACATGAAGAAAGACTGTTATGCATTAAAGAATGCTAAAGGTAAAGGACAGAATGTTGATGGGCATGTTAAACAGTTACCTGCACCATCTACTTCGACTGTGAAGATTGAAGAAATTAATGCTATTTCTGATGATGCTGATGTGTTGACACTTGATAGTACTGTGCCATCTGAGGCACTTATGGCTGATTCTCTTTCCCACACCTGGCTGCTAGATTCTGGTGCTTCTTTCCATGTGACACCACATAGAGAATGGTTCTCTAATTATGCAGCAAAGTCTCTTGGTACCGTGAGACTTGGTGACTCTTACCAGTGTGATGTTGTGGGGATTGGAGATGTGGTTGTGCAGTTCAGTGATGGTTCAAAATTTACTATGCATAATGTACGCCATGTACCTCAGTTATCACACAATTTGATGTCAGTTGGTCAACTTGATGACCTTGGTTACAAGGTGGTCTTCTATGCTCAGTCCTTTCGTATATCAAAGGGCAATATGGTTATTGCAAAAGGAAGCAAAGTTGGCTCACTTTATCCTTTATTTGTACCACAAAAACACTTGTTAGCTATTACTGAACAGCCTATGGCTTGTATTTGGCATGGTCGTTTGGGCCATATATCTCCTAGTGGAATGGAAAATCTTTCTCGTTTTGGCTACTTACCTGTGTTATCTTTCTCTGATTTTGCATTTTGTGAGCATTGTCAATATGGAAAGCAAACTAGAAATGTGCATAGAACGCACATTGACTCTTCAATTCCGCCTTTAGATCTTGTTCATACAGATGTGTGTGGTCCTCTGCCCACTACGTCCTTAGGTGGTTCTCTTTACTTTGTCACTTTCATAGATGATGCTACTAGAAAAGTCTGGGTATATCCTATCAAATCAAAGGATGATGTATTCCCTACTTTCAGAAAATGGCTTGCTTCAATTGAGACTGAAAAAGCAACTAAGCTTAAGGCTTTACGTTCAGATAATGGGGGTGAGTATACCTCACATGAATTCAACCTTTTCTGTCAGTCTAGAGGGATTCGTAGAGAGTTTATAGCCCCTTATATGCCAGTACAGAATGGTGTAGCTGAGAGGATGAATAGAACTATTCAAGATAGAGTAGTCTCTATGTTGCATCATGCAAACCTCTCACAAGGTTTTTGGGTAGAAGCAGTATTGACTGCAGTTCATCTGATTAACCTTTCACCTAGTACTGCCAAAGGTCTGAAAGTGGCACAAGAGTTATGGACAGGGAAACCACCATATTATGATCATCTTCGAGTTTTTGGGTGTGAAGCATATGTTCATATACCCATGAATCTTAGACAAAAGTTGGACCATAAGTCAAAGAAATGCATTTTTCTTGGATATGGTTGAGAAGGACAATTTGGATATCGCTTATGGGATCCTGAAACACGGTCAGTGATTAGAAGTAGTGATGTCATTTTTAATGAGTCTAAGATGCATAAACAACCCATTAAGGAGGTTGAAGTGAGAAGAGTGGTGTTTGAGGATACTAGTCCTCCGGTTAGCATGCATAAAAATGCTGCACATAGGGATGTTCAAGAGAATGTCCATTCAGATTAGTCTGCACATGTTCCTGTTCAGCAACCATTGAGACGTTCTGCACGTGTCTCATATCCACCTGATAGATATGTTCCAGGTTTAGATTTTGTTATGCTAACAGATGCCGGTGAGCCTTCTTGCTACAAAGAGGCTATGCAGACAGAGGATCATGTCAAGTGGGAGCGTGCCATGAAGAGTGAGTTAGATTCTATTCACAAGAATGGTACTTGGGACTTAGTACCTTTGCCAAAGGGCAGGAAAGCTTTACCATGTAAATGGGTATATAAGCTGAAATTCACATCAGATAGTGCTTCTCCAAATTATAAAGCACGACTTGTTGCAAAGGGTTTTAAGCAACAACATGGTGTTGATTTTGAGGAAATCTTCTCTTTCTTGCATGGAGATCTTACAGATGAGATCTATATGGAACAACCAGAGGGTTATGTAGTTTTGGGAAGGAAAGTCTAGTTTGTAAGCTCAAGAAGAGCTTGTATGGACTTAAACAGTCTCCTAGACAATGGTACCAAAAGTTTGATGCTTTTATGAAGTCCCAAGGCTATTCTCGGAGCAATGAGGATCATTGTCTCTACACAAAGAGATGTTCTGATAGCAGCTTGATATGCTTGATACTTTATGTCGATGATATGTTGATTGCTGGGAAGTCCTCTTATGATTTGTCACTTCTCAAAAAGAAGTTGAGTTAGACATTTGATATGAAGGATTTGGGGGATGCTAAACATATTCTTGGCATGCACATTACTCGTGATAGGAGTAAAAGATGCATATACTTGTCTCAAAGTGAGTACATATCCAAAGTACTTCACCGATTCAATATGCAGGGTGGAAAGGCATTGAGTACACCTTTACCCACATATGTGAAATTGAGCAAGGATGACTGCCCTAAATCAGATGAGGAAAAGGAATTCATGACCAAAATTCCCTATCAATCTGCTGTTGGTAGTCTCATGTATGCTATGGTAGCTACAAGACCAGACATTGCATTTGCAGTGGGAGTTGTGAGCAGATATATGTCTAATCCTGGCAAGAAACATTGGGAAGCGTTCAAAATGATTTTGAGATATCTGAGGGGCACTAAGGACAAGTGTCTATGCTTAGGTAGAGGGAAAGCATCCATTAGGTTACACAGATTCTGACTATGCTGGTTGTGTAGACAATTGTAAGTCTACATCAGGGTACATTTTTCATTTTGCTGGAGGTGCTATCTCTTGGAGATCTCGTCTTCAAGAATGTACAGTTGTTTCCACCACAGAAGCAGAGTATGTTGCAGCAAGTGAGGCATGTAAGGAAGCATTGTGGCTTTCTCGTCTTGCTTGTGATATGGGTTTACCTCAGCATGTATCTCACTTGCTCAGTGATAGTCAGAGTGCCATTGCTTTGGCTAAGAATCCGGTCTATCATGCAAAGACCAAGCACATTGAGGTGAGGTATCACTTCATTAGAGATTGCTTAGCCACTGAGAGCATTATTCTTGAGAAGGTTCACACTCGAGATAATGCTGCAGATGCTTTGACTAAAGCTCTACCACAGGATAGCTTTCGACACTGTTGTCACTTGATGGGGGTTACTTGATTCTTGATCTTACACAGTCACTTGTATACTGTGTAACATGCCCATTAGGTGGGAGGTATAGTCTGTATACTTACACTCAGGTATTCTTTATCATTCTTTATTTTTTCTCCCATAGTTCCTTTGGCCATATTGGCCTTTAGTGGGAGATTGTTACCGTTAGTGTCCATGTGAAAGGCCAAATGGCCACCGGACACTTCTTTATATATGTTCTTTAATAAAACATATAGTGGCCTGGTCAGTCACAGATTGTAAGTTTGACCGCCTCTGTAAGACCTAAGAAGTCTGTCTTCGTGCTTCCTGTATACTGTGGTTTCTGTGTATTCTACAGCCTCTGAGCAGAGTACTGTGTGCGGCCTCAGGTGCTCGGTTTTCTACTCCGAGCATATCGTCGTGGAGGTCTCGAGAAGGAGAGCGCACTGTGGTGCATTACCATTGAATCACTTCAGTTTCAAGCTACGTTAGTCGGCAATGCAGTCAAATGGCTTATTGACTACCCTCTTGATTACTTTTCCACATATGATGAGTTGAAGGCGGCGTCCTTGGAACGATTCCGGACTGCTAAGAGTATTTCAAAGTTACATTCTTCACTTTAGTATATGTTGCAGAAAGGGATAGTCGAGCAGTATGCATCAGATTTCATATCTACACTACCCTAGAGAAGCAGCTGTATTGCCTACCGTGTAGGAATGTGGGCCATATTATAGCTGATTGTGTGCTTAATCAGGTCTTTTCTCCTGTTTGTAACAAAACTAATCACAATTTCGAGAAATGTCGCTTTAATGCGCGGAATACCTTGGTGGCTACTACACAAGTAGAAGGACCTTCGTGTAAAGATAATTTAAATGGGTATAAGCCCCAAGTTTCTAATAGACAATGGCCAAATAGTCAGGATGCTAGACTGATAGGACCCTCTCAATATCCAGATTCAGAGCAAGTTTCGAAGCAGCGGCGTGGCTTCCTCCAGAATAGACAAGAATTTGGTAGAGGATGGAGATTTCAACAACCTGGGCTAGGTAACCCTGGTAATCATCCGATTCAGTATCAATTCTATCTACAATACAATCATAGATGGTGGGAATGTGAGGAATCTAAGGAAGATGATCAGCGAAAGCAAGAAGCAAAGCTCAAGGCACCTATGGCCAATGTGGGAACTTTGGAGTGTCTGGAGCCGAAAGCATCAATAGTCACCTTATCTCAGAAAGAGTATTCTAGTGGAACAAAAATGGATTACTTAACTCTTTGCCAAACAAAAACAAACTTTGATGAAGGCAGTGCAGTGGGCTATGGAGTACCCACCCTCACTATGTGGACTCTCTCTGTTTCCAGTGGAATCTTTCGGAAAGAATTGTATAAGAAGTACAACTGGTACAAAATGAGAAGGAATATTGCAAGAGCCATCATTTGATATTGGCCTGCATACAGATCTCGCACAAAAACAAAGTTTAGAAGGGTGAAAGCAAGGGTATAATGATTACGAACCATCAATAAATAAGGAGTATTATGAAATTCTATAGGAATCACACATTAAATTGTCTTTTAGTGGGATTGCTAGAATTAGTCCCCGCATTCCAAACACAGTTACTACAACAATTGCGGAACAAATATATACCTTCTAAAAATTCGGAACCCTCAATTTCAATGGTACAGAATGTGCCGGATCGAATCATGGATTATGTGGTACCAATGATCACAGTGCAATATAAAAATAAAGTTACTCCAAAGGTTTTGATTGATGGGGGTTCTAATATTAATATTTCATCTACCACCATGTGTAAGGAAATGGGTTGGAATAGTATTGAACCCACTCCCTTCTTTGTTCGGATGGCAGACCAATCATGGGTACAACCAGTAGGGCTGGTTAAAGATATCCCTATTTGGATTGCACAGGTTCTCTTTAACATCACCTTTGTTGTACTGGAACTGAAGGGGAACAATTTAGATTACAACTTGTTACCATGGTTGCACAATGCTAAAGTTCATCAGAACTGGGATGAAAAGACAATTAATTTTCAAAAAGGGAATGCCAAGTTTTCCATTCCTTTCGATGACGAGCACCATTGTCTTCCGGAGCAGAAACCAGTGTTAGCAGAGCCTCCGCATATGTTGAATGGGCTCTACGAAGATGAGGAACAATAGTTTTTGGAAGCCAATAGAGATCTACTCTTGTTCGGGGTCGTTGATGTGAATTCCGTCATTAGTTCCGAATGGGACAATATGGTAGCTGTGGTGTGTACGGAATCTCTGGAATTTCAGGAAGAGGAATGCATCAAACCGGTACTCAAAGATCCTATGGAGGATGGCCAAATAAGCATGGAAGAGGATTCCTTAGAGGTGCTCAATTTGGGGACTCCGGAAGAGCCTAAACCAGTCCGAATTTGTTCGGAGCTTGCTCCAAAATTTCGGATGGCCTTGATTTCCTTGTTAAAACAATATAGGGATGTTTTCGCATGGAAATATTCCAACATGAAAGGTCTTGATATGAAGCTTTATCATCACTGGATTTTGCTTAAACCAGATGCTACCCCAGTGATGCAGCAATGGTACAAAATGAATCCAATTTTCAGAATAGGTCAAGCATGAACTGGACAGATTGATAAAAGTTGGTTTCATTGTTCTGATTGAGAATCCGGAATGGGTTTCCCCCATAGTGATTGTTCGAAGAAAAATAAACAGTTATGAATTTGTGTGGACTATAGGAAACTCAATGTGGCCACTGTGCCATATCCTTTTCCCTTACCATTTTTGGACAGTATGCTCGATGAGGTTTCAGGATGGGAAATGTATTCATTCCTCGATGGATTTAGCGACTATAATCAAGTCGGGATGGTGGACGTGGACATCCCAAAAACTGCTTTTATTACAAATTGGGGAGCCTTTGCATGTACTGTCATGTGGTTCGGATTACAGAATGCACCGAGTACTTTCCAGCGTTGCATGCAACAAATCTTTGCCCCATACCTCATTTATGCATATTTTTTTGGATGATTTCTCTGTTTCGGGCACTATGGTAGCTCATCTGGAACATTTATGAGCTTGTTTTGACTCCTATCATCAAGTGCACCTTTGTTTGAACTTGAATAAATCCACTTTTGCCTTGAAATGCGACAAACTATTGGGCCATGTAATTTTGGCAAAGGGCATTGTAGTGTATCCAGGCAAGGTCAAACTCATCCTCGAAACTCCCGTGCCCCGAACTCCCAAGGAAGTATTACATTTTCTGGGTCAGGTGCAATGTCATGGTAGGCACTTATAGGGTCTTGCTCATATAGCCATCCCATTTAACAAGTTGGCACATGTGAAGTCGATGGATTTTGTTTGGACACTAGAAGCACAAATAGCATTTGAGCGCTTACGAAAAATGCTAGCCACCGCACTGGTACTGAAAGCTCCGGATTGGATACAGTCATTCCATGTATTTGTGGACGTTTCATATCACGCTATTTGAAGTGTTTTGATGCAGAAGGAGGATAGAAGTTGGTTTCGCCCAGTGTACTATGCAAGTCGATGACTTAATAGGGCTAAAGCTTAGAACATGGAGGTCTTCTCTTAACCATGACTAAAATTGCCATGTATTTATAGTTGATCTTGGGAGCCTAACTTCCTACAATCACTCTCCAATCTATTAGCGATTGATTCGATTCTCCAACTACCTTCAATCACAAATTCATGGCTTTTCTTTCCCTTTTTGATCAAAAGGACTGAACCACTTTAGATTCTTTCACTTTTACATCAAGTAAAGACTTCAAAAGTTACAAGAGGTAGTTCACAAGTGAACTTTACATTATCTTCACTTTAAGGCTTCTTCTATCACTTTGTGAGACTCAAGCCAATAATTAGGCTTGTAATAGACTTGCTCCAACATGTGTATGTATGTATCCATATGTATGCTTGTGTTTATGTGTGTATCTGTGTGTGTATTTATGTGTGTATATATGTGTTTATATATGTATGTATGTATATGTGCATGTTTATGTGTGCATGTGCAACTATGTGTGTATGTGTGTGTGTATGTATGTGTGTATGTATGTATGTATATGTGTATATTTATGTGTGTATGTATGTTTGTGTATGTGTGTATGTATGTATGCATGTATGTCTATATGTGTGTCTATGTATGTGTGTATGTAAGTGTGTGTGTGTATTTATGTGTATATGTATGTGTGTATGTATGGACATGTGTATGTGTACTATGCGTTTATGTGTGTATGTATGTATGTGTGTGTATGTATGTATGTGTATATGTATGTGTGTATATATGTGTGTGTTTATGTGTGTGTTTATGTGTGTATATGTATATCTGAGGATACATGTGTGTATGTATGTGTATATATATGTATGTCTTTATAAATTTGTGTGTAAAAATATCTATGAATGTGTGTGTAGGTATGTGTGCATATGTGTGTACATATGGTTTCTATGTGTGTATGCATGTGTGTATGTACGTGTGTGTTTATGTGTGTATGTATGTCTATGTATACATGTGGATATGCATGTGTGTATATGTACCTATGTGTGTATAAATGTTTGTGAATGTGTGTGTATGTATGTGTCTATATGTGTGTGTGTGCATATGAATGTGCGTTTGTTTATTTTTTAGTTACATTAATTAATTGCTTTCTTTAATTGCGATTTGTTTTCACAATTTCAATTATTATGATTTTTTATAATTAATTTGAATAAATAACAAATATCAATAAAAAGATAAATAAAGAATTGAAATTTTGTATTAACTTGAAGATCCTTAATTGAATTGCATAGATGTGAACTCCGTAAGCTTTAGTGTGTAGATTAGAATCCCTATAATCATTGATGTATTTTATAACACACTAAAGAAACCTAACAATAAAACAAAACTAGTGAGATAGAGTGATAGAGAGGGTAAAACCAAGTGAGAGAGTGAGGGAGAGTAAAAGTAAAGAGATAAATACATGAAAGAAGGTATGAATGAGTGAAAACACTGACCTTGAGTTTCTATTGCTCTACTGGACTATGAAATTTGGTTTTGAGAAATGCAGAGCACATTGTGTAGGTTTTCTTTTATGTAAATGGACCCATTGATAGAGTTGTGGGTAAATTGATCGATATGCCAACCAGGAATTATTATTTTTCATTGATATATAGGTTAGGATATTATGTATGCAATAAAGAAGTGGTAAGGTGAGGAGCTCAATCTTTTACATTTGAAAATCCCCCGATGTTTATGCCATATGTACACAAATAATGAGATTAAGCATAAGATCTAACCTAAGCTAGAAAAATAAACCTTCTTACTTATGCAATTAAATAAAAAGGGTACATGAGTTTCAATCCTAATATTGAGTACCTAGAAGAATTCAAGGATGTTGCATTGGATAAAGTATTTTGTTTTTTTTTGTCAAATTTATTCATTGTAGTTAGAAGATTTAGATGATGCAAGGCATGGAAAATAAGAAGTAATCAAGCGTATAGATAAGTGGGCTGCACAAATCAAGCATGAAGAATAGTTCAAGCATCAGTACATCACCATGAAAGATGGCATACAATTAGCACAAAATCAAGTGGGTGCATGTAATCTATTACCAAAGGAAAATCTAAATTGTTATTAGCAAGAAATTAATTTTAGGAAGATCTAAATTGGTAGAACTAGATGAAGATGGTACTAAGCTAGAAGTGTTTATCTTAGAGGGCAAGATACTTCAAAGCGTTCATTGCAAACAAGGAGGAGGAATAATGTTTAACATTAAAACTAAGTGAGAAATTCATCAAGGATAAGGTATCAATTAGATAGGTTGAATTATGATTCATTCATGACAAGGCATGTTGCATGAACAATGTTGTGAACGATATAGAGCTTATATGCCTTGAGATGCAAAGAAGTGTATAGAAGGAAGAGAAGCTATGAAGAATGGTATCGAGGTTTTGGATGGTAATGAAATTTGGACCTTGGTTCTAAAATTTAAATTGCCACTAAATTCTACATAAAGTTGAGATGTGTGCAACTGGGTCTATAGCAAGACAAAAAGCAAGGTTGGAGGAAATGATTTTGCTCAAACAGTACATTCGAATAGAACATGAGAAGATCTGGATGCATGCAAGGGGCTAGTAGGCATTTCAATTGGATGTCGAGAAGGCTTCCTTCAATGGTGCACTAGAGGAAGTAGCTACATAGTAACCATTATACTTTTTATAAATATGGATGCATGCAAGGGGCTAGTAGGTATTTCAATTGGATGTCGAGAAGGCTTCCTTCAATGGTGCACTAGAGGAAGTAGCCTACATAGTGAACCACATTGAATATTAAAGAAATAAGTAGCTATGTGGCTAGGGCAAGGAAGGCTTTGTGTGACCTAAAGCAAGCCTCAAGTGTACGGAATGAGGTTTTAGTTGAATACCTTTGAAGATTGGCTTCAAAAGAATCTTAGCACATCCTTCAATGAGATGCCAAGGTGAAAAGATGATGTATGCATATATTTATGTTAATAATTTAACCACAATAGGAAGTGATGACATAGTTTTCAATAGAATTAAAAAATGTTTGGAAGGGAGTTCAAGATCTAATCTCTTGTGCAGCTAAAATATTTTTTGGGTACTGAAGTGATGTAAAATATAAGCTGGCAATGAATCCTCTTTCCTTTGTTCCTTCTTGTCTTGCTTCTCTTATCAAATTATAGAACCTAATGTGATAATTTGATTGTCATTACACACACACATACATACACACACACACACATATATATATATATATATATATGTGTGTGTGTGTGTGTGTGTATGCGCACACACACATGTGTATATATATATATATATATATATATATATATATATATATATATATATATATATATATATATATATATATATATATATATATATATATATATATATACATACATACATACTAATATTTTGCTATGAAAGGAAAAATGAGATGTTGCTTATGAAAGGATATTTCCGTCTACTTGAGAAATTTAGGTCGTCTCGCTCATTTGCTTTCTTGTCTCCTTTATCTTTGCCTTTTGTTCTTTTCTGGGAGTGGTTGTTTTTTCTTTGTTTTTTGTGTTCTTCTATTCTCCATCGAAGCTTTATTTAAAGGGGAGTTTGACCTTAGGATCTACATCTCCCAACGCTTGAACTAATTCAAAGTGCTACTCTAGAAATTCAAAGTGCTACTCTAGAATGGAGGCCATAGTAGTATCCATGGGACCTTCTGAAGAATGAAGAAAAGTTGAAGAGCCCCTAAGGTAAATACTAGCCACTGTCGACAAAGTCCATAGAAAATGCTCGCAGGTCAATGAGGGAACATCCCCGAAGGGCACCGTTTGGAGCTCATCTGAGAAGAACTGTCCAGCCAATTCTCCCACGAGGATTGAACTCTAAGCTAGGCTGCTAAACCGCCTGTGAAATCTTTTTTACATAAAGCTCAATACTATTGATTGCTAAACCGTTGGGTGCTTCGCAATCATCAGCTTCCTCACTGCAAATGCAAATCGACTTCAGTAAGCTCGTCCTTCCATGGAGTCACTCACTCTAATAAAGCTAGAGCGCCGCTTGCATGGAAACAATTCATGCAAGCAAGCAGATCTCCCGCAAGCAAAAATTATTCGAATTCTTGAGTTCTCATAGTATCTGTATGTGAGTTGCGCACAATGAAAGATCTCCTGATCTTTGGGTCGTCTTCATCTATATTAGTGCTTTACTGAACAGGCTTTATGCATTCATGTGTTTTGGAACTCAGGTCTAATCTCTCTCTCTCTCTCACACACACACACATACACACACAAACACACACACATCGTCTCCTAATCCAGCTTTCCTGCAATCAGTTGGATATTCTGCGAATAGACAGTGATTATATGCCTTTCCTTGCGGGCCTTTTTTCTGGAAAAGCAAAAAGCAACATTGTGAATTTGTGACCAACACAAATACACTAGTCGCTTGTTAAAAAAGCAAAAAACAGACAAAGCCAGCTTTTTATTGTCCGTTTCGGGCATGGCGTGCTACTCTGTGCCAAAAGCTCTCGTAACTGACTAATGTAAAGTCACGACAGGAAACAAAAATTATTCTTTCGTGGGCCCCTCCCTTTTTTTTAATCTTAAGATCTACTCTGCTTTTAGGCTGAACATTTTGAGACCATCAAAATGATCCCTCATTACAACTTACAAGGCTTCTCATCGAGTCTATCGAGTCTTACAAGGCTTACAACTTACAAGGCTTGTCATCGAGTCTATCCTGGACCCTTTTATAACTACGGCTTATATTGTTTGTATCTTTCCCCACGACGTTGAAAATCTCTTTATGGGTGGCATGTCTGACGAAAACGATGACAAAAAAACATAGCTTTCAGTTGCCTGTACATGGCTAATATAAAATCATAGCAAGTAAACAAAAACCATTCTTTATGGTGGATGATGAGGCGTGTCTTTATCATGCCTCGGCTCTTAGGGCGTGGAAAATCTCTTTCTGATTAGAATGTCTCATGGTAATGGTTATGAAGAAGAAGAAGAAGAAGAAGAAGAAGAAGAAGAAGAAGAAGAAGAAGAAGAAGAACAAGAATAGATGGTAGTTTACATTGCTTGGGAATCCACAGGTCTAGCATACCAATTGCTATTAATGGTGATAGCCGAGCCGCCATTTCCCTTGGGGTGTGTGGTGATCAGTGAGGATAAAAAAGGGTTCATCAAGGGGAGGTCCATCCTTGAGGAAGAGTCAACTCTAGATGTCAACTCAAGATATCCTCTTCCTTAAGATTGACTTCGACAAAGCTTATGATATAATCGAGTGAGAATTCATTCTCCAATCTCTAAAAGACCTGGGTTGTGACCAAAAATTCATTAAGATGATCTCAACATCACTGGAAAATGTGTTAATGTAGATAAACATCAATGGCTAGCTTTCTCATACTATTTGATTAAAATGTGCTATTAGGCAAGGATGCCCCTTGGCCCTTCTCCTTGCAATCACTATTAATGACGGGAGATCCTAAGAGAAGGGATGTCCCCAAAATAATATGGGCTACTCACATAAGTAAAAAATATCAAGGTGGTTTGGGAATTCTAGATATTGAAGGAATGGGAAATAACCTGGCAGCCAAATGGTTAATTAAAGTGTGGAGCAATAGGGATGCCTCTAGGGCCAAACTCATTTTTAAAAACAAGAGCACTCTTAAGCTTGTCGGCCTTCCAATATGGAAGGATCTTTATTTTCTTACTCTTTTATTCTCCCTATATTAGGTGACTCGCAGAGGCTCTAGCTTAGTTTGCTCCCTATGGGAGATTTGGAACAAGGTGAAACAATTTCTCAAGATCAATGAAGATTGGAAATGGGCACTTGATATTAGACAAAATGGTTCTATCTGGTTCCCTATCAAGGGCATCAAAGGTGTTGAGTCTTGGAACCTCCAAAAAACTAGGAAGCTTTGGAATAAATGTTTCCATTTGTCGAAACACCTCTCAAATTAAGAAACATGCCAATGTATTAGATTTGTGGAGATTAACTTGGTTAGGAGAGTGGACTATGAAGAATGGTGCCTGTCGCGGAGTAGATGCAATGCTTTGGAGCATTCGAGGACTCACTTCCTTATTGGGCATGACTCCACTCACCTTGAAGGTTTTAGATGGCACAACGAAAACAATCTTGATAAAAGTCCAAGATTCAAGAAGAATGTGGACTTTTATTTCATGCTTAATAGGAGATGGTGTTTGGATTGATCGAGTTTTAGGTGGGATTTTAAGTCTCAGCCCCTTTGGCATCCACTCATCGAGGTTAAAAAATGAGTTCGTATGTGGTGAATCCTCCACTGAGGAATTTGGAACAATGTAAAAGCTAACAAAATTTTGAGAGCCCCTATGTGGTGTAAATGATGCCTTCATTGAAATAAGGAATTGGGACACCTCTTCTTTTCATGCCCCAAGTCAATGTCGGTCTAGCAGGCCCCTGGGAAAAAAATGTTGATGCAGGGAAAAAAATTAAATGGAAGCAGGCATTATTGGGTGAAGTGATCAATTGTTCCTCAACACTGTGGAATGCTATAAGAGGGAAGATCCTCTAGAATATTTGGAAAGAGAGACGTGCTGCCAACTTTGGTAGCCCTCTTAAAATCTAGTCGATCAAAAAAATCTCTTTTCCTTTTAGGCAAAATGATTTCCAATTGTAAGAAGCCCCCACCTTTTAGATATCATAGAGTGTTTTTTTCTTGAGGGCAAAAATATTAAAAGCAATTGGGCCCCCATGGGGGGGATGAAATGGTTATCAACCTTCCTTTTAATGTGTTCTAGTAAATTTTAAGTAACCCCTACTCTGTGGGATCCGGGGTGTCCCATGGGTGCTAGGACCATTCACTTGTAGAGGTTTTCTTTCTATTAGTTAAAGTTTGGGAGAGTATGATGGAGACCTCTAAATCTCCAAATGCTTGATCTATGCTGATTTGAGAATACTTCTATATCAATCATAGACCAAACTTTACACAAATGTTACCATGATTTACAAAATCATTCACAAATACTTCTCTGTATGAAGTTTCTTCTTCTTCAAAGATTCTGCTTCAGAGATTAACGTCATTACCTGCAAATATCTTCAAACTTATTTAATCTAATGATGCACATACCTCCATGATACCTTTGCACAATCACAAAATTCATTAGATCTTCAAAAGAATCATTAAAACTCTGATTTGATCATTAAGACCAAATGTATGTTAGAAACTCTCTCTTTGAACAAGCGACTTTGACATAGTCAACTTCTCAAGTTGATTTCTCACAACACAAGTCTCGTTTTGCTAAATGATTTTAGCCATAGCTTCCTTACCTTTTAACTTAGATCTTGAATGCTAAGTTATCAAAAACTTTACACTGTGCATTGAGATCTAAGAAAAACTCTGACACGAAAAAGTGTGCGACTCTGAGAGCTCTATTTGTAGACTTTACATATACATGTTCCTATTGATCATACACACAATCTGAAAGGAATTAGACCATAGAACTTTGAACATAGCTTGATTAGCTTCTAGATTAGATGTGTACAAAAGATTACCTGATCCACTTGATCAGACTGAGAGAAATCAGAGAAAGACTCGATGCTAATTCAGGAAGATGACTCTCTACACATCTATCACATGAACGCTTGACTTCTAATGACTCTCACACCAAATTCTTTACATTATTGACTTATATACATATGATTCTAGACTCATCTTGCATCTATTGAATTACTCCTTTTCATTCTAATGAACATCTATACCTATTGCTCAAGAATTTTCATATGTAATGTACATATGTATACAAGCTACATTTCTGAGATCTCCTCACTTCCTTCAATGACTTCTTTGAATTAATTTTGATTTCTGACCTGCTTCAAGCACTTCATAATCTTCAATTTGTGAGTGCTTTTTCCAAAAACTCCCCCTTGATCACTAATTGTGATTATGACATTCTTCTTTATTCCTGCCATCTCTTTGAACTTCCATAATTTAGGTCCATATAAGCTCTTTGTCAACATATCTGCAACTTGCTCTTTTGTTGGTGTATACAAGACTTCAATCTCTTTGTCAAGTACCTTTTCTCTCAAGAAATGATACTGAATCTCTGTGTTTTCAGTCCTAGCATGAAAAATAGGGTTAGCTGGCAAATATAATGAACTCATGTTATCCCCAAAAATAAGTGGAGTACTCTGATCAGCTCTAAAACTCTTCAAGAAGGTCGTCAACCATATCAATTCCTTTGTAGCCTCTACCATTCCTTTATATTCAACTTTGGATGACAAAGCAACTATATGTTGCTTCTTTGAGCACCAAGAGATTAAGTTATCTCCATTATAACACAAATAACCATGAGTAGACCTTCTATCATCTAAATTACCTGCCCAATGTGCATCACTAAACACTTTGATTCTTTCTCAGAAGTAAAACCATAATACAAACCTTCACTCAGGGTTCCCTTGATATATTTGAGTACCCTTTGAGCTGCAATCCAATGAGTTTCCTTTGGACAATGCATAACTTGTGATAAGATACCAACTACATATGATAGATCTGGTCTTGTCAAGGTAGCATAGATCAAACTACCTACCAAAATTTGATATTTCTTCATGTCATTAGATTCTTCTCCTCCATATATAATCAATTTATAATTTACCTCCAATGGTGTAGTTGAAGGCTTGCAATTTTCCATGTTGAACTTGATCAGAAGATTCTTCAAGTATCTCTCTTATGTAACATATACTCCATGTTGAGTATACACAATCTTCATTCCTAAGAAATAAGACAAGTTTCTCAAATCACTTATCTTAAACTCCTTTCCTATTTGCTTCTTAAGCTCCTTGATTCTTTGAGCATCTTTACCTGTGAGAATACTATCGTCAACATAAATACACACATATATGAACCCATCTTCACTTGCCTTCACTAGCAAGTTACTATCTACTTTTGAAGCTTGATATCCAAATTCATTCAAGAACTTAACAAGCCTGTAATTACATGCCCTTGGGGTTGCTTCAAACCATACAAAACTCTTTTGAGCTTACATACATAATCTGATCCAATTGAATCCATGAAAGCCTCTGGTTGCTCCATGTATACCTCATCTGCAATATATCCATTCAAAAATGCATTCTTCACATCTAATTGTGACAACTTCCATCCTTTACAAGCAACAATAGAAATTAGGGTTCTAATTGTAGACATCTTAGAAATTGTACTAAAAGTTTCATCATAGTCTACCCCATAAGTTTAGGCATAACCTTTAACCACAAGTCTAGCTTTGTACCTAGACACCTCACCATTTGCGAACCTCTTAGTCTTATACACCCATTTACACCCAATTACACCCAATTACCTTCTGATTTCTTGGTCTTGGAACCAATTCCCATGTCTCATTATCAAGTAGAGCATCATACTCCTCTTGCATTGCCTTCTCCCAATTCTGTTTTCCTTGAGCTTCTTCATATGTGGTTGGATCTTTATCTCTCTTCACAATATAAGCATAATCTTTTGTCGTTAAGAAAGATGTATCATAGCTATACTTGATAGGTTCCTTTCTTTCTCTTAAAGATCTTCTGACCTCCGCATTTCTTGAAGTCTCAGCTGCATTTGATTCTGGATCAAATCTTGGCCTATCTTCATCATTATCTTGCAATTTAATTTTACAATCATCATCATCATCAATATCTTCTTCATATATCTTCACTTTTGTCTTCCCTTTCCTTTGAATTTCTTCAAAATCTACATAATCATTAGTTGACCCTGTATACCATGTGCTTTGCTCATCAAATGTAACATTTTTTGTGACAAGAAATTGCTTTGTAGATGGACTCCACAATTTGTATCCCATTTGTCTATCATCATACCCAATGAACACATACTTCCCTACTTTGGGCTCTAGCTTATGTGTTAATTGAGAAGGAACATAAGCATATGCCAAACATCCAAATACCTTACAATGATCAAGAGTAAGTTTCTTACCCCACCATGCTTCATAAGGTGTTATACAATCCAAAGCTTTGCAGGGTAACCTATTCACAAGGTATGTTGCAGTGTTGATAGCTTCTGCCCACAAGTAGTTAGGACAATTCTTCTCCTTCATCATTGATCTTGCAAACTCTACAAGAGTTCTATTTCTTCTTTTTGCAACTCCATTTTGTTCAGGGGAGTACCTGCAAGTTACTTCTCTTTTTATACCTGTATACCACAAATAATCATCAAATTCTTTAGAAAAATATTATCCCCCTCCATCTGATCTCGACCTCTTGAGATTTTGTCTTGTAATCCTTTCTGCATAAGCATGATAATGCTTGAATGTCTTGAACACTTCAGATTTGTCCTTGGTTACATAAAGTGTAATCCATCTTGTTGCATCATCAACAAACAACACATAATATCTAGATCCATTTATGCTATAGTCCCTTGAAGGACCCCACACATCTGTATGAACCAACTCAAGCATATTTGAATACTTGTATCCTGATTTATTGTATGAACCTCTGTGAGCTCTACCTAATTGACAAGCTTCACACTCGTATACCATGTGTTGACCTCCAACATTTGGCAATCGAAGTACTACATCATTCTTTGACATTTCTTTTATAGCTCTCTCATTGAAATGACCTAGACTTCTATGCCATAGGTCTAACTCAGACATCTTTTGACTTCCATAAGTAAATAATGCAAGTCCCACATTAGCTTGGACCTTGAGGGTAAAAAGCCTCCTTCCTTTTGACATCTAATGATGCTTCTATATCCCTGATTTGGATCTTGCACATAAACACCATCATTTGTGAATGTGACTTCATATCACTTCTCCACAATTTGTCCTACACTTATCAAGTTTTTAGGAATAGTAGGAACATAAAGTACATTAATTAAGAGTGTGCTTCCACTCTTTGTCTTCACTGATCCAATGCTTTCCACCTTAGCTTGGTGTTGTCTCCTGTTTGAACTGTATGTCCACTCACCTTTGCTTCCCTATCAATCATCAATGATATGTTGCCACTCAGATGATTGCTACATCCTGATTCAATATAGAATACTCTTTTATCTTCTTCTATTGCTTCATGTGTTGCATTCAAGATGAGAGTCAAGTCATCCTTCTGATATGATGGATAATTGTAATAAGTGTTATTATAGGATTGAGGTTGAAAACTTCTTCCACCTCCTCTAGCATATGAAGTCCTACCACCTCTTCCTCTGAAGTTACCTCTTTGATTTCTGCCTCCTGTACCTCTTTGATTGAAACTCTAACTATGAATTCGACCATTTTGATTGTTATACCAACAAGCATTTGCCAAATGATTTGTTCTGCTACAAATCCAACAAGCTTTAACACTATGTTTGTTCTTACCTCCTCTTCCTTTACCTCTTGAATTCATCCTTCATCATCAGTTGACTGCTTTGCTTTGGCATTCTTTCTCTTATCCTTGGAGTACATGGCTTGGCTTGGACTCCTATCATTATCTCCCTTAATGTCCTACTCAAAAGTTAGCATGTGTCCTAGCAATTGATTAAGATCAGGCGTAAAATGATCTAATGACAATTCCATGGACAATATGAAAGGCTTCCATTTCTCATCTCCTCTCAGACCTGTAAATATTTGTCTTACCAACTTGTCTTCTTCAATATCTTCATCTACTACTCCCAAGCTATCTGCAATGTCCTTCATTCTTGCCACATAATCAGAAATTGATTGTGAGCTCTTCTTCTTGAAGGTTGTGAACTGAGCCCATAATGAGCCCTTCCTTGACTTGGTTGTATTTTTAAAATGTTCTTCCAAAGCATTGCACACATCTGCTGCACTTTCTAATCCTCTAATGTGAGGTAGAAGATAATAATTTACAACCATATAAATGATACTCCTAGGTTGAGCATCCTTCTTCATCCAATTCTTCAAATCCGCAAGTTCCTCCCTAGTTGGAACACTAGGATCTTCAAACTCAAGCTTTTCTTCTTCTCTTGTAATGAATGCCATCAAATCTTTGCTCATGAGGTGTGCTTCCATCCTCATGGACCAAGCTGGATAGTTTTCCCTATCTAGCTTATCAATCTGCAAGCTTTCTCCCATCTTTGATCTTTGTCTCTACAAATGTTAAGATAAATGAATATTCTTTGTACTTTAATGCAAAGCTTCAATATTTCAGATCCTTTCGAGCTCAATCTTCACACTTCTTCAGGTTCTCTTCAAGACTTTAATCTTGTCCACCTTCAATTTGAAGAAGCTTCAATGTCTGCAACAGTCGGAACTTCAAATGCTCTTTACTTCACTTTATATTGCACCTTTAGCTTTGATACCACTGATGGAGACCTCTAAATCTCCAAATGCTTGATCTATGCTGATTTGAGAACACGTCTATATTGATCATAGACCAAACTTTACACAAATGTTACCATGATTTACAAAATCATTCACAAACACTTCTCTATATGAAGTTTCTTCTTTTTCAAAGAGTCTGCTTCAGAGATTAACTTCATTACCTACAAATATCTTCAAACGTCTTCAATCTAATGATGCACATACCTCCATGCTACCTTTGAACAACAATCATAACATTCATTAGATCTTCAAAAGAATCATTAAAAATCTGATTTGACCATTAAGACCAAATGTATGTCAGAAACTATCTCTCTGAACAAGCGACTTTGACATAGTCAACTTCTCAAGTTGATTCCTCACAGAACAAGTCCCATTTTGCTAAATGCTTTTAGCCATAGCTTTGTTACCTCCTAACTTAGACTTTGAATGCTCGCTTATCAAAAAATTTACACTGTGCATTGAGATCTAAGCAAAACTCTGACACAAAAAAGTGTACGACTCTGAGAGCTCTATCTATAGACTTTACATATACATGTTCCTATTGATCATGCACACAACCTAAAAGGAATCAGACCATAGAAATTTTAACATAGCTTTATAAGCTTCTAAATTAGATGTGTACAAAAGATTTCGTGATCCACTTGATCATGCTGAGAGCAATCAGAGAAAGACTCGATGCTAACTCAAGAAGATGACTCTCTACACATCTATCACATGAATGCTTGATTTCTAATGACTCTCACACCAATTTCTTTACATTATTGACTTATATACATATGATTCTAGACTCATTCCACATCTATTATATTAATCCTTTTCATTCTAATGAACATCTATACCTATTGTTCAAGAATTTTCATATGTAATGTACATATGTATACAAGCTACATTTATGAGATCTCTTCACTTCCTTCAATGACTTCATTGAATTCCTTTTGATTTTTGACCTATTTCAAGCACTTCATAATCATGAATTTGTGAGTGCTTTGTTCCAACGGAGTAGGCTATTGAAGAACTTCTATTAAGAAAAAAGAGATGGTAGATTTAAGTAGCCTTTAGAATGTAGAATGTACACCTTGGCAAGCTTTTTCGGATACAATTTGACATTTAGCATATTATTCTTATGCAACTTTTAAGTGGGTCACATATCTCGGAAATCCCCTTGTCTTCATCAAATCAACATTAGGAACTGCAATCTAGAATTTGTATAGTACTCATTTCATGAGGGAATACCATTATGACATGTCCAGTCTCTAGAGTGGGGATAAAGGGGATTAAATATGACGTTAAATTTTTGGAGAGTGGAGATAAAGGGGGATTAGAGGGTGTGAGAGTCATTCATTGTATTTTTTTAAGTCTAAATGGAAGACTAGGTTGACAATTGAACTTCTAAAAGAAAAAATAGAATTGACTGTTATAAATATAAAAAAAAAGAGAGCCGATTTTGATAAATATCAATCATTGCAATTGTCTTTTTGAGATGAAGAGGATGATATATGAGAAGGATAATTGAATCATGAATAGAGGGTATATGCAAAAGGAAAAAAATTCTATCGTTGGAAAACAAATAAAATAATGGGAACTTGCATGAATGATATTTGCAATTTGATGCTGACATTCTCATGCAATTTCCATCAATGGCATATACCACATATTGTTCAAGTTCCTTCAATTGTTTTAATTGAAATTTGCAACATCAAAGCTACACTTTTCATTGTCATTGCTTGTTGTTTTTGACCCCCAAATCAAGAAACTGGAGTGCACATATTGAATATTTCTCTCCTTTGCAACATTGATGCGTTGTTGAAACACAATTTTGTTGTTGTAATCGTTGCAATTTCCCAAAGGTAGGACGTCACAATGTTCTCCTCCATGGTGTGGGGGGTGCTTCTCTACATTCGTTCATGTGCATGGAAGCTCTATGCAATCTCTATGAATATCCTCTACTCTCAAAGTTTGAGCTGCATTGCCTCATGGTGATGGTCAGCCTCCAAAGATTTAATGGTGTCTCTCAAGCCCCAATACTCTCAAATGATGATTCGTATACTATGAAGGGTGTTCTTGAAAAAAATGGGATGTTATGATAGGATCCTTTTAAACCGTATGGTCGTATACAAACCTGCTTTCAAAGCATATATATTTGGAGCAGTGGTAATAGTTTCCAATGAATGAGACTTTAAAGAGAAAAATGAGTTGATTGAGAAGAAAGAAATTAATGTAGTGGACTACCTTTGTGGTTTTGATAAGTTGAAGATATAGAAGGTTCATAACACAAAATCTCTCACTATTACAAAATCATGCTCTATCAATGCCAAAAAATTCTAAAGAAATCAATGGGCACCAGTAGAGCCATCAAAATGCCATGTGAAGGCTGATGGTAAAGATATTGTTGGAGATAGACGTCTGCGGAAGCACGGGAACAACACAAGGAAGAAGAAGAAGCTTGGAGCACAAACACACAATACTGAATGTATTACTAGAGAATGTACAAAGATAAGTAGCCCATTAGGGCAATAGGCGTATATACAAGCCGGGGGAAAAAAACCTCCTAAAGAGGGAAAAAAGTGCCCCGGCGGTCCTTGAGTGTTCACACACATCACTACCTAAATATATCAACAAATCCCCCCTGGGAGTGATGCGGTGAACAAGGAGCTGGCACTCATGTATAAGGAAGTGCCAAGCTATGTGGAAATCACTCCACAAAAGGAAGTAAGCCCAAAGCTTTGCGGAAAGCTTCAAACTTCTCCCTAGGCAGAGCCTTTGTGAAAAGGTCTGCAATGTTCTCCTGCGTGGGCACATATTCCAAGCTGATCTCCCCAGCAGAGAACCTCTCCTTGACATAGTGATAATGCCCTCAATGTGCTTAGTGCGAGCATGGAACACAGGGTTCCTCGCAACTACCAATGCGCTCTGACTGTCAGTGAAGATGGTGGTGGCAGAAGACTGGCCAACACCCAAATCAGCCATAAGGCGTCTGAGCCACACACACTCAACAGTCGCTGTGAAAGCTGCCCTATACTCATGGGAGTGGCCACAGTAGGCTGCTTCTTGCTCAACCAAGATATACATGAGCTACCAAGCATGAAGCAAAAACCACTGGTGGACACATGAGTGTCAAAGCAACCAGCCCAATCTGAGTCAGAAAAAGCATGCAAATCTGGCGGTAGTGATCCCCCCTTGGGATAAAACAACCCACATAGCCGAGTACCACTCAAGTAGCGAAAGATGTGCTGAACTGCTTTCCAATGCGTGACTCCTGGGCAATGCATAAACCTGCTCATCTGTGAGACAGCAAACTGAATATATGGCCGAGTAATGCATAAGTAAATCAAGCATCCAACAGCCTGCTGATAGAGAACAGCATCAAATGCATCTCCAACATCATGAAGACTCAATCGTAAACCTGTCTCCATAGGAGTGGCAATAGGCTTACAGTCTTCAAGGCCAAAACGTTGTAATAATGTGTCAATATATTTCGTTTGACACAAAGCCATTCCACCATCAACGTGCATAAACTGAATGCCCAAATAGTGATGCAAATGCCCCAAATCAGACATCTCAAATGAGGCATGCAAATCAGCCTTAAAATCAGCAATATGTGTCTCAATAGGACCAGTGAGCAGCATGCCATCAACATAGACAACAATGATCAGAAGCACATCATTAGCACGTTAACATATAAGGTGCTTTCAGTTGGACTGTTCTCAAAACCATGTGCAATCAGATAGGCATGTATCTTCTCATACCAAGCACATGGTGCTTGTTTTAAACCATATAATGCCTTCTTTAACCTGCAAACCTGGTTTTCATGGCCTTTCTGCACAAAGCCACGGGGCTGAAAAACATACACTTCTTCATGCAAGTCACCATTCAGAAATGCTGTTTTAATGTCCAACTGATGTACATTCCAACCATGATGGGCTGCAAGTGCACAAATGCTCCGAACAGTAGTCATACGGCATGTAGGTGCAAAGGTCTCATCAAAATCAATGCCTCTTTCCTGTGCATAACCCTTTGCAACAAGCCTAGCCTTATACCTGTCAATTGTACCATCAGGTTTACGCTTCAGCTTGTATACCCACTTAGTGCCAATGGCCTTCTTGCCAAGAGGCAAGTCACATAAAGACCATGTACCATTCTTCATTATAGCATCATATTCAGATTGCATAGCAGCCATCCAATTTTCTGAATTTTGTGCTTCATCAAAAGAAACAGGGTCATTCTCATCACAGAGACTAGATGCAGCCATAGCATAGCAATCTGATGCAAAGGAGGCACTATGAGAGTTTGAACGAGTACGATATGACAAAGGTGCATCTAATTTGCTGTCACGCAAAGTCTGCACCAGCCATTTTGGCATAGTTTTTGCCTGCTCAATATCAGCTCTCTGATCAACAAGTGCATCATGTAAATCTGCATCAGAAATGGAATGATCTGCATCATCATATGAAACCTGCAAAGGTTGAGAAGTTGCCTCATTAGGACCAGCACTAGCCTGTCCACCTGTAAAAAGAGGCATCAAAGTATCATACATGTCTTTGGAGCTAACAGATGTCTCCTTAGTACATGAAAGCAATGGCTGAATAGCATCTTCCACAAAGACAACATCACGGCTAACCAGAATGCGTTTAGTCTGTGGATGATATAGACGATAGCCTTTACTTTCAAAACTGTACCCAACAAAAATACATTTTACTGCCTTATCATCCAATTTTCTACGATGTTGCTCAGGCACTAATGCATATGCCAAACAACCAAAAACACGCAGATGAGCAACAGATGGCTTGCGGTCATGCCAAGCCTCATATGGAGTGATAGACTGCAACGCTTTAGTGGGACACCTGTTTAGTACATATGCTGCACACATGACAGCCTCAAGCCAGAAACTATGTGGTAAAGCCTGACTTTTGACCATGCACCTCGCCATCTCCATGAGTGACCTGTTCTTTCGTTCAGCAACTCCATTCTGTTGAGGTGTATACGGCACTGTACACTGGTGTTTTATCCCA
This sequence comes from Ceratopteris richardii, assembly GCA_020310875.1. NCBI lineage: Eukaryota > Viridiplantae > Streptophyta > Polypodiopsida > Polypodiales > Pteridaceae > Ceratopteris > Ceratopteris richardii. The sequence continues at coordinate 145,250,647 of CM035407.1, forward strand.
CGTTCAGCCAGAAATGCATTAAAATCTGAAGACATATATTCCCCCCCTCGATCAGAACGGAGGTGCCCATTTTACATGCTGACAGATTTTCAGCCAAAACCAAGAACTGTTTGAAGCACATGAACACTTCGGACTTTGCTTTGAGTGGATATACCCATGCATGCCTGGAAAAATCATCAATGAAAGTCATGAAGTAAAGGTAATTTCCAAAAGAGGGTGTCTGCATAGGACCACAGACATCACTATGTACAAGCTGCAATTTCTACGTAGCCCGAACTGAACCATCTTTTGGAAAGGAAGAAGGCTGCATTTTGCCCAAAATACAGCCTTCACAAACATGTTTTCCAGGTGCCTCAAGTTTGGGCAAAGAGGACACCATTTCAGATTTCTGCAGGCGTAACAAACTAGCAAAATTCAGATGACCAAAGCGTGCATGCCAAAGCTTTGCATCTGACATAGCCTGAGAATCATGATCTGCACATGCCGAATCATTCACAGATCTTTCATAGTCTATGAGCTTATACAGCCCACGACATAAAATGCCAGAAGCAATAATCACATTGCCATTTGAGAGATCATGGACTGTACACCTGTCATCAACGAATTTCACAACCAAGCCAATCTTGGCTAATGCAAAAACTGATAACAGGTTCTTTTTGATCCCTGGCACAAATAAAGCATTTGACAAAGTGAAAGAACTACCATCAGCAGTAGTCAGAATGATCTTACCAACTCCCATAACAGGATAAGAGGAGTTATTGGCGCATGTGACAGTATTCCCTGTAGGGGCAGGCTCGAGTGAAGAGAAGAAACTACGCTGCGAGGTAATATGTTTGGTCGCCCCACTCTCAAAGTACCAAACATTTGAGTCTACTGCAGACATGCACTGATCATGAGAAGATGGGTCAAAACTGCAGACAGTAGTAAACGCCCATTCTTCTTCCTGCACAAGATTTGCAGACTCTGTTTTTGGTGTAGAGGCCTCTGCAACAACCATTCCAACCTCTTTCTTCTTTGCCTCTTTAGCAGCCATTTTTGGACAGTTCTTTATAATATGATCATTTCCTTTACAGTACTTGCAGAACAATTTCTGCTTTTCTGATTTCTTCTCATCTTTACCCTGGTTCTTCGATTGTGCAGCATTTGCAGTTTCTGCTTACTAGTAGAAGAGCTCCATTTTCCTTTGCCCTTCTGACTAGCCAGGAAAGCTTGATCTGCAACACGCATAATGGACCTGTTCTGCCTGGACTGATCTTCTTGCAACAGAACAGAGACTAATTCCTCAAATGACAAGGCATTTGGATTGCCTTTCATCATCAACCGAAGAGTAGAGGCAAAACTCTGATATGAATCAGGAAGACCATTCAGAACGGTCTGCACAAGTGAGCTATCTGGTATAACCTCATCAGCAGAAATCAATTGTTCCTTCAGGTCTTTGATCTTTGTAAGAAAACTGTCCATAGAATCACCTTCATTCATGTGCTCACTCTCCAACTGTTTTCGGAGGTAAGCAACACGAGCCTCATTCCTAGCCTGGTACAAAGTGGTAAGTGTATCCCAAGCATCCTTTGCTGTTCTGCAAGAGCGAATGTGAGGAATAATGGCATGTTTGACAGACAAAGCTATCAATGCATGTGCCTAGGCATCTATGCCATCCCAATGAATCTGCTCCGCAGTAGGTGCAACAGAAACAGCAGCATGAACAGGAATCTGCGGAATATCATCTTCGACACCATCTTCATCAACTCCAACACCTGTATTTGCAGTACCTGTCGTTACAGGTGTAACAGGACATCTTTCAACACCCTGCACAATGTTCCACAATCCTTTTGCAACCAGTACATGTCGCATCATATAAGCCCATAATGGGTAGTTGGTACCATCCAACTTATCCTCAACAGCCAACATACGGAATACATCACTGCTTTCAGCCATGGCCGGTGACTAAAATACCTTGATGCAGAAAATTGACTGTATCTCAAAAAGTTGAACAGAATTGCCCAGACGAGTTCTGCTAGACCTGTAGCAGACTTTGAGACGCTTAAACTGGCGAACAGAAACTGGTATATACCTTTGGCACAAAAGGACGAAATAGCCTGCACAAGCGTTGTGATAGTGCGTTCGGAGGCTAAAATGAGCTCAGATCGCGATTTCGGCACCACAGAGCGAAGCAATTTTGATCTCGGAAACACCCTGAGTATGCTCACCAAATTTCATGCGAATCTGAGATTGCAAACGGAGGAGTGTCGACGGCGCCCTAGAAGAAGCGACGACCTGCTCTGATACCAATTGTTGGAGACAGACGTCTGCGGAAGCACGCGAACAGCACAAGGAAGAAGAAGAAGCTTGGAGCACAAACACACAATACTGAATGTATTACTAGAGAATGTACAAAGATAAGTAGCCCATTAGGGCAATAGGCGTATATACAAGCCGGGGGAAAAAAACCTCCTAAAGAGGGAAAAAAGTGCCCCGGCGGTCCTAGAGTGTTCACACACATCACTACCTAAATATATCAACAGATATCGATAGGGCTACTGATGCTACTTGATGGGGGTATCAACGTGACTATTTTTTTCAAATTTTGATTTTCACTTACCAACTATTAAGACATTGATGGACATGAGTGAGAGCTATCGATTGTTGGAGTTTGAGGTCTATGGAAGCACGTGAACAACACAAGGAAGAAGAAGAAACTTTGAGCATAACACACAATACTCAATGTATTACCAAGAGAATGTACAAAGATAAGTGACCCCTTAGGGTTATATGTGTATATACAAGCTAGGGGAAAAAACTTCCTAAAGAGGGAAAAAAGTGCCCCAAAGGTTCTAGTCTATTCACAAATATCACTACCTAAATATATCAACAAACTCCCCCTAGGAGTGATGCGGTGAACAAGGAGCTGGCACTCATGTATATGGAAGTGCCAAGCTATGTGGAATCAATCCGCAAAAGGAAGTAAACCCAAAGCTTTGTGGAAAGCTTCAAACTTCTCTCTAGGTATAGCCTTTGTGAAAAGGTATGCAATGTTCTCTTGTGTATGCACATATGCCAAACTAATCTCTCCAGCAGAGAACCTCTCCCTGACATAATGATAGTGCACCTTAATGTTCTTAGGGTCAGCATGGAACATAGGGTTCCTCACAATCAGCAATGCGCTCTGACTTTCGGTGAAGATGGTGGTGGCAAAAGACTGACCAACATCCAAATCAACCATAAGGCATCTGAGCCACACACACTCAATGGTCACTATGAAAGCTTCCGTATACTCATCCTCACAACTAGAAGTGACCATAGTAGGTTGCTTCTTGCTCAACCAATATATGCATGAGCTACCAAGCATGAAGAAAAACCACTGGTGGACACATGAATCTCATAGTAAAAAAAAGCATGTAAATCTGGCGGTAGTGATCCCCCATTGAGAAAAAAAGAATTATAGTAGCTGGATATCACTCAAGTAGTGAAAGATGCGCTTAACCGTGTGCCAATGCTTGACACCTAGGCAATCCATAAACATGCTCATCTGTGAGACAACAAACTGAATATCTGATTGAGTAATGCATAAGTAAATCAAGCATCCAAAAGCCTATTGATAGAGAACAACATTAAATGCATCTCTAGCATCATGAAGACTCAACCATAAACCAGTCTCCATAGGAGTGGAAATAGGTTTGTCGTCTTCAAGGCCAAAATGCTACAATAATGTGTCAATATATTTTGTTTGACACAAAGCTATTCTGCCATCAACTTGCATAAACTGAATGCCCAAATAATGATGCAAATGCTCCAAAGTTGACATCTCAAATGAGGCATGCAAATCAGCCTTACAATCACCAATATGTTTCTCATTAGGACCAGTGAACAACCTGTCATCAACGTAGACAACAATGATAAGAAGCACATTATTTGCATGCTTAATGTATAAGGTGCTCTCAATTGGACTGTTCTCAAAACCATGTGCAATCAAGTAGGCTTGTATCTTTTCATACCAAGCACGTGGTTCTTGCTTCAAAACATATAAATCCTTTTTCAACTTGCACACTTTGTTTTCATGCCCTTTTCACACAAGACCACGAGGCTGAAAAACATATACTTCTTCATGCAAGTCGCAATTCAAAAATGTTGTTTTAATGTCCAAGTGATGTACATTCCAACCATGATGAGTTGCAAGTGCACAAATTCCACAAACAATAGTCATTCGGCATGTAGGTGCAAATGTCTCATCAAAATCAATGCCTCTTTGTTGAGCGTAACCTTTTGCAACAAGCCTAGCCTTATACCTGTCAACTATCCATGAGGCTTACACTTTAGCTTGTATACCCACTTAGCACCACTGGCCTTCTTGATAAGAGGCAAGTCACATAAAGACAAGGTACCATTTTTCATAATAGCATCATATTTTGAGTGCGTAGTAGCCATCCAACTTTCAAAATTTTGTGCTTCATCAAATGAAATAGGCTCATTCTCATCAAAAAGACTAGAGGCAGCCATAGCATACTTATATGATGCAAAAGAAGCACTATGAGAGCTTGAATGAGTACGATACTTATCTCACAAAGTCTGCACAAGACATTTAGGCATACTTTTTCCCTCCTCTATATCAGTTCTCTCATCAATAAGTGCATCATGTATATCTGAATAAGAAATGGAATGATCTACGTCATCATGTGAAGCATGTAAATGTTGAGAAATTACCTCATTTGGACCATTACTATATTGTCCACCTATAAAAAGAGGTAGCAAAGTGTCATACACAACTTTGGAGCTAATTGATGTCTCCTTAACACATGAAAGTAATGGTTGAATAACATCTTCCACAAAAACAACATCACGACTAACCAAAATGCATTTAGTCTATGGATGACATAGACAATAGCCTTTGTTTCAAAACTGTATCCAACAAAAATGCATTTTAGTGCTTTATCATCCAATTTCCTGCATTGTTGTTCAGACACTAATGCATATGCCAGACAACCAAAGACATGCAGGTGAGCAACGGATGGCTTGTGACCATGCCAAGCCTCATATGGAGTGATGGACTGCAATGCTTTAGTGGGAAACCTGTTAAGTACATATGCTTCACACATAACATCCTCAAGCTAGAAACTATGTGGTAAAGCCTAACTCTTGACCATACACCTCGCCATCCCCATGAGTAACTTGTTCTTCCTTTGAGCTACTCCATTATGTTGAGGTGTATATGGCACTATACACTTATGTTTCATCCCATGTTCAGCCAGAAATGCATTAAAATTAGAAGACATATATTCGCCCCTCGATCAGAATGGATGGTTCCCATTTTACATGCTGATAGATTTTTAGCCAAAATGACAAACTATTTGAAGTACATAAACACTTCAGACTTTTCTTTCAATGCATATACCCATGCATGCTTGGAAAAATCATCAATGAAAGTCACGAAGCAAAGATAGTTCCCAAAAGAAGGTGTTTGCATAAGACCACAAACATCAATGTGAGCAAGCTATAATTTTTGAGTAGCTCATATTGAACCATCTTTTGGGAAGGAGGAACACTGCATTGTGCCCAAAATATAGCCTTCATAGACATATTTACCAGGTGCCTCAAGTTTGGGCACAAAGGACACCATTTTAGATTTCTGTAGGCATAGCAAACTAGCAAAATTTAGATGACCAAAGCATGCATGCCAAAGCTTTCCATCTGACATAGCTATAAAATTTTGAACTACACATGCTGAATCATTCATAGATTTTGCATAATCTATGGAGTTATACAACCCATGATATAAAATGCCAAAAACAATAATGATGTTGCCATTTGACTGATCATGAACTGTACATCTGTCATCAACAAATTTCACAACCAAGCCGATCTTGGCTAATGCTGAAATTGATAACAACTTTTTCTTGATCATTGGGGCAAATAAAGCATCTGACAATGTAAAAGAACTACCATAATCAATAGTCAAATTGATCTTACCAATTCCCATGATAGGATAAAAGTTGTTGGTGCATGTGATAGTACTCCCTGGAGGGGCATGCTCAAGTGAAGTCAAGAAACTACGGTGCGAGGTAATATGTTTGGTTGCCATACCAAACATCTAAGTCTAATTCAGCCATACACTGTTCATGAGAAGATGGCTCATAACTGCAAACAATAGTTACAAACACCCATTCTTCATTCTGCACAAGATTTGCAGACTCTAATTTGGGTGTAGAGGTTTCTACATCCATTCTAGCCTCTTTTCTCTTTGCCTCTTTTGCAACCAGTTTTGGATAACTCTTTATGACATGATCATTTCCTTCACAGTAGTTGCAAAAGAATTTTTACTTTTTTGTTTTGCTCTCATCTCTGTCATCCTTCTTTGATTGTGTAGAATTAGAAAATTTCTGATTACCAGTAGATGAGCTCCATTTACCTTTTCCCTTCTAACTAGCCAAGAAATCTTCATGTGCAACATACACAATGGACCTGTTTTGCCTAGACTGATCTTCCTGGAACAAAACATAGACTAACTCCTCAAATGTTACGGCATTTGGATTGCTTTTCATCATCAATCAAAGAGCAGAAGCAAAACTCTAATATGAATCTAGAAGACCATTCAGAATAGTCTGCACAAGTAAACTATTAGGCAGTACTTCATCAACACAAATCATCTGTTCCTTCAAATCTTTGATCTTTGTCAAAATATTGTCCATGGAATCTCCTTCATTCATGTGCTCACTCTCCAATTCTTTTCAGAGGTAAGCAACACAAGCCTCATTCCTTGCCTGGTATAAAGTGGTAAATGTATCCCAAGCATCCTTTGATTTTTTGTAGGAGCAAATGCGAGGGATAATGGCATGTTTGATAGACAAGGATATCAATGCATGTGCCTGAGCATCTCTACCATCCCAAATAAGTTGCTCTACAATAGGTGCAATAGAAACTGCAACATGAACAAGAACTTGAAGAAAATCATCATCTTCAACACCATCTGCATCACCTTCAACAACTGTGTTTGCAAGTGTAATATGACGTTTTTCAACACCATGCACAATACTCCATAGTCCTTTTGCAACCAATACATGACGCATCATATAAACCCATAATGGGTAATTGGTATCATCCAACTCATCCTCAAGGACCAACATATGGAATACATCAATGCTTTCAGCCATGGCCACTGCCTAAAATACCCTGATGCAAAAAAATGATTTTATCTCAAACTTGAACTGAACTACCCTATTGAGTTCCACTAAACTTGTAGCGAAATTTGAGGAGCTTATACTGGTGAATGAAAACCTATATGAATCTTTGGCACAAAAAGACAAAGTTGTATGCATAGTCACTATGATAGTGCATTCCGATGCTGAAGTAAGCTCAAATCACAATTTTGACACCACAAAGAGAAGGATTTTTAAACTGCTAATCACCTTGAGTATGCTCACCAAATTTCATGCGATTTTGAGATTGTGACCAAAGCGTGTCGACGATGCCCTAGATGAAGCGACGACCTGTTCTAATACCAATTGTTGGAGTTTGAGGTCTACAAAAGCACATGAAGCATGGAACACAGGGTTCCTCGCACTTGCCAATGTGCTCTAACTCTCAGTGAAGATGGTGGTGGCAGAAGACTAACCAACACCCAAATCAGCCATAAAGCGTCTAAGCCACACACACTCAACAGTCACTGTGAAAGCTGCCCTATACTCAGCCTCACAAGTGGAAGTGGCCATAATAGGCTGCTTCTTGCTCAACCAAGATATACATGAGCTACCAAGCATGAAGCAAAAGACACTAGTGGACACACGAGCGTCATAGCAACCAACACAATCAGAGTCAAAAAAAGCATGCAAATATGGCAGTAGTGATCCCACCTTGGGATAAAACAACCGAAGTAGCCGAGTACCACTCAAGTAGTGAAAGATGCACTTAACCGCCTGCCAATGCTTGACTCCTAGGCAATGCATAAACCTGCTCATCTGTGAGACAACAAACTGAATATCTGGCCAAGCAATGCATAAGTAAATCAAGCATTCAATAGCCTGTTGATAGAGAACAACATCAAATGCATCTCCAACATCATGAAGACACAATCGTAAACCTATCTCCATAGGAGTAGCAACAACCTTCAAGGCCAAAATGCTACAATAATGTGTCAATATATTTTGTTTGACACAAAGCCATTCCACCATCAATGTGCATAAACTAAATGCCCAAATAATGATGCAAATCCCCCAAATCAGACATCTCAAATGAGGCATACAAATCAGCCTTGAAATCAGCAATATGCCTCTCATGAGGACCAGTGAGCAACATGTCATCAACATAAACCACAATGATCAGAAGTACATCATAAGCATGCTTAACATATAAGGTGCTTTTAGTTGGACTATTCTCAAAAGCATGTGCAATCAGATAGGCATGTATCTTTTCATACCAAGCACGTGATGCTTGATTTAAACCATATAATGCCTTCTTTAACCTGCACACCTGGTTTTCATGCCCTTTTTGCACAAAGCCAAGGCACTGAAAAACATACACTTCTTCATGCAAGTCACCATTCAGAAATGCTGTTCTAATGTCCAACTGATGTACATTCCAACCATGATGAGCTCCAAGTGCACAGATGCTACGAACAGTAGTCATTCGACAAGTAGGAGCAAAGGTTTCATCAAAATCAATGCCTCTTTCCTGCGCATAACCCTTTGCAACAAGCCTAGCCTTATACCTGTCAATTGTACCATCAGGTTTACGCTTCAGCTTGTATACCCACTTACTGCCAATGGCCTTCTTGCTAGGAGGCAAGTCACATAAAGACCAAGTACCATTCTTCATTATTGCATCATATTCAGATTGCATAGCAGCCATCCAATTTTCTGAATTTTGTGCTTCATCAAATGAAAAAGGCTCAGTTTCATCATAGAGACTATATGCAGCCATAACATAGCAATCTGATGCAAAAGAGGCACTATGAGAGCCTGATCGAGTACGATTACTCAGTTATGAATACAACAAACTCTTGTACGAGCCATTGCTCTGCCATGATGCCCTCTGGACATGCTCTCTGCTGAACAAACCCTTTTAATGTCTTCATGAAGTGCTCTAAGAACAACATCCATTGATTATAAACAATTCTTGCTATTGCAACTTCATCTACCACATGAACTAGCAAATGAAGTTGAATTGTGAGAATACTTGTGGGAAAGTATTTCTCTACTGTATAGACACCTCTATAGCATTGAGTTTCACACTCTCTAAGCTATCTCTATTTATCTCTTTAGAAGATATCCACCATTAGGGAAAAAAATGAACCCTGCATGGGCCTTTTGGATTAAGGAGTGATTAGTGATGGACCAATGAGAGGAGGGTGGTGGACATAGTCTATAGCCTATAAATCACTAGCCTGAAGGGGGATGAGGGGACAAAATTTCCCTATGTTGAAGTTTTGCCTCTAGAGAAAGAAAGGAATCTCGTAACTTACCTAGCCCAAAATTTCAAAAATTTCAGAAAGTTATAAAACTCATCATAATACCATTTAATGGCCCCCCAACCACTTTTTAGGATCAAAAGTGCTATTTTTGCTCCTAAATCAAAATCTATGCATGAACTGACCTAAAAAAAGTGACTTTTTAAAAAATAACTCAAAATACAACTTTCTCCCTCCAAAACCTCACATTTTCATACCTAGGTCCCAAAAAGTCATCTCTTTCCAGTACTTTCTCTCCCTAGTACACCATTGCAGCTCTTGCATCTCCATTTCTTTCTCTGTGCATCTTCTTCTTTGAATTCATACTGTCACTTCTATAACTTGAACTCAAATGGAGAAACCTAAATCTCATAGGCGTCCAAAAGATGAGGTTATCGCGATAAAATGTCATAATATCAAGGCTATAGAAGAAATTTGGTTAGGATATGAGTTCTGCAAACGTGCATGGGTGTACATGCAACCCTCTGGTGTTGGTCCTCATCACGTAAAGGATCGTGGAAACTTGGATATTCATTGGAAGGGGAAGTTATTAGGCTTCAAAAAGCTCGAAAATGGTGAAACTATTGCCATTGTACAACATGTTTTCACAATGTCAAGCATGAATTTGGAAAATTCAAACAAAATGAGATATCCTTTCAACTGTAAGTATTACTCATTGACTTTTCTTCAAATTTTTTAATATACCTTGTTAAGTTGTGTAGTTTTTTGTTGCAGACATATTTCCTTCTACCTTAGTGGAAGAACAACCACTTCATAGTCTTACAGGCACTTTCCAAACATTGCATGCAGATATTGGGTCGATAGTCTTTCCACAAGCCCATCTTGCTCAGCTATTACGTGAGAGAGCTTTCTTTTACACACATACATATGTTGTATCCTTTTCATCAAATGATTTTGGCAGGTTAGAGATGATTAAGGTAGATTCTCTTTTAAAGCTCGAGTGGCCACTACCTGATATATGGACATTAACATCTTTGAAGCATAAGATGGTGATGGACATACACAACTCTTTGAAATTTACAAGAGTTTCAAGATCTGTAGGATTACATTGGTGTGTTCTTGTTCATTGTTTTGTACATTCACAATTCTAGAGACTTCAACAATGTTCATGTTAAAAGATATCACATATGAGCAGGTGGAGGGTTTACTAGGTGAAAATTGAGGACTTGTAGAAGGATGCACCAAAGGGGATAGATACCTTTGTAAAATTGGTGAAACAGGCATAGGATTTCGATACTTGAAACATCGTACTTCATTGTACATCAGATTCTATTATGATCATTGGATATGTAATCTTGGTGAATGAAACCATTACAAAGTTTTGAGAGTTTTTTAATTTCATTTGAAATTAAGATAAATCTACCTAACAACGAAATGGAAGTTATCTCAGTAAATCATCATTGGACTCTTGCCAACATGAGAGAACATCTAGTAATAATGGGATTTGTGGATCTGGATCAATCAAAGTTCAGAATACAAGGGCATAAGGTAAAGAGCATATAGTATTTTTTCTTTTGTTTATACAAATTTTTATATTCAAATATGTTATTTTAAAGTTTTCTATTTTTATGTAGATTGGTAAGAAGTTGGAGGATAAAATTAAAGTCCTTCCTCAATGGAGTGTAGATGGAACTCAACTTTCATTGTCATAGCTCAAGAACTATTTGAGTACTAGAGTGTACACACAACCTATTTTCCATTCATAATCCTTCCTCTACTACAATGTATTCAACATGCACGACATGTAGCATGTAAAATTTTTTGATCTCAATATGATGTACAATTTTCCAAATCTTTGATTTTTCCAATGGAAATTTATTCTAATTAAAATTAAAATTTTGAGAATTTATTTTTTCTATTATGTAGATGTGGTGTATCTTATTCTGCTTAATGATACTGTTCAATCTTTTTTATGAGCCAGAGTTTTTTTTTGAGAGTTCTATGCATGATTCTTTTATTTGAAGGTATCAGTTTTAGTTTTAAAATGGGTCCCACTCACTTAAAAATTTTGAAACACACTTATTCTCTCATTTCTCACTTTTGCAACCAAGAAGAGCTAGAAGCACTTGCAGAGCACACACACAAGCTACTATCACGTGCAATGGCTGCCTCAACCTCCAGTACCCCGCAACCCAAATGTCCTCGAGAACTCTTCAATGAGTTCTTAGAATCAACTGAGTTCAAAGGTCAAACACACTTGTATGACCGATTGTCTAGAGTCCCTGATCTAGAGAAAACAGTTCAATTAAACTCTGATGTGCTCGAGGAAATCATAGAGTTCCTTGAGTACTACATCTTGCATTACTCCATAGAAATACCACCTTATGAGGGTAAATGGGTCCCATGTGAACTTTTACTCTATGTACACAAAGGCGATGAAGCATTCATGAAGCGCCTTAAGCGCTTCATGGCAATTGCTGAAAATGCAGGGCACTTATTAGATGACTCTGTGCCATTAATAAAGCAACTTAATAAAAAGAAGAGGATGGGTACAAAGTACCTTTCCTACATTGCAACAACATATTTTTTCATCAATGAGGAGCCCAAACCTACACCCGTCGATCTCCCCAACCTTGTCATAGGGGACTTTGTTAAGGAAAATAACGAGCCTCAACCAAAGGCCATAAATTTTGCGAAAGAAAGCATTACAATCCACAGAGACTTCCCTGGTGGTGTTGAGGAAAAACTACGTGAGCTATCAAGCATGGAGGAGGCCCCCCCTTCAAATCTCAACCCCTCTGAGCCCACATTACCAGAGGTGGAAATTGAATATCTCTCCATCATGGTTGTGGACGGAGAGGAATTTATTGTTCTTCATGATATTGAGAAGGCATTTGGTCTACATCTAGACGAATGCCTAAATATATTCTCCACAATGTCAGATGTTCTACTTGAAAATGCATTTGACATACGTCAAAAGAAGGCCATCCCACTTGGAGATTCTGTGGCAGACACCATAGCAATGGTGTGTGCAGATATCTTAAAAGATGACAACAATTATACTACGTAGGAGGAGTTCAGCGCAGCGTGGGAGAGGATAATGAAGCAGAAAGCTCCTACATCCCCCATAGTAGAGCAGAGTGGCATGTCCCACTCTAGCATTGATCTTGATGCCCCTGGAAGAGGGGAGGAAGAAGACAAGCTTCATGATGTAAGTGGTAATTAAATTAAATAAATGAATAATTTAAGTTAACAAAGTTAGAGCTTGAATTCTCATTTTCTTTCTTAACAGGAAGCAATTGAGTTGGACAAGTTCGTGGAAAGATCCGATGGGGATCGAGCTTGTCACGAAGTGGTTCATGCTTGGCAAAATACATCGAAAAGTTGCCAAAGGATGATTTTGTGATCATACATAAAGATTACAATCCGGATGGGCACTTCATGACTTGGTGCTTGAAGGCCCTTAGCAAAATTTTGTGTATAATTACCCAAGGCACTAATTGTGTCATTTTGGTTATGAAATCCTTAGTTGTAACTACATTAGGACTTAACTTTAGAGGAAAAGTACTAGGGAAATAGGTATTGCCATGGATCTGGGAATGCAAGACCTCAATGTAATATGCAGATCTATATTGACCTACAAGTTGCCTCAATCTCTCCAAAGAGAAAGAAACTTGTTGAGAAATTGAAGGTAGCTGAGAAATGATGTAAATATTTAGATAACACAAACTTTTGTTTTTCCTATTTTGTCTTGTCCTGTGTATGAATTGTGCTTCATAAATTGAACCTACCATTGTCTCCACAACTTCTATGTAATCTAAGTGCTGTCTATGGTATGTGGTATCTTAAAAAGCATGAAATAGGCCAAAAAAGCCCCAGCCAAAGAAATGCAAAAATCAGCTCTGTAAAAATTTTGCAGGGTTGATTCCCATGTTTCTCTGGCTAGGGCTTTTTTCACCTTTTTTAGTGTTTATGAGGGCTCCAAAGTGTAGGATACTATGAAATTATTCAATTTCTCTTGCTTATGGGTGGCATTAACTATACACTAAAGACTTAGCAACCCAAAGAGTAGCTAGAGTGACTAACCTCTGTTTTATGCATTCTTAACATCTCATCTATACATAGGGTGCATAAACAAGGCCACAAAATGCAAAAAAAACCCCCAACCACAAAAATACAAGATTCAACCCTGCAAAAAATTTGCAAGGCTAAATCCCGCATTTCAGTGGCTGGGTTTTTTTTTGCATGAAAATGAACTCTGGGGCAATATTAGGTACAACATATACATATTTAGTAAAAAAACAAGAGGAAAATGCATGCAGGTTCAACTTATTCACAAAGAGCCTTTGAGGACTCCATATATAACTGACTGAAGCAAAAGTTATTTCCATACACTTATGGTGGAGAGTCAAAGATAGAGAGAGTGAGAGACAGAGAAAAAATAACACAAAGAACATATAGGTAGAAACAAAATTTTCTATTAATCATTGTATTACATCGCAAAGTATGCCTATCAAAGGGTACAATATACACATGTCATGGGTTATTTCCTCTAATTCTTCTTGCTAGCTGAATGTCCTTGGGTTGTATGGTTACTCTCTTAGCATGGATAGCACATAGGTTAGATTCCTCAAGCATGGAGATGAGGTAGGCCTCAGCTGCCTCTTGAAGCACTTCAAGTGCTATCCCTTGTATTGATAGACCTACGCAGTAGCTTTGTAGTTCTTCTTTTACTACCCTTGCAAAAGCTCTTCGTGGTATGAGTAGTTCAATGGACTTTTGGTAGTGTCGTATCTCTGTGAAAGCCCTACATTGCCTCCTTCATCTTTGTGGAGCTCTTGCATTGGGAGGTTTATTAGGCTGTCCTTGAGGTCTACATCGTAGTTGATAGTTTTTCTTTCTCCAATGTACACGATGTGAGGGTCCAACTTCATCTTGCACATTTTGTTGTCGATGTGGTTGTTGACTTTGCTCCTTTTCCTCCTCTGTTGGTATTTGCCCTTGTCCTTGTGGAAGTGTCTTGCCTCCATGTGTTACCCTATGGCTCTTTGGAATGTGCATATCATTCCATGGTGGTTGATTGCTGCTTTCGTCATTTGGGGATGACTCCTCATCGCTCTTTGATACAACCCTTCTCATCATCTTTTGTTTGGGTTTTGCCTTGATGGGTGTTCTTGTTGGTGGCTCATCATCTAGAACTGACTCTGATCATCTTGGAGTGAAATACTCCTGTCTACTGGATACTTCATGTTTTTGCAATGGATTTCTCCTAGGTGGTGTGCCATCATGTGACACAAGCATAGATGTGCTCTGGAAACCACTTCGGGGTGTTTGGGGGGTTGCAACCATGGTGGGCATTGCGTCCCTTGATGAGGGCTAGGAAAGAACACGTGATCTTTCCTTGCAGTTTGCTTGGGGCATGCCATTCTCTTGAGTTGCAAAAAGTGTGAAATGAAGTGAGGTCTCTCTATTCTTAGAGTTTTTTTAAAAAATGTTTGTTCACACTAGAATGGAAAAAACCTATTTAAAAACATATAGAATATTATAATATAAATAATAACACATTGAAACCAAGATTACAATAATCATAAGATTTACCACATAATGGGAAATAATGAATTCACTTTACTTCCAAGCTTATCCTTCTCGTAGTCTCCTATCATGCCACTGAGCATGATGGAGAGGTCTTTATGATGACTTCCATTCCTCACTGGCAATGTTGTGTTGCATCCTTCTCACAAGCTTTTCCAATTGTGAATCCCTAAGTCATTCCACAAAAAACTTTCTCGAGAATGTAGTGCGGTAAAACCAATTAAACATCTCCTCCATGTAGTTTGATTGCATTGGACCACCACCATGTTGCATGTTTTTGAAGTAGACACCCCTCGCTTTGTAGTGTGACCTTTCCATTCCTTGGGTACTCAAAATCTCTAATGACCCATATCGATGCATGAAATAAGATCCATGTGCAAATAAAATATGCTAAAAATTGTTAAGTACATTTGAAAAAGGTAAGTGCAATGAACACTTTTAGAAGAAGAATACACTTACAATGTAGTGTGTTATATTGCTCTCTCCCCAAGATTGAATGAAACACTTGGTGAACTCCACTAATGTCTCTTGAAACAACTGACGTTGAATAGCACTAGACCTAGTCAGACCCATTAAGCCTATCAACTTATCAAAGTTGATCCTCCATTATTGTGGAAGCACTAGCATCTTCAACAAATAATGTGCACAATAAGAAACTCAATCTAACACTCTTTTAACATAAATAAACTAGCGAAACACAAACCTAAGTACATAAACACGTTGCTTCCATGCTCCACCACCAGTTGAAAGAACTTGGAAGGATGATAATGGTTGTTTCCTATATCTCATCCCAATTGGAGTCTCTTTTAATTGTGTAAGATTGGCTTTTAACTTTGTAATTGTGCTCTCCTTTTCTTCTGCATCTTGTTGGAGTCTATTATTATTCTCATCCAAAAACTGATAGCACTTTCTAAAGTGTGTATAGCACTTTCTAAATTGTGTATCTTGAAATGGTTGTGATGACATTGTTGCATCCAATAATTTGCTATAGATGTAGAGTGGTTAGACAATCACTTGCAATAGCCGAGCAGTCCATCTTCACTGTTACCAAGGAATTGTAGAAATATGGAGATACTATGGAATCTAGGATGAACATTAGACATTGGATCTAAGGATACAAATCACCATTCACCCAAAGATCAATATTCTTCTCTTCGGCTCCACATCGTTCATTTTGAGAATCTATGTCATTGCTACCTCTAGTTGTTGGTGCAAATTTTGTTGGAACACGAACATGTACACTCTTTGCGTGAGGAGCATGCGTTGGTGCTGGTGTCATGTTCGTAATACATGTGAGCACCATGATGTTCCAAAAATTCAACACCAAATAGGAAGAAGCACAGAAATGGCTAGAATGGCTTGTACAACAGTTGTGTGCAAGAAAAAAAGAGTGTTTTGGTATGTGGATAGATCAAAATGAATTTTTTTAGTGTGTAAGAGGGAAAATAAGCTTTTTTTCAAAAATTCATGTTTTGAGGCAACCAAAGTTACGATTTTGATGATATGGCACTTAACTTTTGGAGGGATTTTGAAAATTTTGTTTTTTTAAAGTATTTTTTTATAAAAAGAAGACTAAAAAAAGTAAATTCTGACATATACATAAAAATATGGGCCATTTTGAATAAAGAATAGCTGAAAAAGAGACTTTTTCGGATAATTGATTTTTTAATTCATATAGATGGACGGATTTGATGAGGTGGAAAGTGGTTTTTCTCTCTCTCTTTGTGTAGAAGAGAGAGAAGATCTTAGCTCAACCTAAAAAAAAGCCTACTTCAGCCTACCAAAAAGTGCTCTATTAAATGCACTTTGCCCCCTTAACAAAATACAAGATTAAGCTTAATCCCTAAAAATTAGGAATCCTTACAAGGCCCATCGAAGGTTCACTTTTTTCCTAACACCATACAAAGGAATGGATTTTATAAATGGTTGATCGCACATCCTCAAAAAGACAATCTTTTAAAGCTAGCGGGAGCACAAACTGTAAAAACTTGTGCCAATCATGAGACTTGAGCCCTCCAAGATCGTTGTTTCATGTGAAGGTAGTCTTTAGACACCTCATGCACCCAATAGGTGTCCGAAACTTTGAAATCACCTTCTTCACTTGTTGCTCTTCCATCCTGCAAAGCACCCAAGGCACTCTTGGTAATGACACTATTCCATTGGGCTTAGTGATTTCCCACAATTGTTGCATATGACCTTGATCTTCTAAGTCCTCCCTTTCTGCTTTGCTTTCTTTCTTTCCGATCAAAGTCTTTTAGAGAATCTCTTCCACATTCTTGAAAATATGCATCAGGTCTACCAAATGATTGATCAATAACTCACTCCAATAAGGGAATTCGTGAAAGATCGACAATCATTTCATGCTCGTGACTGGTTGTTTCTGAATCCCATAGTTGCTTCCAATTGCTAGCTTTCATTTGGCATGGCGCTTGTCTGCCAATTTGCCCTTCATGTAAAACATGTCCATCAGGCAAATATCTATGATGCCCATAGACATTTTTTCGAAGTTCTTTGGAATAGAGTGCTTCTAGTCGTGGTCTGCATAGATGACAAGCATGATAACCCAAAATCGATAAACCTGAACATTCACCATAACCGGGTCATCATGCATCGTCCACATAAGTATACCTTGCACTCGCACATTTTGTCTTCTTATAGGTTGAGACATATCGTGCACAATAATCCCATCCCATAAAGTGTGCAGATCTTCCACAAGCGGCGAAAGGTATATATCCATGTTTTTTTACCTTATACTTACTTGGCACAATAAGAGCTAATAATAAATGGCCCTTTTTTGTGGCCAGGCATGGTGGGATGTTATAATTGACCAAACATACAGGCCATGTGCTCCATGAAGAGCTACGTAAACCAAATGGATTCCATCCATAGCTAGGCCTAGACGAGAGTTTTGAGGCTCACTAGAAAACTCTCGCCACTTACTATCTATGTGTTTCCAAGCATCAGAGTCAGCAAGCACTCACATTACACCATCTGTAGACGTACTCTTTAGATGCCATGACATTAACTCAGCTATGGATTTGCATCTAAACATGTTCTTAATTCTTGGAATGATAGGAAAGTGGAGAAGAACCTTTGGGGGGACTGCTTTGCCCACAAGGTCTTCTCTAAACCTGTTCGCTCCACACTATGGACATATCTGGAGATGCTAATACTCATTCTGAAAGAGAATGCAATCATTCAAACAAGCATGAATCTTGGTGTAGTCCATTCCAATGGATTGTAAAAGTTTTTTTGCATCTCCACATGTTGGAGGCATATCACTACCATCTGGCAGAAACTGGTCTTTAAGAAGCTTGCAATAAGCAATTAGAACGATATTACTAAATAAAGTTATTCTGATACAACAATGAAAGTTTATTTCAAATCCACTTACCTGAACAATTCAGAGATACTACTACCTGACCATCCATAAATGGATTGAAGTTTGAACATCACGAGTGATGCACATAGTATAGATATCTTTGCCCCACTGTACAGTGGTAAACAAGCTAATCTTCGCATGTTATCGTATTCTTCGTCCGCTTCTGATCGTGGAAATTCCGTTGTGTCCATGGAACCCATGAAATCTTCTCCACCATCATGATCTTCATCCATCTCATAAAATGCTTTGAGCATTTCTTCAGTGTGTTCATTCTGTGTAATGCTACCAATATCTTATACTCATACCTCCCTCTTTGTATCAATAAAAATCCATCATTTCTGATAAATTTGATACTTGCACTGAGTGCAAGGACATGCCATTATCTCAACCGGATCCAAAGATGCCATCTGATACCATGCGGACATTTTAGAACATTCAATTCTAAAAACATAATTTTTTTATTAAACTTAAAAACCCTAATCTTAGACCTAAATCTAAAACATGTATATATGTCTATGCATGTGTATACATACATATATTTAATTAAATAAGAAAACCCTAAAATCTTATTTCTATAAATTTGATTATATACATATTTAATTTATATATTTAAAACACTAAATACTTTCTTTTTCTCTTAATCATATATATATATGTAAAAACCTAAAAATCCTAAAGACCTATTTTTCATATCTTTAATTATGTATGCAAATGTGTATATGTGTAATGTGTATTTTTTTCCTAATTGCTATAAATATATGATTATATATATTAATGTTAAACCAAAAAATCACTTTTTTATATATTTAATTATATATATTTAATTTGATAAAACAACCCTAAAATCCTATTTTTATATATTTAATTATATATATATATTTATGTTATATATTTAAAAAACTAGCTCTTTTCATATTGATTTATCTATACAATGTTCGTATTTAATTGACTTAGAAAACCCTAAAACCCTATTTGTTATATATTTGATTATATATTTGTAAAAAACCTAAATTTCATGAAGACCTATTTTTTATATATTTAATTACATATATTTATTTTTATTGTACATATGTAAAAAACTTAAAAGCCTGATCCTAAAGACCTAGACCTAAAACATTTATATGTGTGTATGCATGTGTATATACATGTATATGTGTATATGTATTATATGTGTATATATGTTATGCATGTGTAAAAACCCTAAAACCCTATCATAATCGCCTAGACCTAGAACATGTATATGTATGTACGCATATATATATATATATATATATATATATATATATATATATATATATATATATATATATATATATATATATATATATATATATATATATATATATATATATATATGTGTGTGTGTGTGTGTGTGTGTGTGTGTGTGTATGCGTGTGTGTGTATGTGTGTGTGTGTGTATGTGTGTGTATGTATGTGTGTGTGTGATGTGTGTATATGTGTATATGTGTGTATGCATGTGTAAACAGCCTAAAAACCCTAATCCTATATATATATATATATATATATATATATATATATATATATATATATATATATAAGCATCATAAGCCTCGGATCGTCGATGGGACATATCCTCACTTATCGTGTGCTAAATCCACTCTAAGCTGACAATAGGATGCCTATGTGATGGCTGGAACTCTTGATAGATCATCTCTATGATATAAACTTAATGATCTTCAACATGATAGAGTGTCCAAATTGTATGGAGCAAAGCTATCATATACGCTGATGCATGGCCTTTTCGGCCACATCCATCACCGATCATGGTCATGAGCACCCCAAAGTGTATGTGGTGTACCACGTGGCATACCTACATCTTAGGTACTTGATCTAGGAGTAGAAGTGGGCGATACAATGTTCCTCGCACGGCCTCCACAACATCCACCTCCTCTAGAGCCACCTGTAGATCCACTCTTGGAACCTCCTCCTTCAGAGTGTGACCTTGACCTATAGGAGGGGCCAGTTCTTGTATCATGCTTAGGTGTTGAATGCACATGTCTACTACTAAACCTACTAGGGGATGCCTGAGAAGGTGGTCATGGTGGAGTCATAAAACCAAGAGATGTACCTCCGACTGGAGCAGCCCCGCTTGTAGGAGTGATGCCGGCAGGAGTAACATCGATGGGAGTGACACAGGTGGGAGTGACGCCATAAGGAGTGAGGCCGGGGGGAGTGCTACCACGAGTGATCCAATACTATGATGCAGCGGCCATATACATGGAGGCACCTGAGATATAAACTCCAAGAACTACTCCTCTATCATGGAATGTGGAGTGATTGAAGGATTGTCTCCCATCGTAGTCTATAACAAAAGAACTCAAATGATTAGCATACGATTATAAAATTGATATAGAGAAATAGTAGTGTACAAAAGAACATAGCAAAAAAAATAAACACGAATTAGTATGTACAAGTGTTTGATTCAAAAATCCTCTATTCTAGATCTGACGCACAGAGGATATCTATCTCTACATTGGCGACTTCTAGATCTCTTGGTATGCTAGCTTCATCTTGATCATCATTTGTTGCTTCATCGTGTATCTCGTCCTCTGCAAAGACCTCTTCATCTCGGACAATGATCTCTTCCTCCTTGACTATCGAATGAATCTCAGAGTCCACTACAGATGGACTTTCTTCTACATCTATGTTCTCACAAATTTGCCTACTACGTGGGGATACTTGTAAAATAAATAGCCACTCTGGTTCTTTTGAATATGGCATAAAAACAACTTGCTCACAATGTTCAGGAAGTACAAATGTATCTGTTTTCTCCGTCCATAATTTTGTGTAGTCAACTTGGAGCAAACCACTCTTATCCCGCGTCACTGTTGTGTTTCTTCTAGAGGTGACTATTTTGAATCATTTCACATAAAAAACAAAGTAATTGAACTTCCTAAAGGATACCTTCAAGAGATCTTGAATCACTCCATAATAATCTTGCTGGCCTTCTTGAGCATTGTTGTCTCTTGCACTAGCTCTATTTTTTTGGAAAAAGTTCACCATCACCCCACTATAAAAAATAGACCTATTTTCGTCAATTCGTGTCATCCAAAAGTGTCTTCCATGAGACTTTTCCATTGCTCTTAGGATAAAAAAGTTCACCATCACCCCTCTATCAAAAGCACCCAAGGAGCTCTTGGTAATGACACTATTCTATTGGGCTTAGTAATTGGACATAACTCTTGCATATGACCTCGCTCTTCCAAGTCCTCCCTTTGTGCTTTGCTTTCTTTCTTTTCGATCAAAGTCTCCCAGAGAATCTCTCCCACATTCTTGAAAATATGCATCGGGTCTACCAAATGATTGATCAATAATTCACTCCAATATGGGAGTTCGTGAAAGATCAACAACCATTTCATGCCATTGACTGGTGTTTCTGAATCCCACAACTGTTTTCAATCACTAGGTTTCATGTGGCATTGCGCTTGTCGACCAATTTTCCCTTCACATAAAGCATGCCCATCATGCAAATATCTATGATGTCCTTCATAGACAATTTTCCGAAATGCTTTGGAATAGCATGCTTCGAGTCATGGTCCGCATAGGGGACAAGCATGGTAACCCGAAATCGATAAACTTGAACATTCACCATAACAAGGCCAATCATACATCGTCCACATAAGTATGCCTTGCACTCACATGTTCTCGTCTTCTTATAGGTTGAGACATGTCGCACATAGTAATCCCATCCCATAAAGTGTGCAGCTCTTCCACAAGTGGTGCAAGGTATACATCCATTTTTTTAACCTTATACTTACCTCACACAATAAGAGCTAATAATAAATGGCCCGTCTTTATGGCCAGCATGGTGGGATGTTATAATTGACCAAACATTCAGCCATGTGCTCCATGAAGAGCTGCGTAAACCAAATGGATTTACTCCATCCATAGATAGGTGTAGACGATAGTTCTGAGGCTCACTAGCAAACTCTGGCCACTTACTATCTATGTGTTTCCAAGCATCAAAGTCAGCAGGCATTCACATTAGTGTAGACTTGCTCTTTACATGCCATGACATTAACTCAGCTATGAATTTGCATTTAAACATGCTCTTAATTCTTGGAATGATAGGAATGTGACAAAGAACCTTTGCAGGGATTACTTTGCCCACAAGGACTTCTCTAAACCTATTTTCTCCACACTTTGGACATATGTGGAGGTGCTCATATTCGTTCCGAAAGAGGATGCAATCATTTGGACAAGCATGAATCTTAGTGTAGTCCATTTCAATGGATTGTAGAAGTTTCTTTTGCATCTCCACGTGTTGGAGCCTGCAATAAGCAATTAGAACGATATTAGTAAATAAAGTTATTTTGATATAACAATGAAATTTTATTTCAAATCCATTTACCTGAATAATTCAGAAACACTACTATCTGACCATCCATAAACGGATTGCAGATTGAGCATCGCGAGTGATGCACATAGTACAAATATCTTTGCCCTAGTGTATAGTGGTAAATGGGCTAGTCTTTGCATGTTCTCGTATTCTTCATTGGCTTCTGATCGTGGAAATAATGTTGTGTGGATGAAACCCATAACATCTTCTTGGCACCATCGTGATCTTCTTCCATCTCATAAAATGCATCAAACATTTCTTCCATGTGTTCATTCTATGCAATGCTATTAGTACCTTGTACTTCTACCTCCCTCTTTGTTCTCTTCTCTTCATGAGAGGTTAGTGGTGCAATGTCGTTTGGGTCCGCTTGCTCACTAGGAGGACCATGCGAATGGTAGCATAGGTTTTGTAGTCAACTTTTATCAAAGGATCCATATTCTCTAACATGTGTAGTACAAATTCATCATTTTCCATAAATTTGATACTCGCACTCAGTGCAAGGATATGTCATTCTCTCCTCCGGATCCAAACTAGCCATCTGATACCATATGGATATTTTAGAGCATTTGATTTTTCTTATTAAACCTAAAAACCATAAGCCTAAAGACCTAAACCTAAAATATGTATATGTGTATATGCATATGTATATATTATATATATTTAATTATATATATTTATTTATCTATACTAAAGACCTATTTTATATACATTACTTATATATATACTAAAGACCTCTTCTTATATATTTAATTATATATATTTATTTTTATTATATGTATGTAAAAGACCTAAAACCCTATTCCTAAAGACCTAGACCTAAAACATATATATGTGTGTATGCATGTGTATATGTATGCATATATGTATATGTATTATATGTGTATATATGTTATGCATGTGCAAAAACTCTAAACCCTAATCGCACGACCTAGACCTAAAAAATGTATATGTGTGTATGCATTTGTATATATATGTGTATGAGTAATTATATTATGTGTGTATATGTGTGTATGCATGTGTATATATATGTGTTTGTGTACATATATTATGTGTGTATATGTGTATATGTGTGTATGCATGTGTAAACAACCTAAAAGTCCTAATTCTTTTCTTATATATTTAATTTGATAAAAAAGCCCTTAAACCCTAATTTTATATATTTAATTATATATATTTAATTAAAACACTACCTATTTTCATATTTATTTATCTATACTAAAATCCTATTTTTTTATATAGATTTAATTATATATTCTAATTTTTTTCTTTTCTTTTTCTTATATATATTTAATTTGATTAAAAGATGGTAAATCCTTATTTTTTATATATTTGATTATATATATATATTTAATTATATATATTTAATTTTTTATATATATTTACTTATCTATACTAAAGACCTATTTTTATATATATTATTTATTCTGATACTAAAAACCTATGTTTATATATATTATCTATTTTGATACTAAAGAACTATTTTCATATATTTAATTATATATATTTATTTTTATTATATGTATATAAAAAACCTAAAACCCTAATCCTAAAGACTTAGACCTTAAACACACACACACATATATATATATATATATATATATATATATATATATATATATATATATATATATATATATATATATATATATATATATATATATATATATATATATATATATATGTGTGTGTGTGTGTGTGTGTGTGTGTGTATTATATGTGTTTATGTGTATGTATGTTATGCATGTGTAAAAACCCTAAACCCTAATCGTAATGGGCTAGACCAAAAAAAATGTATGTGTGTATGCATATATATATATATATATATATATATATATATATATATATATATATATATATATATATATATATATATATATATATATATATATATATATATATATATATATATATGTATGTGTACATATATTATGTGTGTATATGTGCATATGTGTGTATGCATGTGTAAACAACCTAAAAAACCTAATCCTATTTTCATATATTTAATTTGATAAAAAACCCTGAAATCCTAATTTTTTATATTTAATTAAAACACTAGCTATTTTCATATTTATTTATCTATACTAAAATCCTATTTTTCATATAGATTTAATTATATATTCTAATTTTTTTCTTTTCTTTTTCTTATATATATTTAATTTAATTAAAAGACCATAAATCCTTATTTTTTTATATTTGATTATATATATTTAATTATATATATTTAATTTTATATATTTATTTATTTATCTATACCAAAGATCTATTTATATATATTTATTTTTATTATATGTATGTAAAAAACCTAAAACCCTAATCCTAAAGACCTAGACCTAAAACATGTACATGTGTGTATGCATGTGCATATGTATGTATATATGTATATGTGTTATATGTGTATATATGTTACACATGTGTAAAAACCCTAAACCCTAATCGTAATAGCCTAGACCAAAAAAATGTATATGTGTGTATGCATGTGTTAATATATGTGTATGTGTACATATATTATATGTGTATATGTGTGTATGCATGTGCAAATAGCCTAAAAACCCTAATCCTATTTTTATATATTTAATTTGATAAAAAAACCTAAAATCCTAATTTTATATATTTAATTATATATATTTAATTAAAACACTAGCTATTTTTAAACTTATTTATCTATACTAAAATCCTATTTTGGTATATAGATTTAATTATATATTCTAATATTTTGCTTTTTGTTTTTTTATATATATTTAATTTAACTAAAAGATGGTAAATCCTTATTTATTATATATATATATATATATATATATATATATATATATATATATATATATATATATATATATATATATATATATATATATATATATATATATATATATATATATATATATATTATTTTTCTATACTAAAGACCTAGTTTTATATATATTATTTATTCTGGTACTAAAGACCTACTTTTTATATATTTAATTATATATATTTATTTTTATTATATGTATGTAAAAAACCTAAAATCCTAATCCTAAAGACCTAGACCTAAAACATGTATATGTGTGTATGAATGTGTATATGGATGTATATACATATATGTATTATATGTGTATATATGTTATGCATGTGTAAAAGCCCTAAACCCTAATCGTAATGATGTACACCAAAAAAATGTATATGTGTGTATGCATGTGTATATATATGTGTATGTGTACATATATTATGTGTGTATATGTGTATATGTGTGTATCCATGTGTAAATAGCCTAAAAACCCTAATCCTATTTTTATATATTTTATTTGATAAAAAACCCTAAAATCCTAATTTTAGATATTTAAATATATATAGTTAATTAAAACACTAGCTATTTTCATATTTATTTATCTATTTTAAAATCATATTTTTTTATATAGAGTTAATTATATATTGTAATTTTTTTCTTTTCTTTTTCTTATATCTAGTTAATTT
The DNA here is from genome assembly GCA_020310875.1 of Ceratopteris richardii. Lineage (NCBI taxonomy): Eukaryota > Viridiplantae > Streptophyta > Polypodiopsida > Polypodiales > Pteridaceae > Ceratopteris > Ceratopteris richardii. The sequence continues at coordinate 145,276,825 of CM035407.1, forward strand.
AATTAAAAGAGGTTAAATCCTTATTTTTTATATATTTGATTATCTATATTTAATTATATATATATATTTACTTATCTATACTAAAGACCTTTTTTTATATATATTATTTATTCTGATATTAAAGACCTACTTTTTATATATTTAATTATATATATTTATTTTTATTATACGTATGTAAAAATCCCTAAAACCCTAATCCTAAAAACATAGACCTAAAACATGTATATGTGTGTATGCATGTGTATATATATGTGTATGTGTATATATAGTATGTGTGTATATGCATGTGTAAACAACCTAAAAACCCTAATGCTCTTTATATATATTTAATTTGATAAAAAACCCTTAAATCCTAATTTTATATATTTAATTAAAACACTAGCTATTTTCATATTTATTTATGCATACTAAAATCCTATTTTTTATATATTTAATTATATATTCTATTTTTTTCTTTTCTTTTTGTTATATATATTTAATTTAATTAAAGAATTGTGTGTATGTGTGTATGTATGTATGCATATGCATGTGTGTATGTATTTATGCATATGCATGTGTATGCATATGTGTGTATGTATATGCATGTGTGTGTATGCATATGTGTGTGTATGTATATGTGTGTATGCATATGCATGTGTATGGATATGTGTATGTATGTATGTATATGCATGTATATGCATATGTGTGTGTATGCATATGCATGTGTATGCATATGTGTATGTATGTATATGCATATGTGTGTGTATGTGTATGCATATGTGTGTGTATGCATATGCATGTGTATGAATATGTGCGTGTATGTGTATGCATGTGTGTATGTAGTATGTATGCGAGTGTGTATAGGTGTGAGTGTGTAGTGTGTGTATATGTATGTGAGTGTGTATGTATATGCATGTATGTATGTGAGTGTATGTATATGTGTGTATGCATGCATGCATATGCATGAATATGTGTATGTGAATATGTAATATGTATGTGTGTGTACGTATGTGTGTGAATGTATGCATGCATATTTTTGTGTATGTATACATGTATGTATGGGTATGTTTGTGTATGTATATATGTGAGTGTGTGTATATGTATGTGAGTGTGTATGTATACGTGAGTGTGTTTATGTATGTATGTGAGTGTGTTTATGTATGTATGTGAGTGTGTGTGAATGTATGTATGAATATGTATGTGTATGCATATTTGTATATGTGTGTGTATGTATGCATGTGTGTATATGTGTGTGTGCATGTATGCATGTGTGTATATGTGTGTGTGTGTATGTATGCATGTGTGTATATGTGTGTGTATGTATGCATGTGTGTATATGTGTGTGTATGTATGCTTGTGTGTATGTGTGTGTGTATCTATCTCTATCTCTCCCTTGTTCTCTCTTTATCTCTCTCTCTCTCTCTCTATCTATATATCTCTCTATCTTCTTTCTCTTTTTCTCTCTTTTTCATCTCTCTCTCTCTCTCTCTCTTTCTTACTCTCTATCAATAGAGGATAAAACAATCACTTACAGGTATGTTCCTCTTTCCTAAAGAGTAATGAAAGTTAGAGAAGTGCTTAAGGCCTAGCAACAATTGAACTTTGACCTTCAATAGGTGGATGTTAGGGTCCATGATTGCATCTCTGGCAAGGAAAAAAATAAGAGCCCCTTCTTATTATAGAAGTATATAAATGTGGGCGAATATTCATAATACCTTTCATTTGAAATATAGAAATATTTGGCGAATATTCTTGATATCTTTCTATGGAACCATAGCAGTTTAGAATCTTTAGAAATGAGCTCCCTTCAACCTCAAAACGATCGAGGAATCCAAACTCTAAAGAATATGAGAATATGGAGCCATCTTTGGCTCTTACTTAATCCCATAATTAAGGGATTAGAAGATCTCATTGACAGCCTGTCTCTCATTCATCCTCCCATATCACAAAAAGCTATAGAGAACTCCACTCGAGGAGGGGAGAAATCTATTCTTTTTGTTCCTCTTCATGCTTGCGCATGAGAGAGAGAGGGAGATGGCGCTCTTCATTGAGAGAGCACCCACGCTTAATTCGAACGAAAGTAGAGCGACCCTTTTGTAGGTGTGCTAAAAAATCCCTCATATGTGGAATTCATCACTTTCAGATTCTGTAGGGTCTCTTCGTGCATGCACACAAGAGGGAGAGGAGCTCATGATTGAGAGAGCTCCCCAAGCGTGGAAGAAATGAGAGGAGAGTTCTCATTTTATGGGTCATTTTGGGAATGCATCAAATGTGGGATTAGTCCCGAGGGAGGAGAATCACCACCCAATAGACATGCCCCTATTTGGCAAAAATATACCATACATATGAGAAGTATCTTATACTAGTGGCGAATATATCCACATTGAAGGCATCTAATGTATAATTTTTTGGACTAATATAAGATCCTACAAAATAATTAGATTACCCATTTTTTTTCAAAATTCCAAAAAATCGCCATTGGGCTATAAATCGCCCTTAATGTTTTCCCTGATCTCTAGTAATGATGCTTACTGAGCAAGCATGAAAACTTGAAAGAACTCTTCCTTTAAAAAGGAGTAGAGAAGTTAGGAATTGCTCATGAGCTTGACAATTCCCAAGAACTTAAAGATAAAGAATTTGAGTAAAGTCCTTAGCTGGACAATTTTTCACTTTGGATTTGACTTGGTCAAAGATAAAGTATGGTTGATCACGCATCAATGGTATACTTTCTCTTCTAGTTTACATAGGGTTTTTCCATCTATTTGGACCAGGTAGTCCTCTAGTCGGGTGCAAAAATCACGTAAATGTTGTTTGAGAATATACCAATGCCTAAACATCCAAGATAGATGTTTTGGATCACCCAAACTTCAAGTTTTCCAAATCAATTCAACCAAGAGTTCTCAACATCTTGATTAGGATAAGAATCCCACCTTAGCTACTAAGTCCATGCACTGGTCATGCTCAGAAATGGACTAGTAATTGGAATCCATCCATTTCATATGTTTGTGCCTAGATCACACATTGAGAAACAATGAAGTGGCTGGGAATGATTTTAGATCCACCTTTTTAACTCATTCACTACTTTGTACTTGAACAATTCATCAAAATGCAAATAGAGATTGGGGATCGGACCACAGAGATGAGACATGTTCTTCTATTTTTAGAACATGACCATGTTCTTCCGGTTTAAGAACATGAGGCTCGAGGTTTGCCTATAGTTACTATATATAGCTTTATTTTTGAGGACGAAAATATTTCCCAAGGGGGGAAGAATGTTATAAAGTATGCCTATGATCTAGGGAGTCCAACAGGTTCAGACAAATCTGAAATCATACATTGTTTGGTCACTCGCGTGTATGGCCAAAGATCTTGAAACTAGACTTAAGCATAAGTCCATGTGCTCTCTTAAAAAAGTGATCCACTTAGCCTAGTGGTTAATTCTCAAGGTTGTGTAGGGTGAGGTCTTGGGTTCAAACCCCATGGGGAGCATGGGGAGAGTCTTTTGCCCAAGGAGCTCTAGAGCCTTCTAACTCAAGTAAATGTGAGTTAAATTGAGTCGAGTGAGACTTAACTCAAGTGGCGAGTACACCAACCAGGATACAGAAACTATGTTCCAGATATAGGTGATATCCTACTCTCACCCAATGCCACTGATGGATGTCAATGTGTCATTATAGTCGGTGGCAGATTCAAAACCATTTGGTGCTACATTATACAATCAAGCAGTTGGTTGCTTGATAGATCTATGTAATACACGTCTAGACATTCAGTTTGTAGTTTCTCAAGTATCTAGGTTCATACACACTCAACTCAAGATTTAGTGGAAAGAAGTCAAGAGATACATTGACCAAAGAGACTCATAGGAAGTTTTGCAAGTTATTGAACTTTGTACCATTCTTGGTGATTATCTGGAGAAGATTTTGCCAGCTTACCACCAACATCAATTGCTGAGTTAATGTGAGTAGCAAGTCTATTTCCGTTCTTACTTGCTAGGCCACTCGTTTTTTATTTAGATTGATCAGAATTTGGGTTTGTTGTACAATAGTTCTAAAATATTCTTATTCTCCATATTCTCACATGCACACTCTTCATACCTCTTACGCACACAATCTCTTGTATCTAGTTCCTATTTCTACCTAGATACAAATATTCTCAGTTTGTATTATATTCACACATTGTAATTTTACATTGGAATATAGATAGTGTAGGTGAGCCTCATAGCTTACCCTTACACGTGAAACCCTATTAATTCTCTCTCTATCTCTCACTCATCTATTTTTGAGTCTTAAGGTGTGTTTGTTAAGTTCCATATGTTGGAACATCCTGTAAACCTGAGATATATTGGTATTATGGCCTTACTACCACTTCCAACATATGGTATTCAAACCTTAGAATACCAACAAATTATGTTGTAAACTATTGTTAACTTCAATTAATTATAATTTATTATTTTAATCAAATTATCTCATTAGTTACTATACATAACTTTTTAATAATTATTAATTATATCTATTATATACTCACACACACACACACACACACAAACACACACACACACACACACACACACACATATATATATATATATATATATATATATATATATATATATATATATATATATATATATATATATATATATATATATATATATATATATATATATATATATATATATATATATATATAGCAGACTTAGATTAAGTAATAATAGAATACTTAGCAATTAACCCTTTAGACTCAAGAGGTAACTAAACAAAAGACTATTATATAGGGGTGAGAAAGGGATACAAGTTGCAGTAGGGATACTTTACATATGATCAATACATCAAACCAAAATTGGGGGAAATATTAGATGGCCATTGGCCAATCAAATAGGACCAAATTTAAACACTTATTCAGTATCCATGTTACGAAAATGAGTAACTTAGAATATGTCGTTAGCAAAAGTGGACTTGGGGAGTACTGGAGTAGAAGTCGAAGAAAACTCGGCATTCTTCTAAAATGGGATTGGGATGTTTCTTCACCCCATAAATAAAGCATAACCAAAAACATCTTCTTCTTTAAGAAAGGATGGAACATGGTATCCAAAGTCAAAGTGTCCTTAAAATTCATCTTTAGTTTAATTTTGAGAGTATAGCCTCGCTATCCATCCATGAGTGCAAAGTTATCCATTGACTTTTCTGAAAGCGCTCTCTTGAAGTTCTAGAGGGAGATTTGTATAAATATTGATTCTCTTACCTATAGGAGAAGGTATTTAGTTAAGACATTGAGAGTATAAAAAAACAATGTCTTGCATCCTTAAACATAAGTGAGTTCCTTTCTCTCCAAATAATATATAGTATTCTATTTCTAATCATATTCCACATGAGGGGGTCAGTGAAGGAATTCTCCCCCA
>CM035407.1:145284701-145287201 GCA_020310875.1 Ceratopteris richardii
CACATACACATACACATACACATACACATACACATACACATACACATACACATACACATACACATACACATACACATACACATACACATACACATACACATACACATACACATACACATACACATACACATACACATACACATACACATACACATACACATACACATACACATACACATACACATACACATACACATACACATACACATACACATACACATACACATACACATACGCATACGCATACGCATACGCATACGCATACGCATACGCATACGCATACACATACACATACACATACACATACACATACACATACACATACACATACACATACACATACACATACACATACACATACACATACACATACACATACACATACACATACACATACACATACACATACACATACACATACACATACACATACACATACACATACACATACACATACACATACACATACACATACACATACACATACACATACACATACACATACACACAAACATACACATACACACAAACATGTACATACACATAGACACACACATATACATATACACACACATGTACATACACACAAAGAGACACACACATGCATACACATGTAGACACACATACATATAGTCATATGCATACAGACATGCATACATGCATATACACATACACACACATACATACAAACACATACACATACACACACATACACACACATACACATACACACACATACACACACATATACACACATAAAATCACATACACACATACATATTTTCATGCATACACACACATACACATAGACATACACATACATATACATACACATGCATATGCACATACACATACACATTCACACATACACATACATAAAAACAACACACACACACACATACACTCACATGCATACATACACACACATGCATACATGCATACACATGCATATGCATACATACACACATACACACATGCCCATACACACTATGCATACACACATACACATATACACATATACACATATACACATATGCATACACACATACAGATACATATACATATACATACACACACATAAACACACACATACACTCACATGCATACATACATGCATGCATACATACACACACATGCATACATGCATACACATGCATATGCATACATATATACATAGATACACACATGCATATACACACACATACACATGCATAAATATATATATATAGATACACACATACGTACACATACATACACATATACATACACACATATAGACACACACACACACACACTCACATGCATACACACACACACATGCATATGCATACATACATACACCCATGAATACACATACATACATAGACACACATATGCATACACAAACATGCATACACATACATACACATATACACACACACATACACACACAAATGCACTATGCATACACATGCAGACAGACACATACACACATGTATACACATGCATGCACATATACATACATAGATATAGACATACACACACATATACATACACACAATTTTACATACATGCACATACACATACACACACATAAAGTGACACATATGTATACACATGCATACACATACACACACATATACACACACATATACACACACATACACATATACATACACACATACAAATACATAGACACATAGAAACATACTCACATGCATACATACACACACATGCATACACATACATACACACATACACAAATGCATAAAAGCACATGCACATACATATAAACACACACATAGATGCATACATAACATAGATGCACATAGACATACACATACACAAACATATATATACACACATACACATACAAACACATAAAGTCACATACATATATATACACATGCATACACACACATACACATACACACATATACATACACACACATACACACACATACATGTTTACATACACACACACACACTATACATACACACACACTATACATACACACACACTATACATACACAAACTATACATACACACATTAAATATGCACATGCATACACACACATATACACACACACATATACATACACACACACATAGAGACACACCCATACACATACACACACATGCATACAATATGCATACATACATACACACATGCATACACACACATACACACCTACATACACATACACACATACATTCACATACACATATACATACACATGCACAAACACATATACAAACATACAGACATACACACATACACATATACATACAAACATACACACACATAGATACACACATATACATACAAACACATACACATATAAACACATACACACACATACACGCACATGTTCATACATACATATACATACACACATATAGATACATGCATACACACACACATACATACATACATGCATACATGCATACATTGTGCATGCACATACACACATATACGTACACACACATACACACAAACACATTCATACACACATACAA
>CM035407.1:145292201-145299701 GCA_020310875.1 Ceratopteris richardii
AGCTTCTATATACAGAGTTAGGTCTATACACTAGACCTCCAATTATATTTGGAGATAACACTAGCTCTCTTCACCTTGCAGCTAATCCAATATATCATGCTAGAACCAAACACATAGAGGTTCATTACCACTATGTGAGGGAGAAGTTGCTAAGCAAGGATATACAATTGATTTATGTGTCTACTAATATGCAATGTGCAGATTTACTTACAAAGGCATTGGATGGAAACAAGCTATGCAGATTCAAATCCATGATTGGATTGCAGGATGTGATTGAAGATTGAAAGAGAAGACTTAAGCCAAAGTGTTTGACTTGAGGGGGAGCTGTTGGTGCATTTCAAGTCTTCACACTTGGCATGGAGCTTGGAAGCTTTGGAGCTTGGAAGCTTTGGAGCTTGGAAGCTTTGGAGCTTGGAAGCTTGATCTGATTATATTCATGAAGGTTTCACTTAAAGGAAGAGCATAGGAACCCATACCTATGGCTATTACCATTTACTTCTTGTAAAAGTCAAAAATGACTTGGAGTGTTATGTAACCACTCACCAACTTGATTAGTCGTGGATTCTTAGATGATTTAATGGAGAGAATATCTCCCTACTTTTAGTAGAGATATTCTAGGGAGCCTACATTTGAATTTCAAATTCAAATCATAGTAAAACTTCTATAAAAACTATGGAAAAAGTCGCAGCTGCAGTTCAGTTGTAGTAGCTCAACTCCCGAGGCTTATTGCTCTTGTAAATGAGTATGTGTTAGTGCTACTTCATAGCCTACACCACCACACCTCAATTAGCTATGCTTGTCATGCTAATGAGCTTGTATAATCGTACCAATCAATAGATATTTACACATTCATCATATCTGGTTCTCTGAGTTTTCTACTTCAAGTCTTTCAACTTCCAAGGAGCATTTCTCAGTGTTCACTGAACCAAATCAAGAGCTTAAGAGCTCGTTGGAACCAGCTCAAGGTCCTCTACAAGCATACAAAATTTCAGGAGATTTCATTCAGCCATTTGGGAGAAATCACGCTCGAAGTAGTCACGGGTATTGTTCTGCACAACTCCTAAAAAGTCGAGAATGCTCCTAAGTTTGCTAAATCAATTTCTCTGGATGTGGTTTATCATTTCTTGCAATTCCACTTGCAAATGGTAGCTTATTAAGGTACTTTAATTCCCCCAAAAGGAATTGTTTCAATTACAAGTGTGCTGGTCACACTGAGCATAACACTGAGCAGGTATCATTACAAAAATAGCAAGTTTTTTGGATTTGTGAAGGAACCAAGTTATCTGTTTTGGTTTGATCACTACACAAATCATTTGCAAAGTACATATATGGTTTCTTTGTGTCATTTGGAAGCCAAGCAAGTGTACTAAGCATATCTGAAGCTAAAGGGGACTGAAGCAAAGCAGGTCTAGCAGCTTCAACTCATTTCTTGAGTGCATCCAACCATCACTCCCAACAGTGGTATCAGAGCAAATAAGGTAAACATGGGAGATGGATTTCCTTCATTCATTGACAAATTGGACAGGAACAACTACCAAGCTTGGTCTCTGACAATGAAGACCTATCTACAAGGAAGAAGCTTGTTTGGATACATATCAGGAGATGAGGAATTGCCCTCATTTAAAGCTAGAGGATTACCCACCAAGGATGAACAAGAGAGACTCAACCAATGGTGTGCAAAGGATGCTTTGGCAAGGTCTTACCTTCTTAACTCTATATCTGACTTTCTTTTACCTCATGTAAGGAATTGTAAGACTTCCCAAGAGACTTGGGAAACCTTGTCAACATATTTTTCTTCCAACACAAGGGCCAGGAAGAATCAACTGTGGATTGAATTCACAACCCTTAGGAAGCAGCCCAAGCAATCAATCTCAGAGTATGTGACAAAGATTAAAGATGTGGCAGACCAATTAGCAAGCATTGGAGAGGAGATTGAAGAGGAGCAAATAGTCAGGCAAGTAACAAATGGACTCAAGGCAGATGATAAGTGGGAAAGCTTCACCACTGCAATGGACCTCTACATGGATATGCATACCCCAGATCTCACAACACTTATGGGCCAACTATTCACACATGAAGCAAAGTTTACAAAGGCAGGAGATCAATCAAAAGGTAACAACCCCTCTGCTCTCTATACTGATAAGAAAGTTAAGGATAAAGGTAAACGGAAGAAACAGGATGAAGAAGGTTTTACCTCCCAAGCAAACTATGCAGGGAGAGGTAGATCATCTAGAGGAAGAGGCAGAGGAGGTAAGTCAGGTAGGGGGAGACCCTACAACTCATCACCATGCAACATTTGTGGATTGTCCAATCATACCACAGATGAATGCTACAAGAACTACAAGAATCAGAGAGGAAGAGGCTACTCAAGAGGTGGATACTCTCAAGGGAGAGGCAGGTTCAACCAACACCAAGGCTACAATGGATACAACAATCAATACAACAACAATTACAACAACAACCATAATGGTAATTCCCAAGGTGGATTCAGAAACAGAAGAGATTACAACAATTATACAGAGGAGCAAGATGACTCCTTATTGATCATGAATATGACCTCCAAGGCAGGTACAAATGATGATAATTTATTTTATATTGATTCAGGATGTTCTAACCATGTAGCTGGCAATGTGGCACTACTCTCTAATTTGGAAGAGCCCAAGGGCAAACATCAGGTACAAACAGGTGATGATACTAAACACTCTGTTGTAAAGATTGGAAATGTGAAGACATGTGATGGTAACCAGAACCTATTGAGCAGGGTACTCTATGTACCAACCATCACCAAGAATCTAATGAGTGTTGGCCAGATTGTGGAGAAAGGTTTGCAGGTCAGATTCACTCAACATGGAGCATATGTGGAGGACCCAAGACATGGATTCAGAAGGATAGCCAAGGGAGAAAAATCAGGTAGATTATTTACTTTTGAGCTAGAAGACACCAAGAACATTGCTTTGTATAATTACAAGGATCAAACACTTTCAGAGTTAGAAATATGGCACAAGAGGTTAGGTCACATAGGTGAAAGAACCCTAAAGCAAATGTGCAGGGATCAATGTGTGCTTGGAATACCTAATGTGTCCAAGCAACACATGATTTACAAGTGTGGAGCATGTCAGTTTGGTAAGTCTCACAGGTTGCCATATTCAAGGAAAGGTTTCATGCATGAAGACTACCTAGACTTGGTACACACAGATGTTTGGGGACCTAGCAAGGACCCTTCCATTTCAGGTTCAAGGTATTATGTGTCCTTCATTGATGATTATAGCAGATGGACCATCTTATACTTTATGAAGCATAAAGATGAAGTGTTTAATTGTTTCAAGAGGTATCTTGCACTTGTTGAAAATCAAACAGGAAGAAGCTTGAAGAGGCTAAGGTCAGATGGTGGAGGAGAATACTTCTCCAATGAGTTTGAAGATTTCTTGCAGGAAAGAGGCATCAAAAGGGAGATTACTACAGGGTACTCACCTGAACAAAATGGGGTAGCTGAAAGAAGGAATAGACTCATTGTAGAAACAGCTAGGTCTATGCTTAATGAAAAGAAGTTGCCAAATTATCTTTGGGCAGAGAGTGTATCCACTGCCACCTATCTCATAAACAGGTTGTCATCCAAATCACTTGATGGCATGACACCATATGAAGCTTGGCATGGTAAGAGACCTTCTTTGGATCATTGCAAAATTTTTGGTTGTGTAGCCTATGTGCATATTCCCTCACAGGTTAGGGGAAAGCTAGACCCTAAAGCTGAAAAAGTGTATCTTCATTGGTTATGATTTGAACCAAAAGGGATACAAATTCTACAACCCAACAAACAAAGGTTTCAAGGTAAGCAGAGATGTCATCTTTGATGAGAATGACTCTTGGTATGAGAATGAATGCAGGAAGGTTAGTCTACCCTATGATATGGAAGAAGATTTCCCAAAGCTCACCAAGGCGGAACCAATCCAGAAAGATGAATCAAGCTCAGATGATGATGATACAATTAACCTTGAGGAATTTAAGGCATGGAAGTCCAAAGGGAAGATGAAGATGAAGAAGCTAGAGGATATACCAGAATCCTCAACTCAAGCAATTAGAAGATCTCAGAGAGAAAGCAAAAGACCAATGAGATTTGGGTATGACACATCACTTGTAACTAAACATTCTGTATATCTTGCAAAGGATTTGTTGAATGAAGAACCAGGTACCTATGAAGAAGCAATCACAAAACCAGAATGGAAAGAAGCTATGGATGAAGAAATGGAAGCTCTCAAGGAGAGTGATACTTGGGACTTGGTACCCAAGAAGGACTCTATGAAGGTGATAGGATCTAGATGGATCTATAAGCTAAAGAGAAATTCAGATGGAACAATCAATAGATACAAAGCTAGGTTGGTAGCCAAGGGTTTTGCACAAACCCAAGGCATTGATTATGAGGAGACTTTTTCTCCTGTGGCTAAGATGCCAACTATCAGAATATTGGTGAGTGCAGCTGCATCCAAGAATTGGAACATGTACCAATTAGATGTCAAGAATGCTTTCTTGAATGGATGGATATCTGAAGAAGTCTACATGTCACAACCACCTGGCTATGAAGATCCCAATAAGGTAAATTATGTTTGTAAATTGAAGAAGGCTCTATATGGTTTGAAGCAGGCACCTAGAGCATGGAATTATAGGTTGACAACCTATCTCCAAGACCAAGGATTTGTGATGAGTAAAGCTGATACTTCTCTATTCATAAAGAGAAGTAGTACAGAGGTAATCTACTTGTGTGTTTATGTTGATGACATCATCATTACAAGCAATGATGTCAATGGTATTAGACACATCAAAGGACGGATGATGAAGGAATTCAAGATCAATGATCTTGGATTATTGAAGTACTTCTTAGGTCTTGAGTTAGTCTACACCAACTCAGGTATATATCACTCAAAAGAAGTATGTACAGGATATGGTCAAGAAGTTTGGCTTGCAGGATGCTAAAGTCTCAACTACTCCAATGGAGGTCAACCTAAAGCTAAGTGCTCATGAAGGGGAAGAAATCCAAGACATTACAGGATATCAAAGTATGGTAGGTAGCTTGCATTATGCTACCTTGACAAGAATTGACATAGCATATGGAGTTAGTGTACTTAGTCAATTCATGCACAAACCAAGGGTACCTCACCTAGAGGCAGCAAAGAAGATCTTGAAGTACTTGAAGGGAACTCAAAGCCATGGTTTGTACTTTCCTTATACATCAGATATTGATATTAAAGTATATTCAGATGCAGATTGGGCAGGATGCAAGGATGATAGGAGGAGCACATCAGGATATATTTGTTTTGCAGGAGATAAACCTATTTCTTGGTCAGCCAAGAAACAACCTACAGTGGCATTGTCATCCACTGAAGCAGAGTATAGAGGGCTTGCCAATGCCACTGAAGAAGCTATCTGGTTGAAGCTTCTATATACAGAGTTAGGTCTATACACTAGACCTCCAATTATATTTGGAGATAACACTAGCTCTCTTCACCTTGCAGCTAATCCAATATATCATGCTAGAACCAAACACATAGAGGTTCATTACCACTATGTGAGGGAGAAGTTGCTAAGCAAGGATATACAATTGATTTATGTGTCTACTAATATGCAATGTGCAGATTTACTTACAAAGGCATTGGATGGAAACAAGCTATGCAGATTCAAATCCATGATTGGATTGCAGGATGTGATTGAAGATTAAAAGAGAAGACTTAAGCCAAAGTGTTTGACTTGAGGGGGAGCTGTTGGTGCATTTCAAGTCTTCACACTTGGCATGGAGCTTGGAAGCTTTGGAGCTTGGAAGCTTTGGAGCTTGGAAGCTTGATCTGATTATATTCATGAAGGTTTCACTTAAAGGAAGAGCATAGGAACCCATACCTATGGCTATTACCATTTACTTCTTGTAAAAGTCAAAAATGACTTGGAGTGTTATGTAACCACTCACCAACTTGATTAGTCGTGGATTCTTAGATGATTTAATGGAGAGAATATCTCCCTACTTTTAGTAGAGATATTCTAGGGAGCCTACATTTGAATTTCAAATTCAAATCATAGTAAAACTTCTATAAAAACTATGGAAAAAGTCGCTGTTGCAGTTCAGTTGTAGTAGCTCAACTCCCGAGGCTTATTGCTCTTGTAAATGAGTATGTGTTAGTGCTACTTCATAGCCTACACCACCACACCTCAATTAGCTATGCTTGTCATGCTAATGAGCTTGTATAATCATACCAATCAATAGATATTTACACATTCATCATATCTCGTTCTCTGTGTTTTCTACTTCAAGTCTGTCAACTTCCAAGGAGCATTTCTGAGTGTTCACTGAACCAAATCAAGAGCTTAAGATCTCGTTGGAACCAGCTCAAGGTCCTCTACAAGCATACAAAATTTCAGGAGATTTCATTCAGCCATTTGGGAGAAATCACGCTCGAAGTAGTCACGGGTATTGTTCTGCATAACTCCTAAAAAGTCGAGAATGCTCCTAAGTTTGCTAAATCAATTTCTCTGGATGTGGTTTATCATTTCTTGTCATTCCACTTTCAAATGGTAGCTTATTAAGGTACTTTAATTCCCCCAAAATGAATTGTTTCAATTACAAGTGTGCTGGTCACACTGAGCATAACACTGAGCAGGTATCATTAAAAAAATAGCAAGTTTTTTGGATTTGTGAAGGAACCAAGTTATCTGTTTTGGTTTGATCACTACACAAATCATTTGCAAAGTACATATATGGTTTCTTTGTGTCATTTGGAAGCCAAGCAAGTGTACTAAGCATATCTGAAGCTAAAGGGGACTGAAGCAAAGCAGGTCTAGCAGCTTCAACTCATTTCTTGAGTGCATCCAACCATCACTCCCAACATAGTATACATTAATAGTGTTCAAATAGATACATTACTCCATCCAAATGATTTTGAAGATTGAGAATAAGTAAGCTTGCACTTAGTTGTGTCAAGCGACTTTCGTCATATATATGCTTTAGACATTCTTCTCAAAGATATTTCTCATTTTTAGAAATATCAATGCTTTCACTATCATTTTGATACCCATCCTCAATAAATCTTCCATGCCATCATCATCATCACAATCTCCTCATCTATATATAGGACCACAAAATGACATAAGAGTGACTTTAGAGATTGAAGGCACATATAAATCCTCGACAATAAAGAGACCACAACCAACACTATGATGGTGGAATGAGCTATAATATAGCGATTACCCAAAAATTAAAAAACCTCTTCATGTCAAGGAAGTGATCTTCTATGACATCCTCCATGTCTTCTTCTATCATATGTTTGTAGTGGAGGATGGTCATGAGTTGGCAATGGAAATGTCCAACCATTTCAATATGTAAACTAAGAGGTAGAGGATTTTGAGAAACCTAGGTTTTTAATAGATAAACGACATGTCTATGATGTGTATGAGCTATATTAGCATTATTAGTAGGATGATCATCTTCATCATCAAGAAAATACTATAATTTTATTTTGT
>CM035407.1:145302201-145307201 GCA_020310875.1 Ceratopteris richardii
CTAAACCTCACATTTTCATACCAAGGTCTCAAAAAATCATATTTTTCCACTACTTTCTCTCTGCAGCACATCATTGAAGCCCTTGTTTCTACATTCCAACTTATATGCATATCCTATTTCGAACTATTGTTGTAGCTTGAAGACCTTCAACTTCAGTGGCAACATCTAAAGCTTCTAGGTGACCAAAAAATGAAGTCCTCACATTAAAATGTCACAATATCAAAGCTATAGATGGACAATGGTTATCACATGAGTACTCCAAATGTGCATGGGTGTATATGCAACCCTCTAGTGGTGGGTCTCATCGAGTACGGGATCATGGGAACTTGGATCTTCATTGGAAGGGAAAGCTACTTGGCTTTAAGAAGCACAAAGACAATTGGATGATTGCTATTGTACAACATGTTTTTGCAATGGAAACTATGAAACTCGAAAACTACATTAAAATGAGATATCATGTGAATTGTAAGTATTACTCTACAATACTGTATGTTTTACAGTGTTGAATATATTTCTAAACTATTTAGATATGCTTTTTTTTTATAGATATATTTCCTTCTACTTTGGTGGAAGAGCAACCACTTCATAGTCCTATACGTACTTTCTAGGCATTGCATGAAGATGCTGGTGCACTAGTCTTTCAATAAATATCTCTTGCTTAATTGTACCATGATAGAGTTTTCTTTTACACACATAGATATGTTGTACCCTCTACAATGAATGGTTTTGGAAGCTTAGAGAGAATTGAAGTAGATTTGGTTCTTAGCTTGGAGTGGCCAAAACATGATATATGGTCTTTATCATATTTGAAGCACAAGATGGTAATGGATATACATAACTCTTTGAAACAAAAGTTTCTAGATCTATAGGTTTGCACTTGTCTCTTCCCATCCATTGTTTTCTATATTTATTTCAAGAATTCTCATTCCAAGAGACTTCCACCATGTTCATGTGTAAAGATATCATATATGAGTAGGTCGAAAATCTTCTAGGTGAGAATTGGGGTTTGATAGAAGGAATTGCAAAAGGTGATAAATATCTTTGTAAAATAGGTGGAACATGTATAGGATTTCGATATTTGAAACAATGTACTTCATTGTACATTGGATTCTACTATGATTGTTGGATGTGCAAACTTGGCCAATGGATACCATTTCAAATTTCAGAAGGATCTTTACATTCATTTGAGATAAAGCTTAAATTGCCCAACAATGAAACAAAAACTATTTTAGTGAAACATCATTGGACCTTGGCTAATATGAGAGAACACTTGGTGATTATGGGCTTTGAGGGACTAACTCAATCTAAATTCAAAATAAAAGGACATAAGGTGAGAAATGTTTTGTGCTTTTGTATAAGTAATCTTTTCATTATTGCTTATTTTAATTTATAACTTTAGTTTCTTATAAATTGATTATCGGTAGGACTAAGATTGGAATACAAAATGAAAGTCCCTAAATATTGGAGTAAAGATGGAGCTGAAATCTCATTGTCATAGTTATTTTGCAACCTGATGATGTCACTTTTTGGTCCTAGTCATTCTACCTCATGGTTCTTGCACTTGCAAGAAACTTGTAAAAATTAGGATAAACAATACATGTTAGATATTGTTATGGTAATTTCAAAACTTTTGGAATGTCAAAAGTCTATGTTCACAACTTTGAAATGTGGTTGGTCATGTTGTTTTTTGTTATTTTATGTTTAAACATTTTCTTTGATGCAAAAATCTTCATATCATTTGATGCTTTGTGCATTATTTTGTCATCAAAAACTTATTTTTTTTAACTTTCACTATTTTATTATGTACTTTTAAAAGTGGACCCAGTCACTTCAACTACTATAAAAATGGGTTCTATGTGCTCATTTCTCACATTTTCACTGAGAAAGAGCTAGAGAATCTTGCAAGATAATAGAATATTATGCACATATGCAATGGTTGCTTCCACTTCCACTCCCACCAAATCTCCTCAAAATCTTTTCATGGAGTTCTTGGATAAGACAAACTACAAAGGTCATATAGATTTGTATGACCTAGTCTATAGAGTCCCTAATCTTGATGGGACACTAACCATGAACTCTTACCTACTCGAGGAGATTACTATTTTTTTAGCATTCTATATCTTACGATACTCCATAGATATTCCAACATATGAGTGTAAATGGATCCCTTGTGACCTACTTTTTCACATCCATAAAGAAGATGAGGCCTTTGCAAAGCATCTAAAGTGTTTCATGGTTGTTTTTGAGGATGATAAGCACTTGTTAGATGACACAATGCAATTAATCAAGAAATTAAATAAGAAGAGGAAGATGGGAAGAAAATATTTATCCTATGTTGAACAACCATATTCTTTGTCAATGAGTAGCCTTAACCTACACCCATAGACCTACCCATATTGTTATTGGTTTTTAGATGATAAAAAGGAACCTCAAACAGAATCTCTCAACTTATTACCAAAGAGTGAAAGAATAAGTAGACAATTTCCTCATGGCATAGCGGACAAATTGAACAAAGCCAGTTCTTCACAAAATTGTCCACTCTCCAACTTGGAGCCCTTGGAACCCACTCTACCAGAGGTAGAGATGGAAATGTTTTTCATGGTGCTTGTGGATGGAGAAGAATTTTTATTCTTACATGATATTGAAAAGGCATTTGTTCTATGCCTCGAAGAATGCCTTAGTACTTTTTGCTCAACCTCTGATGTGCCCATGGACAATTCTTCAGAAAAAATTGAAAAATCAACCATTCCATTTAGTGAGCAGACACCATTGCCTTTGTGTGCGAGGAGATTTTGATCGATGCCATCCAAAATGCCATTGGAGAGGATTTTGTAGTAGGAAGGGAAAGAATTTTTGGGAAGAAGCTTCCAAGATCCCTTGTTGTGGAGCAAATTGGCATGGTTCACTCTTCCATTCCTCTAGATGCAATGGGAAGAGGTGCGGATGAAGATAGGCTTCAAGATGTAAGTATCTTATGACATTTATGATTGACTGTGTTTCATATTTGTACTATGTCAATGTGGAGGAAGCAATTGAAGTTGATAAATTTGCAGCAAGGAGTGGTGCTGACTAGGTTGCCTATGGCAATGGCTCTTCCTTGGCAAACTACATTGGAACATTGCCAAAGGAAGAGTTTTTAATTATCCACAAGGACTATTCAAGGCCACTTCATGACTTGGTCTTTGAAGGCCTTGAGTAGACTTTTGTGCCTATCTACAATAAAGCAAGGGACCAACTATGTTATTTTGGTTAGGAAGTCATTTGCCCTTACACCCTAAGAGTTAAATCTAGAATAAAAATATTAGGTCAAATAGGAATTGTTTTGGGTCATGGATTGACAGACCCCCATGTAATATCCCAATCAATTTTGACTTACCAATTGCAACAATTTTCTCAAAGAAGAAAGAATGTAGTGGAATGGTCAAGGACAAGAGCCAATTGTAAACACTTAAAATAGAAACTATGCTTTTTTTCAATTCCCATGTGCATTAAATACTCTATTGTGCCTTTATGTTTTTGACAACATATGTCATATGTTTTGCATAGTTTAATCAATGTTTCTTTTAATTTTATGTTGTGCAATTGGCTTCTAAAGGCCTAGGAATGCCAAAAAAACAGTTGCGATAGAAACACTCATATGGGCCCTACACTCATATGCGATAGAAACACTCATATGCGATAGAAACACTCATATGCGATAGAAACACTCATATGATGGAGTTGATATTTTTGGAACCAATACTTGGTAGTAGCATGTGAATGTGTGGATAATCATTTTTAGTAACCTAATAGTCCATCTTCACCCGCACCAATGAACTGAACTAAAGTTGAGAGGTTATGGAATGTTGGATGGTAAGAAGATAATGGATCACGAGGATATAGTGAACCATGATTCCAAAGTTCAATACTCTTTTCACCAATTGCACGACATTCATTTTGAGAATCCAAATCATTGTTGCATTTTGTATTTGGAGCAAACTCTCTAGGCACAAGAACATGGATACTTGTTGATGCAAGAGCATGAGGACGTTCTAGTCTGAGGTTTGTAATACATGTCAACACCTTCTTTGCTAATGACCAAGAATATAAAAAACGAAGTGGAAAACTAGTTTGAAGGGACTCTAAAGCATATGGTTTGCTCAGGAAATGAGTATTCTTGTATATGGATGGGTTAAAGTGTATTTTTTCATATTGTATGGCTAAAAATGATGAAATTTGAAAAACATCATTTTTTGGGGGAAGCATAGTTACGGATTTGATGATGTGGCTCTTACTTTTGGGGGGAGTTTGAAAATTATACTTTTTCTAAAAGAAACTATCATAGTGGTTAGCCCATCATACTCCTAGCTAGGAGGTTATGAGTTCAATTTCCAACATTGATATGAGAGCCTAGGAAGTAGCCTTGGGCAAGGTGGATTGACCCAATGGCCTCTAAAAAAGGTGCTTAGGCACTCTAATGTGTAAAAGGGTACTAATGGAGAAGGCAACACTTTGAGAATTGTGTCCAACACAGGTTGGAGTGTATCTCTCAATCTCTATGTCAGATTGAGGCATGTAAGGTACTATCGGAAAGCTCTCAAAATGACTTTTCAAATCTAGTGGGCACTTGGGAAGACTTGATCAGTGGAGATTCTGAAATTTGGACAAAGAAAGGAAGGCACATGGGCATTTGGGCACCAGAGAGAGGTGGGTTGGATATGTCCAAAGTAGGTCCAAGTGCTGAAATTTAAGGCTAGTTGGGGTGTTCAACCATGGGAAAGGGCCCAAGTTAGATACAAGGGTCCATAAGTGAGCATTGAGGGCAATGCTCAGTCTAAGGGGAAAGGAATGTCACATAACCTTAGTAGGGGATGATTGAAGCATACCCTAAGAGAGAGAGGATTAGGAAGTAATCCTCATCCATGGCTTTTGGGGCTAGTGGTTAGCCCATCATACTCCTGGCTAGGATGTTGTGATTTTAATTCCCAACAAAAACTTTGAAAAATGAGTCCTCAAAAGTG